>OZ012695.1:27652741-27695982 GCA_963942565.1 Maea johnstoni | reverse complement strand
AATATATGTATATATATATATATATTTATATATATATATATATATATTTACACACACATGTATATATAATATATATTCATATATATATATAAATATATACATATATATATATATATATATATATATATATATATATATATATATGTGTATATGTATATATATGCAAATATATGTATATATATACAAATGTATAAATAAATATTTATATATTTATATTTATATATGTATATATATATACATATATATATATATTCATTAATATATATATATATATATATATATATATATATATATATATATATATATATATATATATATATATATAATATATATATTTATATATATATATATATATATATATATATATTTATATATACATGTATATATATACATATACTTATATATATATTTATGTATACATATATATATATATATATATATATATAAATATATATATATATTTATATAAAACTCTATGTATATATATATATATATATATATATATACATAATATATATATATATATATATTATATATATATATATATATATATATATATATATATATATATATATATATATATATATATATATACATATATAATATATACATATATATATATATACTTACATACATACGTATATACATTCACATACATTCACACACACACGTTTCATGTAAAGTTGTAGGGTCGGTCCGAACGGAACCTATCTAGATCAAATGTGCGACCCTTTCGGCTTTCCCTCGCAAACCAACTAGCCGTTGGGGCCTTCACCGCCGCGTGCGCTCGTGGAGGTGTTTCCCCGTCACGTGGCATTTTAATTATGCAAGGGGATTCCACTCACAAGTTTCCATGACGTCATCCATATTTCGACTGCGCGGATAGATCCTCTACCATATTACTAGGTAGGGAGAATCGACGATAACAAATTCGTCGTCAATAACGGTTTATGGTAGCGAGTTTATTGATGAAACTGAGCGGCCAAAAAATCAAGTCATGCGTGCGATTGAAACATTGTCTGAAGCTTATATATGGGAAAACTTTTGGCATATTTTCGCGCCCGTGTACTTTTAGCTAATATGTCGAAAAAGGGGAACGACTTTACGGTAATTCCGCGCATAGCGAAACAGCGAAATATGTATAGGACGTACACCTACGGCATACTATTAAACTACGGAGATGCCTCATTCTGAGAATATCGCTAAACTGGCCATAAGTTCTTAAATCATGGTACGTGTGTGTTATGAATTGTTCAATTGATATTGTGCATGTACGTTGGCATACCCGTCAGCATTCAACAATCCAAAATCAGGATATATCACTCATCAGGCGGTTACTGCGACGTCTTTTGGTTTCATTTTGTTTAGTTCCAATTCTGGGAGGGGCCAGGTTAGTACTTTTGCTTAAGGAGCGGGCCTTTAGAGTTGGTAATCATGAAAACATATGTTAATAGGATAACTTTAATTTTAGCAGATCACAATTGCTGCATGATAATATTCACACAGTTTTAAAAAACACGCAGATAGCTTTGGAACTGAAAATGTCGTCATCAACAACATTTACATTGTGTGATCTTTCCAGACATTGTGTGATCTTTCAAGATCATATACTTACTATGTTCAGCATATTATGAAATTCTTGGCTCTTGGCTAGAAAATAAATTTATTCTTGAGGAATTGTGGATGATTTTTGAAAGTTGGCAAATCAGTAGCTAATCTGAAGATTTCTGACCAAGTTATATAATTCATACCTGTTAACATTCAACCATCCAAAATCAGGAGATTTTATGCGGTTCCAATCCTGGCCACCAGGGGTCAGATTAGTTTATTAGTTTAGGAGTGGGCTATTATATTTTACAGGTGTTTGCAAATTGATAACCATACAAGTATGATTATGAAATAACTTTAATTTTATGTAGCAGATCACACTTGCAGCATGATGACAAATTCCCAGTTATGAGAAACACACAGAGATTGCTTTTGAACTGAATACATCATAATAGTCCATGACCCAGAGGTGGTCAGTATCATATTGGGGGAGGGGGGCAAATTCTGGTTAATGTTTTTGAATTCCCCATATTCTCACCTTTATGGTATTTCAGTAACAAATATTTTCCAAATCAGACCTTTTTTTCCCAGGTGAACATAGCTTTAAATATTTACACGATCACTAATTTGCTTTTCCTCACTACCCATATTCCTCATATTTCATAACTATTACATCTATATCCATTCCCCTTGAGACATGGATCCGTGCGCCGGCCTACATATTTTGGCGCACGGATCCATTCCTCTGCCATACCTGCCTAACCTTTGCGCTGTGTTGCGCCCAGCGCCACTAGCTTCATACTACTTTCCATTCCTTTTATTTCCACTCCTATCACCTTGTATCAGACTTTCTCTGGATAGCAATCGGGCATGCGGTCACGTTTTGTGCTGGTGCTACCCACGCATTTAGTGCAGGAATTAAATATTGGCAACGTAACTGACAGAAATGCCGAGAGATCAATTTGTGATATAGAGTGTGAACACTGGACCAATCTTGATCTCAGGGAAAAATTGATTAAAAACTGGATAAGATCTCAAGAGTTGTAGATAGAGCAACCTGGTGGCGACAAAATCACTTGGGGAATCTAGTTATGAACGTATATGGGATGAACTGAGAATACATCATGATTACAATGACTTTCATATGAATGAGGAGATAAATGCCTAGGACAGGAGATAAGCTACAGTGATGTGGTTGCAGCACGACTTCTATGCTTATGAGTGACTATTGAGAGGATAATTAGACTTTAATATCAGAATAACTTTGAAGAATGAGGGAAGCTCTATCCCATACACGTCAGTCGGTAGCTACTTGAACTTCTATCTTATTATTCATATCTCGCAGGTACATACCCTGGATCTGTTGAATGAGGCTCCAACATATATTTCATTATATTTGGCCGGTATACACCGTGCATCTGTGCTTTAAAACTAACCAATCAAACTCTATACTTGTGAATGATTGTAGTGAGGATAACTGGACCTTTATTCGAGAAAAACTATGGAGGATGAGAAAGGCTATATCAATTTTACGCTAGTCAGTAGCGGCTCCAAATTGTATTCCATTAATTATATTTTGCCGGAGTACACCTTGAGTCTGTGCTTACTGATCAACTGCTAGACATTTCACTGATATAGGCACTATGAAGATCAAATATGGTTCAACATAAACGAGCTTGATTATCATCCATTGCAATAATGTCTAGTGTTTCGAAGAGCCTCTACTTAAGTACGTTTCATGACGTGAACTTATCCAAAATCACTAAACTTCATGCTTATACCATAAAAGAAATAATTCAGAAGCAATGAATCTAGAATTTCCTGGTGCCCCTACACAACATATAACAGGTATACAAATTAAACACTGTATGGCTGATATAAAGATCAGGCAATGCAGAGTCCGGTCATAGTTGACTCTACATAGGTTAGCTCAATTCTAAAAGGTTACCCATACCAGTGAAGGAACTCCACAGACAAGAACATGATGACATTCCTTTCTCTACTTGGTCTGAAGGCATGAGGCAGCAATGATAGTTTGCAGTTGGGATATGTGAAAGAACTCAGCATCATTGGCAATCTAACTATACATCTTAAAAGAAACTACTCAACAATCAAACAAATTTCATCATTTTTCACAGGACATATAACACATAAAAACTGTAAAAGTTTGGACTGAGATAATAGTCAAACAAGAGACTGATTAAATGATGACTATGAACAAGTACGCTCAATATAAATATAATCTAACAAGGAATCTCAGAGACAATATTAGGCCAACATTTCATATTGATTCTCCATTGCCTATAGCGATACAGCAGCGGGTTGACATGAATACACCCAAACACAAAGAAAGTGAATTTCCAAATAAAGTAATTTATTATAAAACATATGTTAACCTATACTGGAGATCTTCTGCAAAGGAAAATTTGAAATACATTAGAACAATGCTATGTTTGCAAACAATAAGTTACAAGACTAATTTATGAATTCTATGAAAACTTATTATGGCAAGGTTCTGAAGAATCAAGTTCAAGTTGGGGAATGTTCAAATAGTATAAATAAGTTTGTTTTGTCTAAAAATAACTTGCAATCCGAAACATCCATAACACAGTCCTACATGTGAGGTCGAGATCACAAGACTGCATGCCTCACTAGCTTCTTTGATGCTTGGAAATTTGATTAAATCACCTCCGAGACTATTTGCATACTACGAAGAGGATTAAAGTAGCAGAAATAAATCCAGACAGGCAAATCACATTAGAGGATCATACAGTATAAGTACCTATTATGATGAACTGGCAGACAAAACATACAATAATATGCATAGAGCAGAGCGGTCTTTCTAAGTCATTACCCATTTCCCAGAGGACTCTAAGATAAAACGTGTGCTATTAGTGCAAATGAACAGTTAAAAGTGCCCTGGGGTATAGTGAATCATTTGAATTTGAGTCCATTGAAGTACGGCCTGTCTGGTAAAATTTTACTCCTTGGTATAGTTAAATTTGGCTCCAGACACTTAGTCAATGTTAAATATGTAATTTGAAGAACCTTAAAAAAGTTTAAAGACACTACTGCTTGAGGATAAAAAGTTGATACAAAATAAACTTCCATATTGAGTCAATCTTTTCCTCCTGACACAAACACTATTTTATGCTATATATGCATTGTCAATGTTAGCAAATGGTATTTGACATACCAAAATCTCTGTGCTGGTCACTGCTGGACAATGGCATGTTTCTCTCTTGAAGTTCTGACTGAATGTGGCCCTGAGTGCCTTTTTTCAGATTAACCTCATAAATATGCACAATACATAAGTATCCACTATTCCAGCCAATAGGAAGCCACAGCAAAGGGAAGGGCAGAGGGATGTCTCACTGTAAACCATTGGATCAGTTGTAGTAACAGCTGTAGGTAATCCAGTCCCTCAGGACAGATCAACTCAAAGGTGTATTGCACCCATTCTCACCATTCATGCATGACCGGATCTCTTCCACCACTTCCTGCTTCTGGGAGACCTCAATTTTCACCTTGAGGATAGAAATGACACTGAAGCACTCAAACTGAATGACTTATTTGATACCCTGAATTACAAGCAGCATATCACAACCAGAACCCATAAATCGGGACACCCTTGATGTGGTCACAACCAGGGACATAAGTCAGTGGAAGGTTGGAGACCAGCTCTCCGACCACAACCTCATTCTGTGTGATGTGTCTCACCCTAAACCACGTCCGATCCAGGTGCCGATGTCAGTGCGTAAACTCCGCAGTGTCAACATGCCCAATTTTAGAGAGGACTTGAAGGACGCTCTACAACCTGGTAATGCTGAAGGCTGCTCCGTGGAGGATTTGACTAATCACTACAATTCTGCACTAACAACGGTACTTGACAAGCATGCACCAGCAAGAGTGAAAATGGTAACAATTCGGCCAAAACAACCATGGTTCTCAGATGATTTGTATGGTGCAAAATGTGAAAAGAGGAAATGGGAAAGGAAGTGGAGAGACAACAACCTCACTGTCCACTATGACCTGTTTAAAACTGCGAGGACCAAATTTAACAACATGTTATTACAAGCTAAGAAGGACTACTACAACAATCTGATAGCTGAGTCCTCCACTGATTCAAAAAACCTCAGTAACATTGTCAAAGACATATTACATCAAAGGATTGAGATGAAACTCCCTGTACATGCATCAACAGAAGAATTGGCAAACCGCTTCGCTGTGTTCTTTACTGACAAAATCAAGTCATGCGTGCAATTGAAAGATTGTCTAAAGATTATATATGGGAAATTTTGGGATATTTTCGCCCCCGTGTACCTTTAGCTAATATGTCGAAAAAGGGGAACAGTTTTACGGTAATTCCGCGAATAGCGAATGAGTGAAACATCTATAGGACGTACACCTACAGTATACTATACTAGTCTACGCGTCGGAGATGCCTCATTCTGAGAATATCGCTAAACTAACCATAAGTTCTTAAACCATGGTACGTGTGTGTTATGAATTGTTCAATTGATATTGTGCACGTACGTTGGCATACCCGTCAGCATTCAACAATCCAAAATCAGGATATATCACTCATCAGGCGGTTTACTATACTGCGGCGTCTTTTGGTTTCATTTTGTTTAGTTCCAATTCTGGGAGGGGACAGGTTAGTACTTTTACTAAAGGTGCGGGCCTTTAGAGTTGATAATTAAGGAAAACATATGTTAAGGATGCCCACACCAGTTTTATTTTTGTCTTTAGAATTTTGTAATTTTCGGATATGTTGTACTTTGTGGGACTAAACTAAAGAAAATGTAAAAAGAAATTGACAGTTTGGCTACTATTTTTTGCTAGAGACAAGTTTGTGATTTTTGAAAAGTGGCCATTTCAGAGAAAAAGGGCCGTCACGTCACACATTTTTTGATTTTCCGCTCATTTTGGGTTGTTCGTGTGCCAAAGAATAAATTGTCAATCTTTATAAACGTAAATTTGCATGTTGTTAATGGAGTAGGTCCTCTTTCTGCTTTCGCAAACTGTATTTAAAACCCTACAATATCTTTTGCACAACATGGAAATCTTGGATTAAGAAAAGAATGGATATGTAACGAGAGACCAATTACTATATGCCCTATAGTTACATGCTGGCCTCATGCCAGGACTACCAGATAAGGCAGCAGGGCGAGGTCACGTGGGAACAAGGACCAATCAGGGCTCTTGCATCGATTACATTACAGAGAAACCTTATCTCCACCACCTGCTGGGGGTGCCCAGAGCACCTATTAGCGACTATTAGTTGACACTGATTGAGGCTAGCATGTTCAGGTTGACCGGCTGGTTTCCATTCCATGTGTTTGGTCTTCTAAGATGGAAATGAACTGGAGGGGTTGAATTAAAAATGAACACTTTTTTCTCAAAAATGGATACAAATATAGGGCAATTCATCGCACATAATGAATTGTAAAAAAAAGTTTAGTCCAGAGAATTTTTTTATTTTTTGATATGTTCTTGCCCTGAAAATTTTCATTCTATATGCGAAAAAAAATTGGGGGGTGTTTCGAGTCACTTTTTTTTGCTACAGAGCTATGTGTGAATGGGTACGTTTTTTGCTTTTTTATGACATGAAAAGACAATGACGCTGCCTTTGTTTCCCTATTGTTTTGGCAACAATAGCGGGAAAATCCCTTTGTTGTAGTCGTACCCACTTCCTAGGACGTCAATTTAGGGCATTATGTCACACATAATAAATTGTAAAAAAAAAATAGTCCAGAGAATTTTTTTATTTTTTGATATGTTCTTGCTCTGGTAATTTGATTTCGATATATCAAAAAATAATGGGGGTGTTCCGAGTTACTTTTCTTGCTACAGAGCTACGAGTGATAGGGTACGTTTTTGCTTTTTCGCAAATAAAATTGGCTTTGTCCCATGGCAACAATAGGGGAATTCCCTTTGTTGGAGTCGCCAGTGTGGTTATTTACGAACAGTCTCTGCCCGTGTCAGCTAATTGCGTGCAATCATTTTGCTTTTGTAGCAAAAATGCTACAGTCAATAAACATATATATTGAAGACGTCAATTTTTTTTTGAATATTCTTAGGGGGTGTCCAACTGTCTCATTGTCGCACTAGCGTGCGACAAGAGCTTTAAAACATGCGACAGGCTAAAAATAAAATCACTGTTTCACCCGGCAAAATTTCGCAAAACATAATCAATAGAACCTTTTGTATATTTCACTTGAATTATTTTTGATAAAAATTATATTTAAAAGTCCAGTGATTATGAACTATATTTAGTAAAAATATAAATTGGATGTTCTGGGTCTTAACTTTTACAATAAGGGCTAATATAATAATTATGCAAACCAGGTTACACCATTCATAGATATTATCGAACCACAACCACCAGAAATGCTGTGCTCCACGATGTGTTGACTGAATCAGCGACTAAAATATTAAGACGCCCCTGATTCTGCTAAGGGCTGTTCAAATAAAGAAAAAAAGGAAAATGGTGGGCGGGGCTCCAATTTTAGACTATTGTTTATTGTTGAGTAATGGTTGTCTAATACAGCCCCCTCTCAAAAATGCTAATACCTCCTCGGTTTTCCTGATACTTTAAACCGTTAGCCATTTAAGCAGTTAAGGTCATATGATACTCAATATTCGGCGACACCTATTGAGTATTGGACATTATCACTAACTAGAATAATTCATTATATTTTACCTGACACTATGGCCAATTTTGAAAAGAAATAGCTACAAAACAAACCTTTATCAAATATATGACATTATGACTATACCTGCCTATTCTTAAGGGTAGCCTTAGAGAGATGTTTAACACTGAATGTTTTGGATACAATGATTTTCCTATTCATTGTATTTGATGATTTGAAGCATTTTCAGAAAAAATGTATGATCAATCATCTATGTATACAATGGGATTCCCTTGCTAAACAATATCTTATATGAGAATAAGCAAATACGTTACCAATAGGGTAACTCTTCCGTATCATTTTCATGAAAATCTGCCAAAAAAAACTTATTTCACAAACTTCAACCATCTGTGATGCGAAAACTAACACAAAGACCTGTCAGTTTCGTTATATCTTCTTCTTCAGAGCACTGTATAGATAGTTAAGACAAATATTGGTGAAAATTCTGACTTATACAAATTTTGGGTTAAAAATTCTTTATTGAATTCCTTGACTTTAGCCCATACTTCCTATACAAGACAAAAAAAATCAACATTGCGGAACAGTATTTTAGGCAGTAACAGTATCTCCGAAAGGAATAATGTAGCAAAGAACGATATTAGTTAGGAAGAATGAGACGGTCATGACATAAATTACATTATTTAAAAAAAAAGGAATCTGTGAAAAAACACGAAGTCGATAACCCCATGAATAAAAGTTGTTTTTGAAGATCTCTGTGCTTTGTTCTTTACTCATGCTAAATTTCATCAAATTTAAACTAAAATTTCTAGGTGTCGGAAGACCTTAATTTGAATGGCGTACAATACTGCATAAAAGCGTGATTTATCCAACCCTTTTACGCACACATATGGTGGTAGGTCCATGTTGTATTATGGAAACTTTCGTTGCCCATGCATGCAGGAGAGAAAAGTACTTCATATAACCCTCAATGGTACGTTACGGCAATATGAATGTCCCATCCATCCCATCATGGCACTCATGCCTGACCTCCGTTATCATGTGCGCAACAATGGGACGTCTCCAACAATCGAAAATAAAACTGGTGGCGGCATCCTTAATAGGATAACTTTAATTTCAGTTTATGCAGCAGATCACAATTGCTGCATGATAATATACACACAGTTTTCAAAAATCAGACCTTTTTTCTTTTCCCAGGTGAACTTAGCTTTATATATTTACACGATCACTAACTGGCTTTTACTTACTACCCATACTTCTCATATTTCATAACTATTACACCTCTATCCATTCCCCTTGAGACATGGATCCGTGCGCCGGCCTACATATTTTGGCGCACAGATCCATTCCTCTACCATACCTGCCTAACCTTTGCGCTGTGTTGCGCCCAGCGCCACTAGCTTCATACTACTTTTCATTCCTTTCATTTCCACTCCTATCATCTTGTATCGGACTTTCTCTACTTTCGAATCCACTTGTGTTTAGTCATCTAAGGTAATAGTCATGTGCAGCAAGTGTGCATGCAAGTGTCCTTCATCAACAGATATAAATTAATACTTACACCCATTAAACTTCACAGATCTCGATTTTTTATATGAAGGCTAGGCATTACTTGCATCCATTAAACTATAGATTTTCTCAAAGAAATTCCCAACTTCACAACTGTGGAAACGTTTATTATAATAAATCAAAGATAAAATATCGTCATCAGCCCTTATAGCGAACGGCAATTCAGGCAGACGTCTTTTCTGGGATCAGCAGTTTTGACCAACAATTCATTTTAGCAAAGTAAAGTAAAAAAAATAATAGAAATAAAGCCACCGTTATTTTGAGTAGGAAATATTTCTAAGTGCCACACGAAGCACTGGGCAGGTGGTAAAAAATGTGTAATAAGGGAAGATGGAGTCGACCCCGCGACCCCATGATCGGGATTCGAGTTGGCTATCAATGAGGCCATAGCGACTAGTTTACTACACCCAGTGAAAAGAGAACTATATTGATGAAATCCCGTAACTCTATTTGGGATCGTTCCTAGCATTCCGAGTCATTCTTGTCATTTACGTGACTGACAACCGGAGTAAATCTTTGTTTAGTACCACTTTTATCAATGACCCCACACATTTACATACGGCCCCAAACTGATTATGACCTACCTTCGTCATGGGAGTCGGTAAATATCCAAATCAAATATGGCGCCTGTTGTCAAACTACTCCCAGACGGCTCTGGGCATCACCGGAATGTCGTTAGAACCAAATAAGGAGCGCCAAAATAGCTGAAAATTTGTTTTTGATCTATTAATCTAATGCCTTTTCAAATAAATGAACAATAGTAATTCTATCAATACGCCTTTACATGTCGTTAACTTTGTGGCATCGCAATCCAATTTTGCCTATACTATGAACTTGCTATTCTGAGGTTCAATTAATTACACTTGATGCCGTTTCACTTTTGCGGCGCTGCACGCCGGTGATGAACATTTGCGTCAAGCCCTCGCAAGCTGCGGTGTACCGGTATGCTATGTCCCTCGGAGTTACTCGGCTTCGCATCGTCACGTCTAGGTTATCGTCCACAATCACAGCTACGTACTATGGGCCCACCTGCCGTTCAGCCATGATCTCACCTGTATAGAGGCGCTAGAAGTGAGGGGTCGGTAGTACTCTGGAACACCCGGTGAATGGGACGACATCGAGCCTCGTCGTTTGCGAGTTGAACAGGAAGAAAGGGTAATGACCGCCTCATGAGTCCGCTCTTCAGTCTACTTCGACGACGATAACAAGGATGTCGAATACCGTGTCATTTTCCCGCTGGCAATTCAAAGGTTATGCCCTGATGGCCTTGTGTATGTGTATATCTTTATTGACTGTGACAGAGTTACAAAATAGAATATCACATATCTAAACAAATCAAGGAACAAGTAGTAGCATCTGGTGTTCATAATAGAGGATATGCCCTGATGGCCGTGTGTATGTGTATATCTTTTTGGACTGTGACAAAGTTACAAAATAGAATATCACATATCTAAACAAATCAGGGAACAAGGTGAACAAAATAACAGCAAAGTATATATTCAGGACAGGTATCCTGGCTAGACTAAACTTAAAAGAGATTAGTGATAAAAAAAAGGGATACCTGGATATACACAACTACAATTGAGGGCCTTTCACCCAGCTCTCTACATCATTACATCAAGGTCCTTTAGAAAAGCAAAGTTTCATTAACCGCTAGAGCATACTGTCACACTTAAGGTGGCTCATCACCCATACCAATAACCTTCCCGCTCTTAAGGCGGCTTTCATACATTGTGTTAATGTATCAGCCAGACATTGCCTAGCCTAGATTTCTAGGCTGTCATTTGTATTTTCTGTTATTTATTTTCTGCTACCTAGCACCAAATATTCTAGGTGGCCATAGTGGTCCATTTAGTTTACACTCATCTCACCAAGATTCAGTTTGATTATGACAAAACCTCTAGAGATAGGAGGAGCAGGTGGGCACATCTATCTACGTACCTGGTACTACACCACACTGCTTGGTCAGCACAGAGGCGAATGTCAACGTTTTAGGGACTAGGAACCTAGTCTAGACATTGCCCATATCGAGGACGTCTTCCGCGGAATACCCAGGTATAGTGGCACACATAAAAAAACAGGGATAACTTTCTGGTGTGCCTCGAGAAACTATCTCCCACTACCATTGTCCATCTGGACGATATTGTTAAACATACAGATTCTGCCTTCATAAAAGGAGGTACACTGCATGACACAATGCAGAATATTTTCTGCTTCTGCTAGATCACGCAGTTTGCACCACTGAAATGAGGTAGTCAGTATCTACAGTCTAACATCATTGCACTTCAAAAGGCTGCATGTACAAACTATTTTCACCATATTTTCGCACATTCCAATACACCCAAGGGACGTATCACAGAGTTGCCACCGGGATAGGTACCTAGAAGTAAAACACATATTTTTATAAATTTTAAATTGCACATCTGTGCAACAGGATTTTTATTTTCATAACCATGTATATAGTATTATGTCCATATTTGAAGTCATTCATTTTCATACAATTTGGTACAGTCAGATAGGAGAAGAAAACAATTATCCAGTGAACACATTCAGACATAAAATAATATATAAGGAATTACAAATTTTCCTCTATTCATATACAGACCTTGGAGGTTTTAAAGTATCATTCTGAGATGTTCTTTATCCTTTAATAAGTTACAGGTAGTCAGATCATCAGCATACCCAAAGGGCGCGCTTGGCGTATGTATAGAGCAACAGTTAGTGGAATTCCGTACGTAGAGATACAATAAGTTAATGAATACTGTGTATCTAATGAGAGACATTTACCCCCCCCCTCCCCCCTGGTGAATTCCGCACTTAAGACTACCAAAATCAGAATGGCGTCAATACACCCGTACACAACACCAACGATTGAGGTGAGGTCTATGGCATTGCCACTGACGGCTAGCTGTCTCTCATCGCTGGCAAGATTCGAATCCCGGGCGGGCTTTGTGAGAAAGTTGCCAGTGACTTGGGATTAGGCAATGCTTTTGACCAGGTACCCCAATTTCCTTCACCACGTACATGGCTTAGCTGCAACTTTGCAGGAAAAATTATGAAAATCGAAATTCCAAATCATATTAAGCCAGGTGTGATTCATCTCACAGCCACGCTTCAACGGCGGCTAGATACACGAAACACCCTCCCATAAACGGAGAGGGAATGAGGGAGAAGACCTTGAATAGTTATGCACCAACACCATTTAGACCGTTTGAGTAAAGAATGCAAACATCGCCATGTCAACACGTTTTGATTTACGACCCTGTCAGCGATGCAAAAATTATCAGCTTTTCTTAAACCACTGTTTTGCAAAAGAAAAATCCTTAAATTCGGCTTGTGTGAAATGATTATGTTTGGATTCCTTTAGCAGTGGGTTTTCTTTTATGACTACCCTTTGGAAATAACATTTAAAAAGCAATTTCGCCTCAACAAGGGGAAGTCTGCCCTTAAGGTGATGGGTACCATTGCAAGCCAGTTAAAAGCCCTGTCCCAAAACACACCTCAAAGCAGCATAATCCTATAACTAGGTGTATCTCCAGGTTCCTGAGTGTTATCAGGTAGAGAATATCATCGCCACCTGTCAGTATTCAATCCATATTCTGTTTTATTTCAAAATTTACAACTTTTTTTCGAATGACATATTCTCATTAATTACGCAGTTGATGGTTACGGTAGGTTCACAGATACCTTAGGGATGTCATTGACTATGCCCAATAAAAAGTATTTTTTTGATTTTTTACTGCTGAAGACTTTTACGGGCCATAACATTTGAAAATTTAAACAGAATATGGATTAAATAATGACAGGTGGCTATGATATTCTCTACCTGATAACACTCAGGAACCTGGAGATACACCTAGTTATAGGATTATGCTGCTTTGAGGTGTGTTTTAGGACAGGGCTTTTAACTGGCTTGCAATGGTACCCATCACCTTAAGGTTATCAACACTTGTAAGAGGAAACATATACCATACATATTGTCTTCTTAAAAACAGTTGAATGATTTGGATATGTTACGGTCACTACTCTTGCAGGCATTTAAGAACCCCGCCTAAATGCATGAGTCACGGTGGGTGCGTTGCAAAGGTTCTTAGGGAATTCGCCCTTGTACTACTTTGATATTTAAGTAGCGACGTATATCGACCTATATCTATCTATCTACATACATACATACATACATACACAACTACACACATACACAACTACATACATACTACATACTAGTACATCCATCCATACATACATTCATCCATCCATCCATCCATCCATCCATCCATCCATCCATACATACATACATACATACATACATACATACATACATACATACATACATACATACATACATACATACATACATACATACATATATATATATATATATATATATATATATATATATATATATATATATATATATATATATATATATATATATATATATATATATATATATATAACCAGATATGTAACCAGGACACCATTCAATCATTTTAAGGCAACACACACTCAGTGTTATCAGTGCATTTCAGTTTTACATGTGTGTAAAGCTAAAGTAAGCAGTGACTTATCAAATGTTGAGTAATCTGTGTGACGTGAGGTGTAATTAGATCCTCCCAATAACGTGTTCTTAGTGCATCCTGATTTTTTATTTTGCCCACGCCTTTCAAATAAACGCATAGTCATACTCCCTTAACCTGTTTTTTTACAAAATATATGCATGCCGCCAGAAGAGACGCCCCTGACAGCTTATGATTACGTATTGCAACTCTGAAAAGCCGTACCTAATTGTAGTCCAGGTGACTAACTCACTAAGTTTTTCGTGTCGTGTTTACTATGGTGAGATAAATATTTAGGTCTGGTCTGTGGGCTGGGGGAATTCGTGTACATGAGATGTACCCTATATTACCATACATATAAATGAAGCTGGCTATCCCATTGTTAAGATAAACCTTGACACTCTTAATTCAAGGATAAACCAAAGTCGACCGTGACTTTTGGTAACCCGGCAGTAAAGCAAAAAATGTTCTTTCTCAATTTTGGGGTAGGAAGCTAATGTGTTGGTGTTTCCTACAAACAACCATGAGCACTTCTAGTACTTTTCAGCTAGTAAGGTTCAGACGTTGGCTATCAAAGTGCAAGTTGCGTACTATAATATATCGTCAAACTATTACATTATTCTGGTCTTCATTGCAGAGAAAGCAGCGTTTATCAAAAAGATAGTGCATTGCCTGATCTAACCAACTGTACCTCAAATCATCAGCTTCTGGGCTTAAACATTGGATGAAGAAAAGAATGGATATGTAACGAAAGACCAATTACTATATGACCTATAGTTAAGTGCTGGACTCATGTCAGGCGTACCAGATAAGGCATCAGCGCGAGGTCAAGTGGGAACAAGGACCAATCAGGGCTCTCGCATCGATTACATTACAGAGAAACCTTATCTCCACCACCAGCTGAGGGTGCCCAGAGCATCAATTTTGGCCTATTAGCGGCTATTAGTTGACACAGGTTGAAGCCAGCATGTTCAGGTTGACCGGCTGGTTTCAAATCCACTTGTGTTTGGTCATCTAAGGTTACATGTCCATTTTGCACGAACTCCTTAACATAATCATCGAGACCAAAAGTAAAAGATGTCTGGAGTAAATGAAAAACATTGATACACTTTCCTGTGCCGCGTTGAAATGGTTAAAGAAATAGTGTCCTTTTGCAGAAAACCTTTTTTAATTTTACACAAACGTTTTCATCTAATCGAATAAACAAAATCTTTTTAATTTCTACGAGACGTTGCAACCAGCCTAGTGCATAAAAGGAACAAACATTCGGGGCGAATTGACAAACATACTGGTATTCCTCTGAAATAGATACGCTTTTGTCAGTAAGAGTTAAAAGTTCACAACCATATACGACTATTGGCTGATGGACCAAAAAATGACATCGCAGGTCGCTATAGTCAACCCACTACTCGAAATGGAGTAAAACGCCCTTCTGAGATATCATCGACAAAAAGACTGGCTCATATTCCAACATGATCATACTGTAGATAGTGCGGCCGTGCACTCTATTCTGGCCAAGCTTGAATACTCTTATTTGTGCATTACGTTGTTTTCTATATGCTTTCACCATACACAAGTATCCTACTTTTAGCAGTAACGTGTTTACGCCAAACACGCACCATATTTAGGGTCGTATCCATTTTATCCTTCAATAAGTTATACAGGTTGTCAGATCAACAGCATACCCAACGGGCGCGCTTGGCGTATGTATAGAGCAACAGTTAGTGGAATTCCGTAGAGATACGATAAATTAATGAATGTACTGTGTATTTAATGAGAGACAGCTACCCCCTGGTGAATTCCGCACCTTAGACTATCAAAATCAGAATGGCGTCAATACACCCGTAGTACGGTACACAACACAATACAACACAACACCCGTACGAAAAAAATAGAGGTGTGGTCTAAGGCATTGCCACTGACGGCTAGTTGTCTCTGTCCGGATTCGAATCCCAAGCGGAGAGACAATTGCCAGTGACTTGGGGTAAGGCAATGGTTTTCCCTAGGCACTCCAGTTTCTTTCCCCACTTACATGACTTAGCCGCAACTCTGCAGAAAAATTGATGAAAATCGAAATTCCAAATCATATTAAGCCAGGTGTGATTCATCTCCCAGCCACGGTCCAACGGCGGCAAGATACACGAAACACCCTCCCATAAACGGAGAGGGAATGAGGGAGAAGACCTTGAATAGTTATGCACCAACACCATTTAGACCGTTTGAGTAAAGAATGCAAACATCGCCATGTCAACACGTTTTGATTTACGACCCTGTCAGCGATGCAAAGATTATCAGCTTTTCTTAAACCACTGTTTTGCAAAAACAAAATCCTTAAATTCGGCTTGTGTGAAATGATTATGTTTGGATTCCTTTAGCAGTGGGTTTTCTTTTATGACTACCCTTTGGAAATAACATTAAAAAACAAATTTCGCCTCAACAAGGGGAAGTCTGCCCTTAAGGTGATGGGTACCATTGCAAGCCAGTTAAAAGCCCTGTCCCAAAACACACCTCAAAGCAGCATAATCCTATAACTAGGTGGCTTGCAATGGTACCCATCACCTTAAGGTTATTAACACTTGTAAGAGGAAACATATACCATAAATATTGTCTTCTTAAAAACAGTTGAATGATTTGGATATGCTACGGTCACTACTCTTGCACGGCAGGCATTTAAGAACCCCGCCTAAATGCATGAGTCACGGTGGGTGCGTTGCAAAGGTTCTTAGGGAATTCGCCCTTTTACTACTTTGATATTTAAGTAGCGACGTATATCAACCTATATCTATCTATCTACATACACACACAACTACACACATACACAACTACACACATACACAACTACATACATACACAACTACATACATACTTCATACTACATGTAGTACATCCATCCATACATACATTCATCCATCCATCCATCCATCCATCCATCCATCCATACATCCATACATACATACATACATACATACATACATACATACATACATACATACATACATACATACATACATACATACATATATATATATATATATATATATATATATATATATATATATATATATATATAACCAGATTTGTAACCAGGACACCATTCAATCATTTTAAGGCAACACACACTCAGTGTTATCAGTGCATATCAGTTTTACATGTGTGGAAAGCTAAAGTAAGCAGTGACTTATCAAACGTTGAGTAATCTCTGTGTGACGTGAGGTGTAATTAGATCCTCCCAATTACGTGTTCTTAGTGCATCCTGATTTTTTATTTTGCCCACGCCTTTCAAATAAACGCATAGTCATACTCCCTTAACCTGTTTTTTGACAAAATATATGCATGCCGCCAGAAGAGACGCCCCTGACAGCTTATGATTACGTATTGCAACTCTGAAAAGCCGTACCTAATTGTAGTCCAGGTGACTAACTCACTAAGGTTTTCGTGTCGTGTTTACTATGGTGAGATAAATATTTAGGTCTGGTCTGTGGGCTGGGGGAATTCGTGTACATGAGATGTACCCTATATTACCATACATATAAATGAAGCTGGCTATCCCATTGTTAAGATAAACCTTGACACTCTTAATCAAGGATAAACCAAAGTCGACCGTGACTTTTGGTAACCCGGCAGTAAAGCAAAAAATGTTCTTTCTCAATTTTGGGGTAGGAAGCTAATGTGTTGGTGTTTCCTACAAACAACCATGAGCACTTCTAGTACTTTTCAGCTAGTAAGGTTCAGACGTTGGCTATCAAAGTGCAAGTTGCGTACTATAATATATCGTCAAACTATTACATTATTCTGGTCTTCATTGCAGAGACAGCAGCGTTTATCAAAAAGATAGTGCATTGCCTGATCTAACCAACTGTACCTAAAATCATCAGCTTCTGGGCTTAAACCTTGGATGAAGAAAATAATGGATATGTAGCGAAAGACCAATTACTATATGCCCTATAGTTAAGTGCTGGACTCATGCCAGGAGTACCAGATAAGGCATCAGCGCGAGGTCAAGTGGGAACAAGGACCAATCAGGGCTCTCGCATCGATTACATTACAGAGAAACCTTATCTCCACCACCAGCTGAGGGTGCCCAGAGCATCAATTTTGGCCTATTAGCGGCTATTAGTTGACACAGGTTGAAGCCAGCATGTTCAGGTTGACCGGCTGGTTTCGAATCCACTTGTGTTTGGTCATCTAAGCTTAAACTGAAATGGGGAAGTTAATAGACAAGAAGAAAAATAATCTGAATTCAATGAAGTCTATATGGATAGCTTTTATTGTATGGAAATATAATACATTGGATGTTTCAATTGAGGGAAATGTCAGATTATCAAATAAAACGACAACAAATGATCAGGTGATACTCATTTATTTTGGATAAATTTTCAGTATACAGTCAATTTACATTTTGATTTCTTTTTATATTTTATTCTTTACTAACGAATTGTATACTTGATGACATGTGGTTATTCTTGTTTCATAGTTACATCTACTAATATAACACTTAGAGCTGCACTCACCACTCACGAACTCGAGTGGCTCGAGCCCTGGAGCAAACTTGCCGAGCTCGAGCTGAAATGTTCAAATCGTGAGCTCGTCGATGTTGGGAACACAGACGTAACACAGGGCACATAGCACACATTATCAACATACATAACTGCTTATCGCTGTCATGTCTTCTTTACAATCTCCAATGTATACATTCAAGCGGTGTTGAGTGTTAAACTGACCTTTATACCTTCTCAGCACGTTTTGAAATTAAATAAACATGGCAATGTTAATAAATGTCAGCCAATAAATATTTATTTCTTAATAGCTGAGCTGGAAAATAAATATATTTTTTGGAAAATCAGAACGTCCGTGAGCTCACGAGTCAAACGGGTGGTGAGCTCATGAGCTGATCTCCCTTCGTGAGTGCAGCTCTAATAACACTTCAACGTGTAGAATTGTATAATTTTCTACCAGATTTATGCTATCCTAGCCCTTGTGCTGCTGGTGGCTAATTTGGCCATAACAAAATGATGCAAAAAAAAAGAAATGACTGAAACCCTGGCACATGGGTACTCATATGAGAGTGCTCATCGAGAGCTATCTAATGAATACCAATATGACAGTTTAATTATTATTTTTCAAAAATCTTTGCGTCCTTGTGCTTGAGACATAACTGGCCTCAGCATTGGAAGGGATAGCAAATATTTTTATTATACCTCACGTGAGGATCCTCTTATCCTATTGGATGAGAGCCATGTGTCAAAAAGGCTGGCTACCTGTGTCTCTGTAGGTTCCTTGGCAGCGGTCACCATTCGACGTAATGACACCTGTTGTCAAGGAACCGTGAATTGTAAACCTACAGTTTCATAATTCCCTCTATTGTTGAGGACGTCATGCTTTCAAGATCCCCACGAGTGGCGAAAGTATGTCAAGGCCTGAGCAGAATGTCGCCGTCAATGATGGAATTGTCTTATTGTTGAGAACAACGATAAAGAAAATAACATTGACCTTTCATCGTAGCTTTTATGAGTGCTTAATTACCAGTAATGGCAGCACCCCAAGCAGCAGGCGGCTTTAAGGAAGTGGGGGAGGAGGATATCACAAGACTGCGTGGTATGATGTCACCCGAGGGTAAAGCCTGAGGGTGACAAAGCTCCCGAGGGGAGCATTGTTTAATGATATCAAGCATATAACAAAAGTGTATCACAATAGTAAGGACTATGTGAATTATGCTCAAGTATTAATAGTATTATACTGTGGTATAGGTCAAGACATTGACCTACCAAGTCAAGGAATCTACATGAACTGATACCGCGGCCTTCACTGACAAGTAGATTACTATAATATTACCAGAAGATTCACACGCTTAGTTTTAATGAACTGTTGACATAAAAAAAAACAATATTTCACTTGATTCAACCGATTAAAAAATTCACTTCCAACATTTTTCTTTAATTCTGTACAATAAAACCTTATTCATATACAGTCCACAGTATTCTGAAGAGCACCATGAAAATGTATCTAAAAGACAACATTGCATGATATAGATCCAGGTTTCTGAGAAACAGGATTGTCTCACTTTCAGAAGATAAAAGATCCTCCATACAGATTTCTGGGGATTGTTCCACTGTGAGACAGTGAATTGGATCCTCAAAGACTCTTTATCCAGGTTTCTTAGGATAGTTTCACCATCAGACAGCAATTTACCCTCCGTCCAGGTTTCTAAAGGAGAAGGATTGTTTCACTCCGAGACAACAATAGACCCTTTATCCAGGTTTCTTAGGATAGTTTTACTGTCAGACAGCAATTGACCCTCCGTCCAGGTTTCTAAAGGAGAAGGATTGCTTCACTCTGAGACAACAATAGACCCTTTATCCTGGTTTCTTAGGATAGTTTCACCATCAGAGAGCAATTGACCCTCCGCCCAGGTTTCTAAAGGAGAAGGATTGCTTCACTCCGAGACAACAATAGACCCTTTATCCTGGTTTCTTAGGATAGTTTCACCATCAGACAGCAATTTACCCTCCGTCCAGGTTTCTAAAGGAGAAGGATTGGTTTACTCCGAGACAACAATAGACCCTTTATCCAGGTTTCTTAGGATAGTTTTACTGTCAGACAGCAATTGACCCTCCGTCCAGGTTTCTAAAGGAGAAGGATTGCTTCACTCCGAGACGACAATAGAACCTTTATCCAGGTTTCTTAGGATAGTTTCACCATCAGACAGCAATAGGGATGCTTCACATAAGGCAGCGTGCCCATGTGGTCACTGGCTAAGGGGTACAAACAACCCCCTATTGTGTTGTCACGGCTGCTGTCCCACTGCTAGTTGTATTGGAGAGAGCAGGCATTTCTCTAGCACCCAAGTATTCTACACATCATACTGCTGTTTCTACCTTGGCTGCTACCACTTTCTCAAAATTTTCTTAATCCATTTATGCTTTAGAGTTCCTACAGAAATTGTCGACTGGATCTAAGATACTTTTGACAATAACTTTGGAATTGAGAATGATCTTATAAAATGTTTGAAGGAAAGTTGTTGATATTATGTCCTGATTGACATTTCTCCATCAAATATTTTCCTAACTATGCTTTTGCCAATAAGATTTTATCAAAATTATTGGGCTGCTTTTGGTCGCTGTGAGCACTAAGGCTTAAAAAGAAAAATGCTTGTTTCCTATTACCCTACCGACCCTAATTTTTTGCCCTACCCTAATCTTTTTATTGCCCAAAATATACAGGGTTTGACTTTCCCAGGGGCAGTCCCTAGATTTTGCTGTGGGCCCCTAAATTGTTCAGGTTAGGGGCCAAAAATAGTATGTTTTAAACACTTATTTTTAATCAGAAGACCTTTTTTTTTGGCCCCTAGCCTGAACACTAAGTGTCAGACCATGATATGCACTGACTTAGCCAGCTGGGCGTCCGGGCGTCTTACAGGCGCCCACATGTCTGTGAAGGCTCCCCAGGACGCCACGCACACTTTCCCTCAAAGGCACCCTGAATTGACTGTCCAGGGTGACGAAATGACGCCCTAATTCTGCTGGGAGTTTCCTTTTGTCTCTATTCACGGCTCAGCACACGCAAGCTGTGATCGTCCGGCATCCGATGAAGAGCAGGAAATGACGATCTCCAGAGACTCCCCTGAGTCGCCTCTTGTGCCTATTTACAGCACAGCACTTGTGGTCAGTGCGGTCATGACGACCTAATTCACTGGGGACTGCCTGGTCAACATACCCAGCACACACAACAGGGGATCGGGACTGATCGCTGACCATCAAAAATTGGGTTCATGTGTCTGGCTGAATGGGTTTATGTGTATAACGGGTTGGTTACGTCACAGCACGTGGTTAACACAATAACACTGCCGGTGACGGGCACTCAATCAAGGAAGCAGAACGGAGTTGTACATTCATTTACAACTATAAAACCATGCATTTTCTTTATGCCTAACCTTGGTGAACTATCATAACCATGACACATGGATAGTTCATCAAGACAATGTGAATGAAAATGTGTTATTTGAGAGAGTTTGGGGTTGCACATGTAAATAAAAAATAACCTGATCATCTATTTATTTTCAATTCACAATTTTACAAAGCATAACTAAAAAGCCAATTGTATATTCTTTTCATGGCACTGGATAATATCTAAGGTTTCACATAAAAAGTTATGCAACCAGGTTATAGTTAAAGTATTGTATTTGTTTATCCAAGTCATACCTGGTCACACTCACTTTCAGTTTATTACTGACGTTTTGGCTGCCCAGATTACGATTTGCAAACAACCACCATTTCCCAAGGAAGAGGTTCTGCCTTTGGTATTGGTCATAGAAATAGATCTATTCTACTCCCAGGTATTGGTGTATTTAGTCACGTGACTGTCAATTCTGTAACAATTCTTTTAAAACTACATATGATCATAATAAATGTATATACTTTTTGTCACTCAGTGAGCTGCTGTATTTCTATTTAAAATGTACTGAATTTTTTAAAGATGATTTCTACTTATGTTTACAAAAACACCCAAATGAATTTTAGATCCTCATTGATTGTTTTTTTAATTGAATTTTCTATGCTTTTCCTCACTGAACTTTTTAAAGGTGCTCATTAATTTCATGATTTCAATATACTCGAGATTGTTTCAAGAGGATATTTCTTGGAAAGCTGACTAATTACTTTCATTCCCTACCTTTTTGTGCCATTTGTTCTAACTTCTTCCTTGGAATTGTTTGCTCATTGTAGACTCAGCAAATGGGTTGACTACTCTTGGGGGATGAGCTGCTGAGTTGTTGGTTAGCTAAACATTTAATCTCGGCTACAATCCATCTCTAGTTCATGACTTAAGTACAATGTATTCATGTATTAATGAGGCCAGATTTGGTGTTCAATGTACACAGCTGTTGGGTGAAATTATATGGGCCATGAGAGTAAAAGAAAACAACACATTTTATTTTTCTTTCAATTTGTTTCTGTCACTTTGAAAGTGAGTTTAAAATATTTATTCCTGCCGCACTGAAGATAATCATTTCCCTTTGTGGTTTCTAGCTAGAGCTCCCAATGCCAATATCTCATTTCAAGTGCCAGGAAAAGGCAGAAAATGCATCTCAGAGAGTCTAGACCCCTAGAGCTTCTGGGGGCCTTGAGCGGCCCCCAGACCCCCGGCCGTTGTTGGCTTCGCGCTACGCGCTCGCAACCCAGGACGCCCAAAATTTTTCAGCTAGTCCAAAAAAAGCACCCACTTTCAAATTCCTGGCTAAGACCCTGATGATATGTCATTTCATTTAAAAGGCAAGGTTAAAGTCTGTAAATGCTTCATATTCCATGTATGGCATACAAAAGAAATTGAAAAAAGAAAGAAGAAAACATCAAATATCAACATGTATTCATATTTTAGTGGATCTATATAGATTTAGATACCCCACTACTTTAGATGTTGCTATTTTGCTTTACATTTACATCTAATGCAGCAAGGAGGAGAGACAAAAATATGATAAGATAAAATGAATTCCCTACCTACCTACCCTATTTCTTTTCTAGCATGTAATAGGGAATGACCATGTTTTTTAATGGGATTTACCTCTGTACCAGTGGCAACTGCGGCCTATCACAGAGATCATGGTTGGCTTCCACAAACCATTGGTTATACTGCCACAATCATTTTCTGAAATTGCTGTAGTTGAGCAGAGACCACCATCATGATGGTGGTCTCTGAGTTGAGGCACTATCCATGTTTGGAGGTCAACCCTAGATCTGTCCACAGAAAATGAAGTAAACTAATGCAAACTCTTGATTAACTATGCAGTAAGTGGATGGCAGGAAATGGTAAAACCCTTGAAGAAGTATGCTTCCTATTAAAGCGTGACATAATGTTCCTAAGTGACCATTAAATGTTAATTTAGAAATGCAGAAGGAAGTGAAGAGGTCAGATAACATTGATAGTGGGTTATGTTGAAAGAGCTCTGGAGAGGTAGATGTCAACTGAAATAGATCAGACCTTTTAAATAGAAGATAAAATGCCACACTCAAATTTATTTTACTTCCTTTACACAGTTATGCTTGCTGAAGGACATTTAGAGGATATCTTTTATAACTTCCCACAAAATAACAGTTTTTTGAATAGCATAAATTGAACTTGAACGTTGGAAAACAAGCTATTCTGCTATGCTTAGCACAGCAGCAATAGGGACCCCAGCTGCTGTTTGTACCACTCTGGTGGTACAAGCTCTTATGTGAATATAGCCTATTGACCCTCCGTCCAGGTTTCTAAAGGAGAAGGATTGTTTCACTCCAAGACAACAATAGACCCTTTCTCCAGGTTTCTTAGGATAGTTTCACCATCAGACAGCAATTGACCCTCCGTCCAGGTTTCTAAGGATTGTTTCACTGTCAGACAATAATTGACCCTCTGCCCAGGTATCTTGGGAATGTTTTATTGTCAGACCCTCTGTCCAGATTTCTGAGGAGGAGGATTGCTTCACTAACAGCTTGGATGAAGAAAAGAATGGATATGTAGCTAGAGACCAATTACTATGGGCCCTATAGTTACATGCTGGACTCATGCCAGGAGTACCAGATAAGGCAGCAGTGTGAGGTCACGTGGGAACAAGGACCAATCAGGTCTCTCGCATCGATTACATTACAGAGAAACCTTATCTCCACCACCAGCTGGGGGTGCCCAGAGCACCAATTCTGGCCTATTAGAGGCTATAAGTTGACACTGGTTGAGGCTAGTATGTTCGGGTTGACCGGCTGGTTTCGAATCCACTTGTGTTTGGTCATCTAAGCTAACAGGCAGCGATGGACCCTCATTGCACGTTTCTGTGAGCTGGAGAGTTAAACTCAGAGGCAGCAATAGATCCTCAGTCCAAGTTTCTGAGGAGCGCGATTGTTCTTTGTAATCGCCTGACTTCTCCTGCTAATTCTCCCATCTCCAAAGAAAAAAGGACCATTATTACTATCATCATGATGACAGTTTTGTATTCATTTTATTACCTAAGAAGTCAATTTGGGGTATGGTAATTAGAAATCTTTAGGCTAGCATGTGTGCGCATGAGAATTGTCACTTTTGTTAACCATAAGTTCTTCAAATGTACAATTAATGTACAATCATCAGAATATATTTAATCCAATTTGTGTGAGTCTATTATGTTTACAAATAATTAACACTTTTGATTTCATCACAGTGATAAATTGTGCAATTGAAATATCTGCGATTCTTTATATTACAAGATTGCTATGTCTGAGGTATAATCCACAATGAGAGAGAGAGAGAGAGCGCATATTTGACTTCTTGACTGTACAGCCTGTAACCTTAAATTGCCTACCTACAATTGCAACCTTATGAAAATAATCTCCCTAGCCTTTCATTCTAACTCCTAATATCATCAGTGGATATAAAATGCTAAGTTAAGATATTGAGAAGTTAAGATATTGAGAACCTACCTTTTCTGTACGTAAGATGGCTTTAGGATCATCTATAGAACTGGGAGGCACGCAGCCCAGAGCTTCCACTTCTTGCTGTAACTTGTTCAATTTGGAGGTCATTTTCTGGATTTCTGATTCAGCATCCACCAAGTCCTGATAAGAAATAAGAAGAATACAGGTTCCTGTTGCAGACATCCACCAAATCCTGGTGAGAACTAATAATACAGGGTCTTGTTGAATTAAACATCTCAAGGTTAGGCAGCAAACATATCCTGGTAAGAAATAATAAGAATACAGGGTCCTGTTCGATAAAACATCTCAAGGTTAGGCATATATATATAATTATATATATATATATATATATATATATATATATATATATATATATATATATATATATATATATATATATATATATATATATATATATATATATATAAATGTATATATTTATATATATATATGTGTATGTATATATATATATATATATATTACATGCATACATACATGTACCCACATATACATATATATATATATATATATATATATATATATATATATATATATATATATATATATATAAATATATATATATATATATATATATATATATATATATATATATATAATATATATATATATATATATATATATATATATATATATATATATATATATATATATATATATATATATATATATACATATATATATATATATATATATATATATATATATATATATATATATATATATATATATATATATATATATATATATATATATATATATATATATATATGTATATACAGGTGAACTTGGATATGACGGACTCAGTGGGACCAGGAAAATTGGTCCGTCATATGCAAAATCCGTCATATGCATATGATGGACTTAGTCCGTCATATGCAAGTGTGTATCTAATTGCATTGGGGACCTCAGTTGATCTATAAATAAAAATCAAAACAGCGAAAGAATATGCCTGGCTGGACTTTTATTATACATTTATTTGTCTGCTGAGAAATACCAGACAATTTGAACTGAGTACTGTCTGGCCGAACGTAACTCAGCACATGTGTTAGTCTCGGCGAGAATAAGCCGACTGCTAGACACGTGTTTGTCCGTCATACACAATGCTAATTACATAGTAAATAGCATCGTGTGTGCCGTGATATTGGTCCGTGGTAGCCGAGTTCCGGCATACGGAATCCGTCCTATGCATGGTCAAATACACATAGTTAATATGCATGGGACTGGGACCAAGCATATCGTCCGTCATAGCCAAAAGTCCGTCGTACAGTGGTCCGTCATATCCAAGTTCACCTGTATATATATATACACACAAACAAAGGTCAATTGTATGCCTAGATTCACTTTGTTTTCAATTAACCAGATCCATAACATTCAAAGGTAGCCAAGTGACAGATTCAGTAGAGGTTTGAGGGGTTTGTCCGAACCCCCTTCCCCCCTACTGGGTGAGTCACTTTGCCACACACGCCGCCTGTGGACCAAAATCAATACTACCGTATTACCCCGCATACAACACGCACTTTTATACTCGTGCAGCACTAATGTTAAGGAGGGGTGCGTGTTATAAACGGGTACAAGAACTAGAACTTTATAACATAGAATTTTCCCGAATTTACTAGGTCTTAATTCACCGATCGCGAACACATATGATAGGTAAATTAAAAACACCCGTTAGTTGTTATCTTATTGTCACCATGTAAGTACCCCCAGGAGGGAAGGACGGCAAATCTATCCATATTTGGATTTTAATTGCATTAAAATTAGGGGATAAAAGGGGACAACGAGGGTGAATTGAAATCGATAGGGATATTAGCCAGGAGAGCAGAGTTGGTACGAGCTGGTGTCTGCTCTCATCTCGGCCTTTGACGAGTGAAGTCAACAAATGGGCACCGCCAGTCCGAGTATCAATTACAATTTACCATCACAAAACAGGGCAGACATATAACTCTACGCACTTAATGGCCGGCCAACTCCCCCTGCATATAATAAACGGGGTATTGTATTTTACATACAGAAAAGGACTTTGGGAGGGGGTGCATATTATCTAGGGGGTGCAGGTTGTATGTGGGGTAATACGGTAATCGTTTCTTTTTGCCTCGATTATTATAAGCCACCATTTGAAAAGTAAGCCTAACCAGTCTAGTTGATGGGGGTCAAACAAATTAGAGAGAGTTCAACTTTTTAGCTTTTTGCAGTTGACTCCTGGTGGTGTTTTCAGAATACTTGTTAGTGGCGCCACCTGTGTCACCCTTTTGGAACCCACCCTTCTCGAATCCTGGATCTGCCCCTGCAGCCCTCAACCTATTTCTTTTTTCTGTAAATGCATGAGTGCCACCATAAATGGGGCAACCCATAAGGTGTTATTTTGTTAGGTAATTCTCCACTG
Source organism: Maea johnstoni (assembly GCA_963942565.1). Lineage (NCBI taxonomy): Eukaryota > Metazoa > Annelida > Polychaeta > Spionida > Magelonidae > Maea > Maea johnstoni. The sequence goes on along the minus strand of OZ012695.1, from coordinate 27,667,838 downwards.
ATGAGAGGTACCCAGTTGTCGTTCTTAACCCTTATGCTGCTGGCAACTAATTTCACCAATACAAAATGATGCAAAAAACCTGAAAAATGACCGAAACCCTGGTAAATGGGTACTCATTTGAAAGTACTCAACGAGAGCTTTCTAATGAATACCAACATGACAGGGTTCAGATGATTTTCAAAAATATTTGCGTCGTTAAGCTTTGGACTAAAGTAGCCTTGGGCAGTGGAAGGGTTAACCCTTCCAATGCTGAGGCTACTTTCGTCCAAAGCACAAGGATGCAAAAATCTTTGGAAACCATCTAAACCATGTCATGTTGGTATTCATTGGATAGCTCTTGATGAGTACTCTCATATGCCAGGGTTTCAGTCATTTCTCAGGTTTTTGCATCATTTTGTATTGGCCAAATTAGCCACCAGCAACAAAAGGGCTAATGTGTCTAACCCATGACAGTTCCCCGTTCTCACATCTTTTTTATGGAGAGATAGTTACGTGCATCGTTGGGCGTGCCTTGATGGTTGAGGGGTCATTCCACCTCTGAAAGGTACTCAATGGTTGTCCTAGGGGCCCTAATTGTAAAGTTTTGTGCTAGGTGCTGGTTTTCAGGTCTGCTTGCGTGCTGGTTGGAACGTCCTATGCGTAGTAATTTTAAAGCTGCTCAAAGACTGTAACTATATACGCTATAGTCAGGGATGACACAGTTGCCTTTATTTTAAGCACATTACACGTAGACATTTATGTGGGTTCTAATTCTGGCCAAGGCATGTGAGAAAGTTCCCAGTGACTTAAGGTTAGGTGGTGGTCATAAAGAGTTTCACCACTTGCTAACACCCTTTTTATCAGTTTTTGCTAAATTGACCTTTTAAATTTTTTGAAACTGAAAAAGTATGATGGTTAATACAAAATACAAAATACATATAGTTTGAAAATTCAAGCAAACTCGCTATCTATTTTGGCGATATCTCATCATTATATCATCATCTTCCATGAAATCTAAGTCATCCCTCTATCCCAACTTTTCTCATCCTCTTAAGATTCTCCTCTTCCTCGTCAAGGGCGAAAACAACAGCCACCATTCTTAAAATTGAACTGATGTCTGTATACCCCATACCTCATCTCAAGCCCGTCCTGGTTGTTGCTCACTTCAGCCGTATGTTCTTGTTGCGCAAGGCTCAACCCCATCGCAAATAAAATTGCAGGCTGCAATATGGATCACCTGCTGTTAGAGGTTAACCCATTCACACTCAGAGCGGCCAAAACAGGCTGGACAATTTCGGTAAAATTTTGCAAACGATCAACATTTCTGAAAAATATTTCAAGGAGAAATGTTGATAAGAGGCTAAACAACAACTCTCCTACAACTATTTGGTGAACTTTTTCGCTTAATTTCCAAGTTATTTTGAAAAGTATGAAAGTAGCAGACGATACTTTCTAGTGGATCTCTTAGTGTGAATGGGTTAACTCATGCAAACAAACAACATTTCTGAAAAATATTTGAAGGAGAAATGTTGATAAGATGCTAAACAACAACTCTCCTATGACTATTTTGTGAACTTTTGCTTAATTCCCAAGTTATTTTGAAAAGTATGAAAGTAGCAGACGAGCTTCTAGACTTTATGCTCTGCTTGTGTTGTCGCAGGTGACTAGCCCATCAGGATACTTGTGGCTTGTTTATGGTGAGGTGAATATGTAGTTCATAAATCAAGAAGCAGATAGGCCAGATGTTCATCGTGCACATTTTAACTATGACATGCCCGTAGTTGTCAAAAACCTTTTGCAATTTCGAATTTAGGTTTTTAGTCAGTTTTTCTGCCATATTACGGCCAAGTCATGAGAGTTGTAAGTGGTGGAGGAAAACGGAGTACCCTGCGAAAACCACTAGCTAACCTTAAGTCACTGGTAACTTTCTCACTTGGCCGGGATTCAAACCCAGGCAGTGGTGAGAGACAGTAAGCAATCAGTGGCAAAGCCGTAGACCACAGTGCCATCAGGGCAGGCCCCAATGTGCCATCATACTGTATGGAGGACAAGCTCACAAAATCAGAGCCGTAAAATGATATTTAAGCGAGATCAATAAACAGACGACAAAATAGGAATAATTCAAAATACTGACATGAGATATGAATATAACTTAACCCTTCCAATGCTGAGGCTACTTTCATCCAAAGCTCAAGGACACAAATTATTTTTTGAAAACTGTCTTAACCCTGTCATGTTGGTATTCATTTGATAGCTCTCACCTGAGAGAAGTAGACAGGGAGTGGGCGCTGGTCATGAATCATCAAATTTCGCTGCCTCTCACTATCTGACCTAGATAGCATAACAGCTCCCAGCCAGCCAGTCAACCAGCAGTGCACAGATCACGTGACCAATACAACCCCAGGCCACAGCGCGTAACTCGAGGCACAGATGCCGTAGAGGCTGGCATGCAGTACCTATGGCGTTGTGGTTCAAGGGGATGTATTTCTCTGCTCTCACTGAGTACTCTCAGATGAGTAATCATGTGCCATGGTTTCAGTCATTTTTCGGGTTTTTTGAATCATTTTATATTGGCCAAATTAGCCACCAGCAGTATAAGGGTTAATTTAGTATAACAATAAAAACTACATTAGTAAAATTAGAGAATAAAGGAGACATTATTTTCAAACATACCGAAACACACAATAGAAAAAGAAGCCTCAAATAATGACATTGGGAACATATGAAATGAGATTTACTACAATGCCCCTAGTACACACAGTTGGTAGTGTATTGGTTTATATATCATTCAACAGTTTATGTCATATCTCAACAAGATAGAAAGGTATATAAGTTAACAAATTGATAGCATATTTGCCCATCCTTTCATAAGTTTAACAAGAAAACATGTGATTCTGGTAGGAGATGGCCATTTGTAAGTACCTCGATCAAACCGTTCTCCTCCAGTTACAACTCGTTAACAAATTTAACAAAGTTAGTAAACAAATTGGTTGCATATTTGCCCATCCTTTCATAAGTTTAGCAAAAGAACATGTGAGAAAGTTGTCAGTGACTTGGGGCTAGGCGTTGGTTTTCGCCGGGTACTCTGGTTTCCTCCTGCAGTTACAACTGGCTAGTCATGACCTAGTAGCAATATGGCAAAAAAGTGACGAAAACCTAAATTCTAAATTCCCATAAAGTCATGCGTTTTTTGACAACTACGAGCATATCAGAGTTTACCCTTCCAATGCTACAGCTCCAACAAAATACCAAATTCCAAAAATATGAAAAGTTAAAAAAAAAAATTCTTCTCCAAACCTACCTTGATTTGCATATGTATCCTACAGTGGTCGTCCCCCGCTAGTTGTGTTGTGATACAGCCAGGTGGCAGCACTGCAGTGACATTGGCGGTTACGTGGAAAGAGGATGAGCGAGAGAGAACACAGGTCGCCTCACTGTACTGGTCTAGTATAGGAACATCTTCCTCCAAACACTCGATCCACACTGAAAACATTTTTTTCATTATTTTTCTGCATGTCAGCTATGACCATCACATGAACAGAAATAATAGCAATTACCTTACACTGAAATCATGACAAATACTCGATTGTGTCCAAAGGACCTTCGTTTATTAATAGTTAACTTTATACAAACTGAATTTTTTTTTTAACCCTTATGCTGCTGGTGGCTAATTTTGCCAATACAAAACGATGCAAAAAACCTGAAAAATGACTGAAACCCTGGTACTTGGGTATTCTTCTGAGAGTACTCTGCGAGAGCTATCCAATGAGTACCAACATGACAGGGTTTACATGTGTGTTTTTTTTAAATCTTTGCATCCATGTGCTTTGGACGAAAGTAGCCTCAGCATTGGAAGGGTTAATTTTTTTCCTGCACGACAGCTATGAGTCTATGACCATCACATGTACAGAAATAATAGCAATTGAGTTACACTAAAACAATGCAATTTACAGATCTATGAACAACCTATGATTATGAAATATGAACATACCTTTAGCTCTGTCCTTGGTCATATTGAAATCCTTCCTAAGAGAGAGTAGGTGTTTAACTATGGACTGTACTCTTGAGAACTCTTCTTCAATTTTGGGCTGATAGAAATCATACTAAAACAAAAATTGATCTTTATTACCATCAGCCTTAATTTGGAGTTAATGTTTACCTCTAACTTTATTCGTTTAACCAATTCATGCCTGTAGCAGTTTAAACCACCTGACAACTTTGGTGATATTTCTCTAGCAAAAGCAATATTTAGAAAATATATAATGAAATTGCTCATCACAACTCTGTCTACAACTCTCCTTCAAATATTTTGCGAAATTATGCTTCATTCCAAAGTTATTTTCAAAAGTATGATAGGTCCAGACGACACTGATCAAGTAGACCTCCAGGCATGAATGGGTTAATCAGTTTCTTGTTAGCTATGACCATTGCATTATACGTAACAGATCAAATGAAATACATAAAACCATCAACAGATTAGTCATAATTGAAATTATGTAGTCACGTAATATTTTGAACATATTTGAAGGAGAGTTGTTTATCAAATCTCTATCTACATCTATAGTTAGTGAAATAATGCCTTTAAAACCCTTCCAATGCTGAGGCTACTTTTGTCCAAAGCACAAGAATGCAAAGATTTTTGAAAATCATCTAAACCCTGTCATGTTGGTATTCATTAGAAAGCTCTTGCTGAGTACTCACAGATGAGTACCCATTTGCCAGGGTTTCAGTCATATTTCAGCTTTTTTGCATTATTTTGTATTGGCAAAACTAGCTTCCAGCAGCATAAGGGTTAATCTGAAGTTATTTTCAAAAGTATAACAGGTGCAGACTACACTTGTCAAGTAGGTTAATATGTTTTTTGGGCCTAAGTGTTATTTGCAGCATTCCTAGTTGTTTTACCTTAGATAAATAAAAACAAGTGGATATGAAACCAGCCGGTCACCCTGAACAAGCTAGCCTCAACCAGTGTCAATTACTACCCAAATATTTGTGCACTGTGCATGCTCAGTTGATGCTGGCGATCAGGTTTCTCTGTAATGTAAATGATACCAGAGCCCTGATTGCTCCTTGTTCCCTCGTGACCCCATGCTGATGCCAGATCAGTGACCTCTGGCATGAGTCCAGCCCTTCACTATAGCTCATATAGTAATTCTTTTCTTCATCTAAGTGAAAAAGGAAGTATTTTATTTACCAACCATAAACATGGTGATAATGCCACAAATAAGTGGAGAAACCCCCACAAAAATCAGCCAAAACAAATCTCAAAGACCTCCTCTTTTGAATGAGACCACATACAGCCATTTACTGTGGGTCTTCATACGAAAATTTTGAACTTAAAAAGGCATGAGTCCAGCCTGTCACTATAGCTCATTTAGTAATTGGTCTCTCGCTACATATCCATTCTTTTCTTCATCTAAGGCCTAAAAAAAGAAATTGTTTGTTTCCTGTAACGGCCCGAAAAAACTAGGGTAGGTAGGTCGGTAAAAAAAATAATTTTGCCATAATTTTTTTGGTCAAAAATGTGTGTTTTATGCATGTTTTACGTTGATTGGGAGTTGGGAGGGCGGTAAAAACTTTAGGGTAGGGATTTTTTTGAATAAAAACTTGTTAGGGTAGGGTTACAGGAAACAAACAACTTGTTTTTTTTAGGCCTAAGGTTTTACCTGTGACGCCTGAGGATAGGGAGCTACGCAGATACTCTCTGGGACCGTGTGGCCTGGTCTCGGGGGGAGGCGCTGATAGAGCTCTTCACTGAGGTAAGGCATGAAAGGGCTCAGCGCGCGCAGGCCGACATCCATACAAGTATAGAGGACCTCTCTTGTGACGTCCTTCTGGGAACCCTGGCACGGCGACTGGAAAACTGGCTTAGTGCACTCCTAGATAAATAGAAAATAGGATGAAAATATTATAATTATATCTGTATGGTATATGTGATTGTTTGTTAGGTATTTCAATGATTTCCACAGCTTAATCCATTCAAGTGCAGGAAGCACTGGAAAACTGGCTTGGTGCACTCCTAGATAAATAGAAAATAGGATGAAAATATTATAATTATATCTGTAAGGTATATGTGATTGTTTGTTAGGTATTTCAATGATTTCCACAGCTTAATCCTTTCAAGTGCAGGAAGCACTGGAAAACTGGCTTGGTGCACTCCTAGATAAATAGAAAATAGGAGGAAAATATTATAAGTATATCTGTAAGGTATATGTGATTGTTTGTTAGGTATTTCAATGATTTCCACAGCTTAATCCTTTCAAGTGCAGGAAGCACTGGAAAACTGGCTTGGTGCACTCCTAGATAAATAGAAAATAGGAGGAAAATATTATAAGTATATCTGTAAGGTATATGTGATTGTTTGTTAGGTATTTCAATGATTTCCACAGCTTAATCCTTTCAAGTGCAGGAAGCACTGGAAAACTGGCTTGGTGCACTCCTAGATAAATAGAAAATAGGGGGAAAATATTATAATTATATCTGTAAGGTATATGTGACAGGTATTTCAATGATTTCAACAGCTTAATCCTTTAAGTGCAGGAAGCACTGGAAAACTGGCTTGGTGTACTCCTAGGTAAATAGAAAATAGGAGGAAAATATTATAATTATATCTGTAAGGTATATGTGTTGGTTTGTTAGGTATTTCAATGGTTTCAACAGCTTAATCCTTTCAAGTGCAGGAAGCACTGGAAAACTGGCTTGGTGCACTCCTAGATAAATAGAAAATAGGGGGAAAATATTATAATTGCATCTGTGAGGTATGATGTGTATTGAGGGGTTCCTTTCTGTGGGGTTTGAATATATGTGTAGGACAGGAGGACAAGGAAGGGACAGACCAGAGACTCGATAGGTTATACGTTCAAGACAGGAGGACAGGGGAGGGTACGGACCTGATGCGGGATGCAAGTACAGGGGGAGAGGGAACAGAAAGTGAGACAAGGCCCGGGGGTGACGAGTGGCCTGGGTGGTAGGGGTGATCTCCGTAGGTCCTCCCTTGGGAGTTGACCCCGTGGGAAAAGTGCGGTTGCGGATCCAAAACAAACAAACAAACAAACAAACAAACATATGAGTTTGTTTGTTAGGTATTTCAATGATTTTAACAGCTTAATCCTTTCAGTGCAGGAAGCACTGGAAAACTGGCTTAGAGCATGCACTCCTAGATAAATAGATAATAGGAACAAGAGGGACGCTAATGGCGTCAACGTGTCAAAATGATCGTAAAGTTGCTTGAAATGGAAAATACAAAGAAACATAATCATATCTGTAAGGTATATGTGTTTATTTGCTGGTTATTTCAATGATTTCAACAGCTAAACCCCTATGCTGCTGGTGGCTAATTTGGCCAACACAAAATGATGCAAAAACTTGAAAAATGACTGAAACCATGGCACATGGGTACTCATCTGAGAGTAATCAGCAAGTAATCATTCAATGAATATCAACATGACAGGGCTTATATGGATTCAAAATTCTTTGCATCCGTACCATACCGGGCAAGTAGTTAATAATTTTTACTTGCTCGAAATAAGTTAAAGCATATGCTAGAATGGCATTTATTATTTATCATGGATTTAATGATTTTAAAACTATTTCCTCTTATTCTGTTGCATGCATAGTCTTTACATTTCTGGGTATTTGTGCCATTTTCTACATAGAAATTGTAGTGTTCAGAAAATCAGTTTGACCATTCTGGCAAGTGCAAACTAATATGTACCAGCCCAAAAGCCCTTTTTTCAAAATTTCACTTACCGGGGCATGTGGGCTAGTACATATGTCGCTGCCTGCCTTCAAGTGCATGAAGCACATTTTTGAGCTCCACTTTGCAGCCCTGTATCTCTAGGAGAACCAAAAATCAGCAAACAAATTACGTCTAGCCATGTATTTCAGTATATTTTCCCTTCTAATAGCCAAAAAGAATTTCTTCATCAATTTTATACTGGTTTTCACAATTTTGCACACTGTCTGTAGTCTCAATGTTACTATTTTGTTGGCAATGTTCTGAATAACATTTCTCTTTTGAATATATTCCCAACTGACAATTTGTAAAAGAACTCTTACCCATTTACACTCAGAGTGGCCAAGAGGCCTGACAATTCTGGAAATATTTTACTTACAAATTTTTCCCCTACAAAAGCATTATCTTGAAAACACTACAGGGAAAAATGTTGATCAGAACAGCAACTCTCCTTCAAATGCTTTGTGAATTTCGCTTTATTCACAAGTTATATTTTCAAAAGTGTGAGAGTAGCAGAAGATATCTTATAGAGAAACTCTGAGTGGTAATAGGGTAAGCAAAACACGATAAAGAAAACAAAGCAAGGGTATTACTTACCAAATAGATATCACAGAACTCGAGGTACCAGAACTGATAGAGGGCCTGGCTAGCAAGGTGAAGGTCATATGAGTCGAAATGCCGCTCGCAAGACTCGAGAAGTGCGGCAAGTCGACTCAGAATCCAGCGATCCACTCCCCTCATCTTGGTACTGTCCATCAGCTGGCAAACAAGCAAAGACACCAGATAGAGGCAGATTTTGACATTGATTTCTGTTTGTCATCACTTTTCTGCCAATATTAAGGCTATTAATCATTACTATCCAGTTTTTAACCCTTTTAGGGATTGGCACCTTTTGAAATAAATTTTGAAATATTTCCTTAACAATATGATATTTCTAACAAAATTTCCTGCTCCCAGGGACCTGATTTTGTTAAATTTATCACTGTCAGCAATGAACATTTCACTAATAAATGGCAGAAATGTCTTCATGTGGATACGTCTACAATGAATTGCAATAGAGATCACACGGAATGGCCACCTCTCAAATTGTTGATCACATTTTCCAATGCCACTTAAAATAATGCATGGAAGAAAGATTTTTTCAGCCCCACTTATTCAAGAATGGGCATTATCAAAAATGAAACTATCCAACCCATTCAATTAAAAAAAATAATCATTTTTAACTGGGAATATTTGCCGAAATAGGATGATTGCCCTAGTACTCACCAGGTGGCGCTGTGGTTGGTAATCTTGGCCTATCTTAGACATGCTGTACTTGTGGGCCTGCCAGATCTTATTACAGAAGTGCCGGTTACTCTTGACGTGAGACACGTCCATGTTGATCACATGAGCTAGAAAGAAAGAAGGAAATATACATTCCATGGATGCAGGACCCTGATACAGGGCAATAAAACCACAACACATTTGTATAGTCTGTCTGACCTGAGAGAAGTAGACAGGGAGTGGGCACTGGTCATGAATCATCAAATTTAGCTGCCTCTCACTATCTGACCTAGATAGGATAACATCCCCCAGCCAGCCAGTGCATGCTTACTGCACAGATCACGTGACAAATACAACCCCAAGCTACAGCGCGTAACCCGAGGCGCAGATGCCGTAGAGGCTAGCATGCAGTACCTATGGGGTTGCGGATCAAGGGGATGTATTTCTCTGGTCTGACTCAAACTTGGCAGACATTTCTTTTCCTCTTTTTTGTCATAAAAAATTTGTGTTTGCCAACCACACCTTGGCAAACCTCTTAGGAGCACTTACTTCTGTATGTATATCATACCTACTTTCTGTCTCAATTCCTTAAAATGTTGATTAGGTGCCCATTGTATACGTTGCCCATTGCACACAGTACAAATGTGAGCCAACTCGAGTGGAATTGCTGTTCTGGACAGGCATTTTTGATAAATCCTGGCTAAGAAGCTGACTACAGATGCAGATTGGTCATAGCAAACCATGCCAGGGTCTTAGCCAGGATTTAGAAACTGGGTGCCCAAAATTGGCAAATTCAAAATTTTGGGTATCCTATGTTTAAAGTGAGATAATAATTAACCATAAATATAAATTAACAAATTGAAATAAGGCATAATGTGCCTTATTCAATGTCGATGTATTGAATTGAGGTGACAAACTTCAATCATCTGCTTTGAACTGACATTTTTTAGAAATTAGCCACAAAGAAATTGGGTGTCCTGATGGGTGAGTTTTGAAGGTCGGAGGACTATGAACCAGGGACTTAGCCAAGACCTGTCCTGCCTGTCTTTTGGACAGGTAGTTTCCTAAAAACCTCCCGTTTGGACATGCAAAAATTTCTATGAAGATTTTTTGAATTTTGAATTTTTGGGTGTAATGACCCAATGTTTTCCTAGCAAACCATCTTCTAGGACATAGCTGAAGTGTAAATTGACCTTTTTGACACACTAAGCTATCAAATATAGCTGGTATAAGGATCTGAAGTAGATTAGTAGCTAAATCTGGACGGGCAGAAATTTTGAAATTGCTGTTCTGGACAGGCATTTTTGAAATCCTGGCTAAGACCCTGCTATGAACCATACCTTTATAGTTATACGAGCAGAGTGTAAACCTCAATGCGTCTGTTCCACATTCTGGGATCCCAAGCGGAAAATCTTTTTGCTGACCTTGCTTGGCTTTTTTGACCTCTATGGGGTCAAGGTTACTCTTATCAAGCTGGGCCTGAAGATCCTAAAAGCAAGAAAAGAAACATTCCTTGAAATAAGCCGATGGAATTCCATAGATTCCACATGACTTACAACCTAAGATGAAGAAAAGAATGGATATGTAGCGAAGGACCAATTACTATATGCGCTATAATGAAGGTCTGGAATCTGGCTCCCATGTGACCTCACTAGGAGATAATGACCAATGAGGGCTCCTGTATCATTTGCATTACAGAGAAACCTTAGCAGCAATATGCACAGAACATGAATTTTGGGCTATTCGCCGAGACCAGCCGCTTTCAGGTTGACCGGCTGGTTTCATATCCACTTGTTTTTATTTATCTAAGCCACAACATATCTGCATGGATAGGGCAACTGCTCAGCCAGGGAGAATGGCAGGGCAATATTACCATAGAATATGACATCTGTGCCCTAGGGCAATACGACCTTTAAGTACAACATTTGGGCCCTCTCTCAGGGTAAGGGGCTGCCCTGATGGCTGTGTAGTCTAAGGCATTGCCATTGACTGCCAGCTGTCTCTCACCGCTGCCCGGGTTCTAATCCTGGCTGGGGCAAGTGAGAAAATTGCCAGTGACTTGGAGTCAGGTGGTGGTTTTCACTGTTACTCCGGGTTTCCTCCACCATTTGCAACTGGTTAGTCACGACTTAGCCGCATTTTAGTAGAAAATAATGATAATCGAAATTCCAAATTCTAAATTCCACAGGGAAGGAAGTGATGTCATTGATATCAAATTTTATTGATTCGATATATTTGATATATCTTTCGATTCAATTCGATTCGATTCGATATGCCGTAACGTGCTTGACTAGGGCACAATTATTTATAGGGATGTCATTGATATCCCTTTTTTTCAATTTGATTAATTGCTATACTCTTTCCTATATATCGATTCAATTCGATTCAGTTCGATACCATGTGTCTTGGCCATGTGCCTGAGTAAAGTACACCATTCCTTCCAATTTCTCTTACAAAAGCCATTGAAAATACTTCAATATTTAGTCTTTCAAAGTTTCACTTTGCTTTAGTTTAACAGGAAAATATCTGGGAAAAGTGTATTTTTTATTAATATTTATATGCCATTATTGGGGTTCAGAATATCGATTATTTCGATTTGATACCCAACCATTCGATTCGATTTTACTGATAAAGTGAAAATGTTGATTTATCGACTATCGATGACATCCCTAAGGGTAGCACCATGTTCAATATAGTTTTTTGTTATATTTATCCTGTGTGTTGTATATTTCATTACTATTATCTTTATTATCTTCTTATTATTATCATCATCATTCATTTATGTAATATTTGCATCAAGGAGGCCCTATCACTAATCTCCTATGTAATTCCCCTGGATAAATGGATAACCAAATGATAGGTTCTTACCTCTAGTGAAATACCCTGTATGACATCCATGGGATCTATGACGTTTCCAAGGGACTTGCTCATCTTGCGACCGTGAGAATCTCGTAAAATGCCGTGCAGAAGAACCTAAGAAATAAATGGATACAAAATAATTACAAGGTACAAACCCTGTTATTAAAATGATCAAATATTTGGGGCTGCAAATCAACCTTATTCAACATTAGCAAATACTAACTAGAATAAGTGAGTCATGACAATGTAGAGAAATGATTTTTAAAACCATGTGACCATCAATGCTGGCAAGATCAATTGCCAAATTTCTTCAATTAGTTCCTATTTTAATTTTTTTCTATATTTCGATGCAAGTGAAAGCAGGCTGTATTGTTTAACCCTGCTGTTGCTAACACCGGATATATCCGGTGCTACATATCTCGCCTGTGTGACCAACACCAGATATATCCGGTCTTTGGGTACCCTTGCACTTAACAAAATAAAAACTACATAGGTCGATTAAGGGGTATTGAATTATACTAGATATCAAGGTTTTACCTAAATTACTATGTTTCTATTTCAGTTTGGGAAGCACATTATTGAAACAGTAATAGAAATCTATGAAATCCTTCTGATTTGGTGGGTAGACCCACAGTATCCCTGGTCCCAGGGGATAGGTTCTCCCATATGGGGGTCTAGCATGACAAGGGTTAAAGAGAGTTGTTGATATACATCGAGATGGCCCATATCAATGACACCCCTACAAGACGTGTACTCTTACAAGAGGAGTAACATAATTATCTAAAGCGTGGTTATATGTCAGAGTTGGGATGGGTGAGCATGAGTCATGGACATGGCTTAACCCTTTCATACCTGGAGATCTACTTGACAAGTAGCAGTTTTGGCTGATACGGGTATGAATGGGTTAAAATTGAGTAAAATAAAAATGATTGAAATCAACAAAATGCTTATCAATATCAAAACATAAATGAAGACAGAACATAATACCCTCTGAAGAAGATGTGGTAAAGATGAAATGCTGGCAACATTTAATTTGCTTTCACACAAGAAACCAGCATGTAAAAAGGCTCCACATTCCCAATGGATATGAAGAAATATTTTTACTGGTTAAAAAAGCATTTTGCATGTGAGTGTGAACGGTTTAAGATATATTTCTTACCTGAGAAAAGGGCAGTTTGCCGGTGAGAGTCTGACCGAGCATAACCATCCTAGCTACCCAGAAAAACATGATGTCATTTCCTGTTTCCAGTAAACTTGTCGGGAAAAAACGCTCCAAATCCTCAGTCTAAATCAAAAAAAGGAAAACATCATAATAGCTGTATATGTAGAATGTTGTAATGAGCTACTAGCATAAAAACAATCTCAGCAGACTTATGAATTAATTATTTTCGCCAGGTGGAAAAGACATCTCTGGATGTCTCTAAATCAAGTATTCATTTTATTGTATACTGTTTGAAACATCACTACTAGTAAGTAGCTATGTATTGGGAAAGTAACAATGGACCTTGTCACTTAACCAAAATGATGAAAAGTACACATTTACACAATCTCATATTTTTCTAATGGAATTTTCAGGTTTGTCCTAAGTCAGGGTCTGTCGCACATCATTTTGAAACATTTTGTATTCTGAAATGCAGCATTCAAATTTTCAAAGAGCAAGCAAAAAAGTGGAGCGGAACCCCCTTAAAGTGACCACCCCTCTAAGTTGACCTTAAGTGACACAATTTTTCAAGTCCCAAACTATCGTTTTCCTGTTAGTTTTATGATAAAGGGAACCCCTCTAAGTTGACCACCCCTCTGAAGTGACCCCATTTTGCCAGTCCCAAACTATTGCTTTTTCTATTAGTTTTATGGTAAAGGGAACCCCTCTATGTTCACCACCCCTCTGAAGTGACCCCATTTTGCCAGTCCCAAACTATTTTTTTTCTATTAGTTTTATGGTAAAGGGAACCCCTCTAAGTTGACCACCCATGTAAGTTGAGCAGTTGTGGCCGGTCCCACAGGCGCTGAGGTGGCCAATGGCTATGTTAACCCCTCCAATGCTAAGGCTACTATCACATAAAGCACATGGATGCAAATAATTTTGAAAACCATCTAAACCCTGTCTTGTTGGTATTCATTAGATAGCTCTCACTGAGTACTCTCAGAAGAGTACCACATGCCAGGGTTTTAGTAATTCTTCGAACTTTTTTGCATCATTTTGTATTGTAAAAATAGCAACTAGCATCATAAGGGTTAAAGGGGTTCCACTGAAGTAGCAGTTTACCTGGTCAGGCCAGCCGAAGATGGAGAAAGGAAACAGAGCTGAGGAGAACCAGGTATCCAGCACATCCTCATCTGAAACAGACAACATCTTATCCAATTCAAATCCAGTCCAGTGATTAACAGTAAATCTCAGAGTAGCCACAAAAGGAAGCAAAATAAGATTTTCCTTTGTGAGTAGCTTGTTAACCCATTAATGCTTAAGGCTTCATTCAGAAATTGTCGTCTGAAGCGATGATACTTTTGACAATAACTTTTGTATTGGTAATTATTTTACAAAATATTTGAAGGAGAGTTGTTGATAATGTTCTGATCAACATTTCTCCTTCAAATATTTTGCCAATTGTGCTAAAACCTAAAAGATTTCTTCAAAATTGTCAGGCTAGTTTTGGCCACTCTGAGCATCAATGGATTAAAGTGTTGTTTGGCCAAAAGTAAGAAGAGAAAAGTTGTATTTAAAATGTTACCTTGCTTGAGTGCGATCTAAGATCATTCTTGGCAAAGGGGGAGAAAAGAAAAGTATTTTGTGGGTACCTTGTTTGACGAGTATGTATGTATATACATACTCGTGATTATTATTGGCCAAAAGTAAAAAGACAAAAATTGCACTTTACATGTTACCGTGTTTCAGTGTTATATAAGATCATTCTCAGCAATGGGGGAGAAAAGAAAAGTATTTTGTGGGTAGTGGGTACCTTGTTTGAGTGTGATCTGTGATTATTATTTGCCAAAAGTAAGAGGAGAAAAGTTTGTTTGACATGTTACCTCGTTTGAGTGCTATCTAAGATCATTCTCGGCAAAGGGGAAGAAAAGAAAAGTATTTTGTGGGTACCTTGTTCGAGTGCTATCTGTGATTATTATTTGCCAAAAGTAAGAGGAGAAAAGTTTATTTTACATGTTACCTTGTTTGAGTGCTATCTAAGATCATTCTCGGCAAAGGGGAAGAAAAGAAAAGTATTTTGTGGGTACCTTGTTTGAGTGTGATCTGTGATTATTATT
>OZ012695.1:27615241-27647741 GCA_963942565.1 Maea johnstoni | reverse complement strand
TATCTGACCTAGAAAGGATGCTGCATGCTAATTGCACAGATCAGATCACGTGACCAAGGCTTCACCGCTAAACCCCCGGCACACATACCCTAGGTGCTAGCATGCTGTGCCTATGGCGTTGCGGTTCAAGGGGATGTATTTCTCTGCTCAAACTGGATTGTTTTTTTTGCAACAAATTATGTTGCACTGCTGTTGCGCTGTCAGGGGGTTGCAACTCCCTCCAGCCATAAAAGGCAAAATATCATACAAAAAATCTGAAATAAAAAATACTGCCTGAAACTACTGTTCTTGTTCTTTTTAATTATGTTTTTTTTGTAGATATTACTTTTAGAATATATTATGTCTGATCAGTGTAAACCTAAGGTTTTGCAGAGAGCATGCTGATTTTGATTTAAAATAAATGAAAAATCAGGTATTTAAAATGCATTAGCCCTACTTTAGCCTGAAATACCTCAAGTTGCACATAAGTATTTCTTTTCGAAAATGGTATATTTAGAATGCTTATTAAAAACTGATATATAATATGAAAATTTGTGTGTGTTTCCTTGTTTTAATTTATCATGAGCAATCCTAAAGCAAAGGGAATGCAAATAAGTCTTGGCCAGAATGTGTGTTTACTTGTTTTAATTTATCATGAGCAATCCTAAAGCAAAGGGAATGCAAATAAGTCTTGGCCAGAAACGAATTCTGAAAGCGCTTCAAAAGGAATTCCAAAAGATCAACTACCTCAAAGTTAGAGCGCTATAAACAAATGAAAATAGAAAATATTAATTGTAAAACATTGATATCTAATATAATTGAAAACTCCTCAATCGATACATGTAATTTTTGTTTAGAAACGATCATGTTTTGCACCACAAATCAACGATTGAACATAAAAAGCAAGTGTAGATTTGTGGCCGCCATTTTGTCACTCCCAAGTTCGCCAACTTTCAGGCGCAACAACACAGAGCTAAAATTCCCAGAGCAGTAAAAATCTACAACAGAAATAAAAATAAAAACATATATCGATTGCCTACCTTGTTGTCCTCCTTATGGTGTCTTTATTTTGTGTTGTACCATCAGTTATAGCCTTTTTCGAAGGCTTCAAACATGATGGTCAACACACTCCAACACCAGTTGTCAGGCACTGTTTAGTATTTACGGCAAATTCGATTTCGAAATCCGTTGGCCGTAAGCAATGCACCTATTTCGAATCATGACTCTATTATATTAATCGCCAAATAAACAAATATAAAATTGACATTGGTAGATAGATATGTGTCTTGGCTTTCAGGAAATGTTTTATTCATTACGATCCAACCACGGGAAGTATTTATTTGGATCGTGTGAAGTGCAGAGAGGAGACCGCAAAATCTGCCGTTTTCAAAATGGCGGATCTAAACACATGGGGGATGCCCCACGTTGGAAATTCCCGATAAGCCCGGTAGCTAACCGCGCTTGAATGGGCAAGCTAAGAACGTTATAAGGTGTTTTACCGTACTAATATTATTGTGAAAAACAAAGTTATCGTCTTTTTTATAACTATATGTGGTTATAGTCGCTGATTTACGTGTGCGACTTTCGTGATCATCGCAGTACGTATCGTCCGTATGTCATCAAATCACGTGCGTGCTTCGCGGAATACCATGTGGTCGTTATTGGGATTCCCCCTCGAGGTGGAATGGGGGATGCCCCACGAGGGGGAATCCCAATAACGACCACATGGTATTCCGCGAAGCGCGACACGTGATTTGATGACGTATACGGACGATGCGAAGAGCGAGCGATGATCACGAAAGTCGCACACGTGAAACAGCGACTATAACCACATATAGTTAAAAAATACGATAACCTTGTTATTCACAACAAAATTAGTAAGGTAAGACACTTTAAAGCGGTCATAGCTGCGCAATAACCGAGTTTTGCCCATTCAAAGTTGCCAGGTATATGAATAGGTAATGGCCCTCTACCTAACGGTAATGGGCATAAAATTAGCACACTGGACGCTGATTGGCTTTGGAGACGACCAGCGAAAAGGAGCGAGCGGTACCGCTACGGCCCCATCACAACCATGCGCAACGAAAAAAGTTTCCAAAAAATAGACTTAAAAACAAAATAAAACACCAATCAAACAAAAAATATAACAAAAACTAAAACACCCGCACTATAGACGCACAACAAACCAGGACACAAAACTAAAAACAAACGAGCAACGACTATCAAACTACAATCACGCACCACGATAATTATAATTCCCACTACAGACAATAGATGGCAGCAACAGCTACCATTCCCAACACATACAAGGAAGCATACGAACGATCACGCAAAAGCAAACAATTTAAACTCAAAACCAGACGATAGATGGCAGCACCAACTGGTCCCAAACACGTTAGATGCAAGCTTTAAAATACGTCGTGAAAAAAACATCCAGAGGAACAAAGTCAAAATAAACATTCAAAAGAAGACATATATAAACAAAAAGTGAAAATTTCCAAAGAAAAATATATAAGGTCACATAAAAAAAAGCACACACATAAATGAAAAAAACGACGGCTTAGATCATTCGCACACAAAATTCGCCAAGATCCCCCTTAGACACAATTAGTCCCAAAAAACGTGGGCCGTCCCAAAGGAGTTTATAAGTTCCACTTACAAACTCCAAAAATAATTGAAAAATGATTGAAATGATTGAAAAATGATTAAAAATGAATAAACAGGTATAAATAAACAAATATGGTGTGGCACATTTGATTGAACTTCAAGTCTGATTTGATTTGACAATGAAGTCAATGTGATCTGATTGAATCAGCATGATTGAATTTCTCTCAAAAGTGTTACCCTCAGACATTGTCCCAATCAGTATTCGGGCCACAATGCTTCCTTGGGAGATTCAGTCCTGCTGTCCAACCCACGTATCAGGGGGGAGTACATACCTACATATTGGCAGTACCATAGGGTGGTCAACAATACTTCTTATTAACCCTTTCTCCTCCAACGCCTTCAGAACTGCTCGCCTTGCATCAAACCTTTTCAGGCCCTGCAAAGGAAAGTCAGCTCAGACATAGAGCTCATCATTTCATTTTTGTTAAATCAAAAAAGATGTGTGGTGATAAAGCTAATATTTGTTACTATGAAGACATAAATCACAGAAATGAGAGAGAGAGAGAGAGAGAGAGAGAGAGAGAGAGAGAGAGAGAGAGAGAGAGAGAGAGAGAGAGAGAGAGAGAGAGAGAGAGAGAGAGAGAGAGAGAGACAGAGACAGAGAGAGACAGAGAGAGACAGACAAAGAGAGAGAGACAGAGAGATAGAGAGACAGAGAGAGACAGAGACAGAGAGAGAGAGACAGAGAGAGACAGAGAGAGAGACAGAGAGACAGAAAGAGAGAGAGACAGAGAACGTGTTTGAATAGGATTGTGTGTGTATGTGTATCTACCTTTGGAATCTGACAGTGGGTGATTCCAGTGTCTTATTAGTTAATCTTTAAGAATGATATGTAGGAGTTAACTAGCTATTTTAACCCTTTCTAATCTTACCTGGAATTGCTGCGGGACTGATGTCATGTGACCCTGATCGTCTATGACCGTTGGTGATTCTAATCCATGGCGAGAACCTACGTCAAAATCATTGTAGTCATGGGCAGGCGTGATCTTTACAGCACCTGAAACATTAGATCCATTCATGAACATTCAACATCTGGCAGCATGTTTGACGGTTGCGAATACACAGGGAGTTCAAGGGATTTGGAAAACCTCCTTTTCAATTTGAAAGTATTGTCACTTTTCTTTAATTTTACTTATAACAAATGAGACATATCTAGACAGACATCTCTAGTAATCAACCCTTCCAATGCTAGGGCTACTTTCGTCAAAAGCACAAGGAAGCAAAGATTTTTGAAAACAATTTAAACCCTGTCATGTTGGTATTCATTGGATAGCTCTTGCAGAGTACTCTCATATGAGAACCCACATGCCAGGGTTTCAGTCATTTTTTCAGGGTTTTTTGCATCATTCAGTATTGGCCAAATTAGCCAACAGCAGCATAAGGGTTGTGAGATGAACATTGAAAATGTATAATTCAATCACCAGGTACAGAATACCAAAGTACAAGGCACATTCCTTAATGGGTGAATAATTCCTTTCTCAATAATATCAATATTGAATCCTATAAACAAAAATTTAAAAGGTGCCAATCCCTAATCAAAGGAAGATTACACCATGAATAAAACATATACCCATATGTTATTAGTAGTAAGGTAGCTACTAATGACATATGGGTACCAAACAGCCTGAGATAAACTATCAATAGACTAAAATGGCCGCTCCCAGTACCTCCATTTCTTGTGTGTTAGGATGTGTTTAAACAGCACTATACTTTTTGTATGAAGGTTGGCAGTGGTGGGAACCTGGGTTTAAGTAGAGAATACTCTAAGAAACTATACTTGGGCCTGTGTTTTATTCATGGTGCAATTGTCCTTTAACCCGTTTACACTCGGAGCGGCCAAAAGAGGCCAGACAATTTTGAAAATATTTTACTTACAAATAAATTTTCTTGAAAACATTTGAAGAAGAAATGTTGATCAAAAGCTAAACCACAACTCTCCTACAAATGTTTTGTGAACTATAGCTTTATTTTCTAGTTATTTTTAAAAGTGTGAGAGAAGCAGACACTAGTTTCTAGAAAGACTCTGAGTGTGAATGGGTTAAAGACATTCTCACCTGTGCCAAACTCCCTGTCCACAAATGTGTCACAGACAATGAGCAGACTGGTGTCCATGAAAGGGTGTTTGACGTGTCGGCCATGTAGGTGGCGATACCGAGGGTCGTCAGGATGAACGGCCACTCCCGTATCACCGAGCATCGTCTCCAGGCGCGTCGTCGCGACAACCAACTCCTCATCTGAAAACAAGAAGCGATCATACTATCCATGGTGAAAAATAAGCAACATGCTCATAAAATAGATCAATATTTGTTTATATAACGCTCCACATTTAAAACCTCTATGCAGATACTTTTGACAGTATGCTATTGAAAAAGTGAAGTATCTTATCATATTGTTCAAGATTTAAAATATATAAAAGAAATGACTTAATTACTACCTGGATGTCTCCACACAAAAGAAGTTTGCTATTTATTAGTGAAATTTCTGAAGATTTTGTTAGATTAAACAAAAATTAGGTCCCTGGGAGGCCGGTAGTCTCGTATAAAATATTGTATAAGGTACCGTATTGTTATGCAATAGTTACTGTATCATTAAGAAATGAACATCAAAGTGTATCATTCAATCTCCATGTATCAAATGCAAAAGGCATGTGATTTAATAGGTTGAATAATTTCACTCTTACCTGAGTTGAGAACAGGATAAGCAAAAGATGTCAGGGTCCCAAACTCGACTTTTCTCTCGTATCCGGGAACAGTGACCTTGGTGCGACCTTCAAGACTGATATTCTCAACCTGTGGTAATATAAAACATGAGAGCTTTTATCAACAAAATTATGCTTAACCCATCCACACTTTCTATAGAAAGTTTCTTCTGCTGCTCTCATACTTTTGAAAATATCTTTTGAATAAAGCAAAAAATCACAAAATATTTGAAGGAGAATTCTTGTTTGGCTTGTTCTCAACATTTCTCCTTCAAATGTTTTCAAGAAAATGTAAGTTAAACATTTCCAAAATCGCCAGGCCTCTTTTGGCTGCTCTGAGTGTTAATGGGTTAAGACTGTTTTTATGAAATTTTCATCTGGAACTAAGACATTTTGAACAATAACTTTTTGGACAATAGCAGTAAGTTTTGGAAAATTAGCAATGATTTTATCAAAAAGTTGAAGATGATCTGTCAGATTAACATTTCTCCTTAAAATGTTAGTCAGATTATCAACAACATGTCTCCTTAAAATTTTTTGCCAACTTTCGCCTGAAAGATTTCACCATAATTGCCAAAGGGGCTTTGGCTGCTGTGAGTATTACTGCGTTGAATCCATCAATGTTGTGCTACAGCAAAAAAAAATCACCATTTGGTGATCTCTAACATCATGATGGTTCTAAAATAGTTAATGGAGAAATGTAAATAAGAATTAACCTGAAAGCTCTCTTTCAAATACTTTTATAGTTCATACTTAACCCATTGATGCTCAAAATGGCCGAAAGCAGCCTGGCAATTTTGATGAAATCTTGCAGATAAAAGCAAAGTTGGGAAAATATCAGGCGAACCATTATTGAAACATTATTCATAACTCACCTTCAAATATTTTGTAAAACCATTTTTATGTTTTTCTTGCATTACATGCAGGATGGGGCGCCAATTCCCATGAAGGACAGAGAGATCACACCACATTATTGAGCTAGCACAAATTCAGCCATGTGTTGGCTTAGCTCATCTAGCTTGTATACCCTCTACATGAAACTGAATTCATTGGAACCAGTTAAAGAACCGGTGATTTTGTGTGGTATCCACCCTCTGTCATCAGCATCCCACTCATTCCCACCTTGTGTGATATCAATGACATAGGTGGATATCATACAATACCCCACTTTCAAACTGGGTGTAACTAGTATTATTATCAGCTCCACTCTGACACTAGCAGCTGATTGGTCAATTTCTTTGGTGTACTGAACTGTATTGGGATCCTAACATTGCTTT
Source organism: Maea johnstoni (assembly GCA_963942565.1). Taxonomy (NCBI): domain Eukaryota; kingdom Metazoa; phylum Annelida; class Polychaeta; order Spionida; family Magelonidae; genus Maea; species Maea johnstoni. The sequence continues at coordinate 27,641,120 of OZ012695.1, read as the reverse complement.
TCATTAATTGTCAAAGTTAGTATCCCAACAAGTATTTTATCCCCGATCTAAATGTTTTATAAAAAAAAATGAAAAAATAAGAAATTTTTTTTTTTTTTTAAATTGAAAAAAAATTAAGAAAAAAAATAGATTAAAAAAAAATAATAAAAAAAATAAAATAATACATTTAAAAAAAAATTAAATTGAAAAAAAACTGATGATTAATTCTAATAATATCATCCCTCTACCATGTAATACATACCTCTATATCAGATATAGCAGAGCGAAGATGACAGGACCAGTTGACAAGACGGTTACTCCTGTATATTAACCCTCTATCATGTAACCTCACAAATGCTTCTGTTACTGCTTGGGAAAGTTTCTGAAATAAGATAATAGGTAAGCCTGAATTTCTTTGTTAAATACAGAGCCCATGGTTCAGCCACTGTGTCCTGATGTATATTTTAATTTAAATTTGCCAAAAACGACCTGACATATTTAATGATAACACTGCCACAAAATCACTGTTCTCACTGCATGCCTGACCTGATGGCCATGTGGTCTAAGGTGTTGCCACTAGGGATGGGGACCGGAAACCGGAAACCGGTTCAAACCGGCCTGAGCATTGCGGTTAACCAGTCAAAAACAGGACCTCCCTCTAAACGGTTCGGTTTTCTATGCATGCTCAGGGTTCCTGGAGGCATAATAAAACTGTCAGCACCTACCTCCTCGCTGGCCTCACAATGTCTGCCAAGCGCGACGATCAAACAGCCATTTCAAAATCTCTCAAGTCTGGTACCCTGCCCACTTTCACTATGCTCAGAAGCCTTCTGAGCGTAGAGAAAGTGCCCAGGGAGCTAGTATATAGGAACTTTCAAGAACTTTCCAGTTCAGGCAAGTTCAGCCACGCATTCCATTGCGTAGCTTCGTATCCAAGAAAAGTCATTAATAAACCGTTTAGGAAACCGTGATAAAACCGAACCGTAGAATTCTCAACGATCCCCATCCCTAGTTGCCACTGACTGTTAGCTGTCTCTCGCCATTGTCTGGGTTTGAATCCCGGCTGTGGTAAGTGAGAGGGTTGCCAGTGACTTGGGGTTAGGCGGTGATTTTTCGCCAGGTACTACAGTTTCCTCCACCAGTTACAACTGGCGGGTCACAAGTTAGCCGCAATATGTCAGAAAAAGGGACAAAAATCAAAATTTCCAATTTCTCTCTGCATGAAAGGACTGAATTAATACTGTAAGGAAATGGAAAAGCTCACTGGACCTAGAGTGAACTCTAGGCATGTAAGGTTAAAAAGAATAATTATGATTTGGCCTAAAAAAAAAGTTGTTTGTTTCCTGTAACCCTACCCTAACAAGTTTTTTTTCAAAAAATTCCCTACCCTAAAGTTTTTTTGCCCACCCGACTCCCAATCAATGTAAAACATGCATAAAACACACAATTTTGACAAAAAAAAAATAATAATGCAAAAAAAATTGTTTTACCGACCTACCTACCCTATTTTTATCCTGACCGTTACAGGAAACAAACAATTTCTTTTTTTAGGCCTTTAATGAAATTATCTTACTGGGTCTAATGTGAATTGTGCTCTGCTCCAATCTAATGATGATCCAAGTTTCTTCATCTGCTCATAGATCCTTCCACCCTTCCTAAAAAAACAAGTGTATAAGAAAACATGCATCAAGGAGATGCAGAGGAAAATAGATGTAATATATGTTACGTATGCTGCCCATAATGATCAAAACTACAACCTTCGCTTGGATCTTTTTCTAATTGCAATTACTATTGCTAATTGCTATCATAATTCTTATCATTGTTATTCTTATAATTCTTATTCTTATTCTTATTCTTATTCTTATTCTCATTATCATTATTACTATTATTATTATTATTATTATTATTCTTCTTCTTCTTATTATTATTATTATTATTATTATTATTATTATCATTATCATTATTATTATCATTATTATTATTATCATTATTAATATTATTATTAATATTATTATAATTAATTTATTATTATTATTATTATCATTATTATTATTATTATTATCATTATTATTATCATTATTATCATTTTATTATCATTATTATTACTATTATTATCATTATTATTATCATAATTATCATCGTCATCATCATCATATTATTATTTTTCTTAGTATCATCATAAATTATAATCATCATCATCATCACTTTATTACCATTTTTACTATTATGAAAAATGAAGCACTCACTCATCCTTCCATCTCCAGGCCTCCTCTATGAATCTCTTCCTCCCAACATCGTGCCTAGTCATCTTCTTCTCCTGCCAGAGCTGTTTCTCGACCACGACCTGTGTCGCGATCCCTGCGTGATCACAGCCCGGGTTCCATAATACACTCCTACCCAGCATTCTCTGTCTGAAATAACAAGTACAAGAAAGTAAAACATCATCTCAAACGTTTTCACTTTTCAAGGTATCAGTTTCAGTGTTTTTAGATTTGAATAGATTATTATAATCATTATTATTATTATTATTATTATTATTATTATTATTATTATTATCATTATCATTGCTATTACTATCATTATTATTACTATTATCATAATTACTTTTATGATTATCATAATTATTATTACTGTTATTATTATTATTATTATTATCATTATTATTAATATTATCATAATTATCATTGTCATAATCATTATCATCATCATCATTATTATTATTATCATTATTGTTATTGTTATCATTATTATTATTATTATTATTATTATCATTATTATTATCATATTTATTATCATTATTATTATTATTATCATTATTATTATTATTATTATTATTATTATTATCATTATTATTATTATCATAATTATTATTATTATTATTATCATTATTATCATTATGTCATTATTATTTTTATCATTATTATCATTACCATTATAATTATTATCATCATTATCATTCTTTTGATTCTTAGCTTTTTATTGAGAAAAATTAAATCAGAAGTTCTCAGACCATGTGAGCCACCCAAATGCAAGCCCTCAATCTTACCTTCTGACAATGGCATCCTGTATAGAGTTAGTGAGGGCGTGGCCAAGGTGCAAGTTCCCTGTAACATTGGGAGGTGGCAGGCACATGACGAAAGGCTCGCCATCCTGAGAGGGCTTGAAATAACCTTCCTTTTCCCACCATGAATACCAAGCAGCCTCTACATAAGCAGGACTATAGGAATCTGGCAATGCACATGACGTATCTGAAAACAATGAAGTAAAAATGTGTCATAGGAATTGATAATAACACATTCAGAATTTATCCTTCTGTTACCACCCGGAATGCGAGATAGCCTCTTCATATAAATAGAGTTACAGCAGAGTGGACATGCACATTACCTATCTGAAAACACAAAGGGAAATGTATCACAGTGATTGACATTAACAGTACTCATCCCATGGGGGTCTTTTTAAGCAGGTTTAGATACAAATGCTGTGCTGATAATTAAAGACTTTTCATATTCCATGACCCCTTGACATAATGCACAACCCACTACAGTACACATTTACAATTCTGAGGGAGAGGGCTCGAAATAAGCTTTCTTTCCCCCAAACAAGAACACCATAAAAGAAACCAGTCTAGAATTTACCAAAACATTTGGTCATAAAACTCTTGAAATATTTATTTAAGAAAATAACAGTAAATGCTAGTGTTAATGCTAGGACATTACTTAATAAACATATATTTAGCATTTACATAAAAAAGTGAATGCATGCTTAAATGTGTTACCTGAATGCATGAAACACTCTGTTATCCCTTGAAAAACACAACTCTAATTTGTTATGTCTTGGCAGAGATATGAATAACCTTGGAATAAATGTTTCTGATTTTGTAGGACACCCAGTTTCCTGACTAAGCCCTGCACAAGTGTCCAATGATGACGTACCTTTCTTTTCTCCAGGAGCTGTTTGGCTGGTGTAGATCACCTTTTCTCTACTCTTCTCCTTATTCTTGTTTTTCTGGAAATATAAAAATTATAATTAAAAATTATAATTATTTTTGTATTTAAGTATTCTGAGGATGAGTATGGATTGTTAAATAGCACTAGGGGGAATGGTTGACTGGCAGCAGTGGCAGGGATACCTAGGGTAGCAATGATGGCGCCCACATATCTTTTTGGAGTCTTTTTGCACATAGTTGAGCGGTATAGATGCAACAAGGCTTGAAATTAAGATTTTTTCCGGGGAGCCCAATTGCATCTTTAAATGCTACTGATGGGTGTTGTGTATAGAAACCAGTACATCTTTGGGCTCCCTGCAGAAACTTGAAGGAGCCCTAAAAGAAATCAAGGGAACCCTGGGCTCCCGGCACCCGCTAATTTCGAGCCCTGTGCAGAGGTGTCAAATGGCTGCATCCACTTGGATGCACAACAGTGACAACACCCCCATTGAGAGTTCACTAATTACACTTACATGGCAGCTCCTTACTCACTTTAATTTGTATACAGTAGCAGTCAGCACAGGCTGGGTAGAGAAAGAAACAAATCCACTTACCCCCTTATGTGACCATAGGGGGAACTCAACTGAGTGTGTTGGCCCTGATACCGTATTCGACCGATTAAGCACACCTTGCTGGTGCAAGTTCGGAATTTTTCTGTAGCAGGGATTTTGTCAAACAATCGTATAACCGCACCCCCCAATGAGTGCCGATCGCGGTGCTACGTACCGCAACAAGAAATGGCCAATAGATGGCAGTTACGGTCACCATCTATATACCTTCTCTTTCTGCTAAAACAGTAGAAATTTAACATAAGAAGACAATCTTTGGCACTTATTCAAGACAGTGTGCTTAATCGGGCGAATATAGATAGATAGATAGAAAAAAGCTAGGACAGGTTTCTTTATATTTTAGTTTTCAGGAAAAAAGGGCTTTCAGGAAATATATAGTTTTCAAAGGTTTCTGGCCAAAAATAAATTGTGCTGAAGTGATTAGATCTTTTGAGTGTATTTTCTGCTGTAATTCTGGTCCCATTTTGAGGGTTTTCATCGTTTTCAAGGCAGTGTATCTCAGGACTGCATGAAAGGTGAGTCCCAATTTTTTGCATAAATTGAGGTATATATATGAGTTATGAAAATATGCAGTCCCCATTGAAAGTTTCCATTTTCAAACAAAATGGCGCATGGGTGCGAATTTTTTGGACAAAATTGAATAAAATGTGGATTATGTGCCCGTGATTACGTCTATCTTTGAATGGCCATAACTGGGGATAGGTAGGTGATAGAGAGAAAATTCAAAAGGATCTGAGTTCTACTCATTGAGGGCTTTCTTTTGACATATAGAACATGGGCTGGCTGTATGTTTCTGAGAAAATTTTGGCCCGGCATTCCTACCAGAGAACATATCCCTCCCATTATAGCCTAATTATCAACACCCCCATTCAACCCCAACCCAATATGACATTCCATCCCCCCCCCCCCCCCCCTCCTCCACCACCCATGACCAAAATCCAAATCACCATAAATGACAGGATGAATTAGGACGCAGATTACAGGATAACAAGAATCTTACTTCAATGCCCTTCAATCTTGCTTGTCTCCTAGCCTCCTTCTTGGCCTCTTTCAACCTCCTCTTTTCTGCCCCTTTTTCAACACCCCTGTCTTTGATGTGTGATTGGTTCTCAGGACTTGGGTTGCCTGGCACCTCAGTGGAAAATGTTCGTTTCCATGACAACTGACAGGTTGAAGGTCCACTTCTATGGGTGGCATATTGTCTATGGTTCTTAACAAACCGATTGCTATTAAAGATCACCTCACCACTCTTTACATTTAGCCCAGTTTTTTGTCGAATAAGTCTGAGAATGCACCATGTGAATGTCATTGTGGTGCTCTGTTCGATTATTCATTTCGGTACACCGGATCCTTTATATCTATATAGTTATATCAGCTGAAATCACATTATTAGATAATATTTTACCCTTGATGCAGCGTTGAAGTGCTGTAACTCCTTCTGATATAGTTGGAATTATTTAACAGAGTATAATAGTGTAAAATAAAAAAATTCCGGCACACCGGACCTTCGCAAATCATAATCGGTGGCGCCACCTATGACCGGTAGAATGAGAAAGGAAGTCAAATGGGTGTAGGCTGTGTTCTGCACGTTTCCAAACTTATTCAGCCACATTGCGCTACCACATAAAATCCAGCATGTCCTGGAGAATTCCCATGAATAGCGGGATACGACAGTTTTGCTCTTCCCGGCCCAAGGGCTACCAAAGCCATGTCTTTGCTGCACGACATTTCCTCCGACAGGTTTCTTCATCTTCAAGGTCGGGCCAAGTTGCCGCCCAAGAAGACGCTCATAAAACTCGGAACATAGGCATAATTGCTCATATCGACGCCGGGAAAACAACTACAACCGAACGAATGTTATTCTATTCTGGATATTCAAGACACTTAGGTAAAAAGAAGTTCCAAAAAGCACTTCATGGCCAGAGGAAGAAATGGTGTTGTTATGGAATATCCCCTATTATCGCTCAACGTTGGTTTTGTTTACAACCTGTCAATGATGACATTTATACCCGAACAAGCTATTTGTAAAGCTGGAAAAGGTCCTTCTACTAACACATACCAATTCGAATGCAGTAGCAATTATGTGATTATTATGATGTGGGGGATAAGTAAGAAAGTGGCTGTGTGTGAAGAGTTATACCTTGACATCCTAAACGGGGGGGGGGGGGGGGGGGGGAGTCACACTTTTATGATGGGATAGTAGGGGCAGACTCTTTATACAGATTTTATATACTGATGCTTTTTTGTATGAGTCGGGGAACCTGTCTATACCCTGCTGTGGTAGAAATCGTCCTTCCCTAATTTCTCCGTCGGTGCTAAATTTACTTCATACATGACTGCACTAGGATGACTAATAATATGGCGCTGGCATGGCCAGGAAGCGAGCGAAGCTTTGGATGATCATTTTTTTTTACTTCTGACCAAAATACAGCATTGATTGACCATAAATTAATGGCATACAAAACATTACGATTTTAAACTGTCTTAAAATTTATATTTCGCAACTGATTTTGACGAGAATTTGATGGCCAGTAGAATGAATTCTGGCGGCTCTATCGATCTAAACCGCATTGAAATTGACCCACGGACAGGCGAGAAATTCAGTTTTAACTTGGATATAGTAGCGGCCACGGCGTGGTATGACCAGGAAGCGAGCCGAGAATTGAGCCACGGACGGGCGAGAAATTCAGTTTTAACGTGGATATACATGTAGTAGCGGCCACTTTCATTCATATTTCGCAACTGATTTTGACGAGAATTCAGTGGCCAGTACAATGAATTCTGGCGGTTCTATCGATCTAAACCGCAATGGTCAGTAGAATGAATTCAGGTGGTTCTAAACTGCATTCGAATTGAGCCACGGACGGGCGAGAAATTAAGTTTTAACGTGGATATACATGTAGAAGCGGCCACTTTCATTCACGCACGTGCATTCATGCATTTCATCCAATGGGATGAAATGTAAGTGTTTGGTATTGTTGTACTGCACATTACGTCATTGTCGACCAATGAAATCGGTCGTTACTTAACCTACTAAAGAAATCCTCCAGAACGGAAGTCGTCCGCACGTTGAGTGATATTGTTGTCCCGCACGTGGGACGGTGACAACTTTCTGGGTCCGTGTATGTATTTCTTATAGTGATAGTGACGTCATATACACTCATATACACACACGCTCAATTGACGGATTGCGAGGCTTCGCGAAAGGCCTACGGCCTTTCGAGCTTCGCTCGCTATAAGCTAGCAATCAGTGCCGCTAACTTCATGTGTTGATAAACTCACTTTTGACAGAACGATAGTCCAAAGATTTCTTGAGAAGGTCTGTTGATCAAATGTTGACCACCATTTTGCCGAGATTGCAAGAGGTTAGCGTGAGCTTTCATCAAAGAGCGACTTCTATTTGTAATTTGGCACATGCGGTAGGCCCAGACTACCCAAGACCATTTTCATAAACAATAGGGGACATGTGCTGAATTACAAATAGAAGTTGCTCTTTGATGAAAGCTCACGCTGACCTCTCGCAATCTCGGCAAGATAGTACCACCATATGGTGGTCCTACAGGTCTACATTTGGGAACATTCTTATTTACAATTTTCCCCTCAAAAATGTCCGCAAATATTTTGAAATAAATGAGGCTAAGATGAATAAGAATAAACGTTGGTGAATTTTATGAAATAATTTTCTTATTATATTAAAGAAAAAATTGTGGGACCTATGAAAATGATGCTGGACCAGTAGATCCTAGGTAATACCGGTCCTACGAGGCCAGTAACATTTTGAGTTAGCGTTTGTGCATGCTTGCCTTGGACAACCAGACATGTTGGGTGTGAAAGAGGTTAAGTTCATCAATGATTGAGTAATGAGTATCAATTTTTTTTAATAATTCCAGCTATCGTGTTGTTTGATAATTTTTTAAAAATTGTTCACTGCACATTTGCAATCATGTATTTCAAAGAGTTAGTATTTTTTGTGTAGGTGATGTTGATGATGGGGACACTGTGATGGATTACATGGAACAAGAGAGAAACCGAGGCATCACCATAACATCAGCCGCAATCACCTTCTACTGGAATAAACACAGAATCAACCTCATTGATACACCAGGTGAGAATAAAGTGTGAGCAGCTTGTAAAATATATTTTGGCAATCAAAGGTAAACAATATTGGGTTAAAAACAAATACAGTATTAGTGATAGAGGCGAAGGATTAAGTTTTTACGTCACTTTCAACAGCTTAGCTTATATCATGACAAGAAAGAAACTGGAACCTGGATGAAATTCTCTTATCTTTACAAATTATAGTTCCAAATGGTACTTTATTGTTTAGCACAAATTCCATTCTCCTTACCAATCCTCCCAAGGGTTCTTTCAGTCACTAAGACACCATAGACAGCCTTTTCAAATGCCATACATTTATATAGCAACCACCAACAATGCTTGACCAATTACCAGCATGTAAATCAACAATAACTGCAGTCATGGAATGAGCATCAGTGCCTCCTAAAGTCCTTGGTAATCAGAAAACTTTTATTAGAAAATATGATGAAAGTGTAACTCAGTCAGATCTAAGATTCAAGAGCAAAGGGTTCATTATCAGGCCCTAAAATTTTACTAGAAAAATTTTCAGTCTGGAAATAGGAAGTAGCAAATGCAGCGTTGAAATAGCACCATAGTTTATCTTCTCATCTTCCCAGTAACTCATGCTGTTTCTTTTGCCCTTTAGGACATGTTGACTTTACAGTGGAGGTGGAGCGCTGTCTGAGGGTTCTTGATGGAGCTGTAGCTGTGCTTGATGCTTCTGCAGGTAACAGTTAACATATATGTATCTAATTATTAGGGGTGTCATATGCAGGTTCTTACCCAGAATTTGCAAATAAGGGGTCACAACTGAATGAACTGATGATTAATAAAATTTGGGGGTCGAAAGTAAGTTATCCAATTTACACGAAGAATCATACCAACCCTTATTATTGACAATACAAGACAAAGTTGGCTTCTTTTCATCATTTAATGTACCTATTGTGTTTTATGAGTAAAGCTTTTGAAATATTTCCTTGGACTCAACTTGGGTGTCATTTTGCCCAAAATGTGGTGTTTGGGAGTCAAAATGTTTACCTGACTGACTTCTAGCTGGGTAAGTCCCTGGTCAAATGGCCCATGTGGATTTATCGATAATTCTCCTCAATCAATACAGCCTGCTTTCACTTGTTAATACACATACCAATGCATAAAAATATTTTAAAATTTAAAAACATCAAAATGGAGACTTATCGAAGAAACCAAGTGATGGATCTTGCCAGTGTTGCCGGTCACATGCTTTTAAAAAGAAATTACCAACATTTTCATGCCTCACTTTTCCTGTTTCATTTCAATAAGAAATATGGTTTTATTTTATTTCATAGGTGTGGAAGCCCAGACTCTGACAGTATGGAAGCAAGCCAGCAGCTACAACATCCCCTGCATCATCTACATCAACAAGATGGACAAGTTCAGGGCAGATTTCTCGGCCTCCATGGAATCAGTGCAGGAAAAACTCCATGTGGTACCGCTTGCTGTACAGCTCCCCCTGGGGGCAGAAAAAAACTTCACCGGCATCGTAGATATTGTCAACATGACAAGAACTATTTGGCCACCAGGTGGATCAGGAATCAAGTTTGAGGAGAAGAAGATTGAGGAATCGACAGATCCTGAGTTGTGGGAAGTTGCGACGAATGCTCGCAGCACTCTTGTTGAGCAGCTTGCCGATTTGGATGACGCCATTGGTGAACTTGTACTGAACGATGTCAACTTCCTGGATATTTCAGCCAATCAGCTTCAGGCTGCTCTGCGGCGTGTGACAATATCGCAGGCCGCCGTCCCTGTGATCTGCGGGAGTTCGTTAAAAAACAAGGGTGTCCAGCCTCTTCTTGATGCCATTGTATCTTTCCTTCCTACCCCCTCGGACAGACACCATGACTTTGTGGAGTACTACAAGAACCATCTCTGTGCCCTGGTCTTCAAGATCATCCACGATAAGCAGCGAGGGGCGCTGACCTACCTGAGACTGTACTCTGGGGGCCTGAAGGCTGGGAATAGTGTGTACAATGTGAACAGAGACCATAACGAGAAGGTGGGAAAGCTCTTCCAGGTGTTCGCTGATGAGTATAAAGAGGTGAAACACGTGGAGGCAGGAAACATTGTTGTAGCGACTGGAATAAATGAGGTGAGTAGGTATAGTGATAAAAATAGGACTGTCATTGCAAACCTTTTTTGGACTTAACCCTCCCAATGCTGAGCCTACTTTCACCTAAAGCGCAAGGACTCAAAGATGTTTGCAAACCATTGAAACCTTGTCATATTGGTATTCATTAGATAGCTCTCACTGAGTACTCTCAGATGAGTACCCATGTGCCAGTGTATCAGTTACTTTTCAGGTTTTGGCCAAATTAACCAGCAATAAAACAAACTATCACTAATCTTTTTTGGACTTAAAGGGCAAATGCACCAGAAGAATGATTTAGGTTCAAAATGAGCCTATACATGCCACCTTTCAAATAAGAGGACAGGTATTATTGGAAAGGTGACGTATAACCTCATTTTGAACCTAAATCATTCTGATGGTGCATTTGCCCTTTAATTTTTCAATTATTCTGATGTTGATGAACAATATTTGGGGTTTGTGTTTGAACTTATTTTTCAATGATTCTGATGTTGATTGTGATTCTTAGCGTTGTTTTGACTAATGCTAACTTTATGCACATCATATTTCTTACTGGTGTTAATTTATATAATTGTGAAGTCAAAGACTAATCTGAATGTCCATTTTTACTGGCGTAACTTAATGAAACTTTGCAGGCAGACACGAATCTGAATGTCTTAGAAGACCTACTGTTTCTTCTTTAACCATTCCAATGCTCAGGCTAAAGATTTTTGAAAACCATTCAAACGCTGTTATGTTGGTATTCATTAGATAGCTCTCACTGAGTGCTCTCAGATGAGTACCCATGTGTCAGGTTTTCAGTCATTTACAGTTTTTTTGCATCATTTTGTATTGGCCAAATTAGCCACTAGCAGCATAAGGGTTAACACAGTATTTCTGGGGACACATGGCAGAACTGTGGTTGACCATTACAAACATTCCACCACTCAGCCATGTGTCTACCACGATGCATGGTTAAAACATAGTTATGTAGTTATGCAGATTTATGTGGCACTGCCAATTAGTATCAAGCTCTGTCAGATCAGAACTGAAGGCCTAGGAGGTTATGTATTGTTCAAGCTGTGTTTTCCTGAAAAATAGCATAATAGTTACCAAATCATACTCAAAACAAATGTTGAATAACAACATAGCGGTACGAATAGTAACTGAACAATTTTCTTACTATTTCATCTTTAACACTGAGTCTTTCTGGGGATACACTCACGCATAGTGCAAGCTCAGCCAGATTCGCATTGAAGGCCTACTTTGTACTAGTGTATTTATTGACTGTAAGCATAATAGTTACAAAATCATACTCAAACAAACATTGAATAATAACATAGAGGTACATATAGTTACTGAACAATTTGCCTACTGTTTTTTCTTTAACACAAGAGTATTTCTGGGGATACACTCACGCATAGTTCAAGCTCAGCCAGATCCGCATTGAAGGCCTACTTTGTACTTGTATATTTATTGACTGTAAACATAATAGTTACAAAATCATACTCAAACAAACATTGAATGATAACATAGAGGTACATATAGTTATTGAACAATTTGCCTACTGTTTTTTCTTTAACACAAAGTGCAAGCTCAGCCAGATCAAAACTGAAGACATATTGTTTCTTCTTTAACACAGAGTATTTCTGGGGACACACTCATGTGTCAAGCTCTGTCAGATCCGAACTGAAGACCTATTTTTTTCTTTAACACAGAGTATTTCTGGGGACACACTCACGCATAGTGCAAGCTCAGCCAGATCCGCACTAAGGGCCTACACGCAACATCATCCCGACAATGAGGAGGACGTAGAAGATGATGAGGAGGATATGAAGCCAGTGCTGGCCACACTGATGGTTCCCGATCCCGTCTTCTTCTGTTCCATCGAGGCGCCGTCGCAGGCGTACCAGCAGGCCCTCGATCACGCCCTACGGTGCCTCCAGCGCGAGGACCCCAGCCTGCACGTCCACACGGACCCGGACACCGGGCAGCTCATCCTCTCCGGCATGGGAGAGCTCCACCTCGAGATCATCAGGGACCGCATCCTCAAGGAGTACAAGGTGGCCATGGCAACCATTTTCAAGATGGCCGCCATTTTCAAGATGGCTGCCATTAAAAAATACTTATTAGGCAATCATACACAAAGTTCCCAAAATATTTGCAAACTCATGTCTTGGTGGTAATATTCCCACCCAAATCAATACTAATGCTTATATTGTGTATGAGAAAATATACCTTAAGGGGTCAATTTTGAGGGAAATAATAAAAAATGTGACATTTTTATTTAGTATGACACCAATTGTTTCAATCTAATTTTCATATTGCATCATGTTAGTATAAATCATCAGGATTAATTTAAATACTTCGAAGCAACTTGTCTCTGGTTGTGGTTGCAATAGCAACAACTTTCAAGATGGCAGGCAGAAAAATCTCCTTATCAAACAAGCATATAAAGTGAGGCCAAACATGTGTAAATTCAACTTTAATTGGGGTATTTCAATACCATAATGAATATTAACCCTTCCAATGCTGAGGCTACTTTCGTCCAAAGCACAAGGATGCAAAACCTTTTGAAAACATTCTATACCCTGTCATGTTGGTATCTATTGGGTAGCTCTCACAGAGTTCTCTCAGATGAGTACCCACTTGCCAGTGTTTCAGTCATTTTTCAGTTTTTTTGCATCCTTTTGTATTGGCCAAATTAGCCACCAGCAGCATCAGGGCTAAGATTGATATTTTATTTAAGGTGGAGACGTACCTGGGACCCCTGCAGATCTCCTACAAGGAGTCCTCGCTGGACGCCGTGACTGAACACACTGTGCTGGAGAAAACACTAGGGAACACCAATCACCGTGCGAGCATGACGCTATCCATACGACCATCGCCAGGATGCGGGCCGCTGAAGCAAGTCGACGTCGCGGTGGGAAAAGATGGCGCACCATACAGGGTCAAACGCCATCACCTCAAAGCCGTCACAGCTGGAGTAAAAGCTGGGCTTAATCATGGTGATTCACGAATACTGTAGAATAGGAAATTAATCTGAGTGGTTTATTTTGCCGAACTTTTCTGAGTGGGGTCAGTTCGGTTTAATGAAAGTCGGATGTATTATACCTGTCATTAGAATATTAACCTTCAATATTCGTTTTTCGAAATAATTTTTTTTTTATTTCTCAGAAAAATCCAAAATCACAAATTTGGTTAATTTGCACCTCAGATTAATTTCCTATTCTACAGTAATTAATATATTCATGCCTGTAGCTCCCCTAAATGTCTTGACCACTTTGGAGATATCTTTTTGACCAAATCATTCCCCATTAACCCTTTCAAAATCATCCTGCCATTTTTTTTTACCATTATGTGCAAAATGGGTTAATCTATTTATAGTTGTAGTGCCCAAAACCTGTCTATTTTGGTGATATTTTTCAACCAGAGGATTTTGTGGAGACATTTGAAGGAGCCATAGAGGTTCTTTAACAAGCAAGCTATAGAAACGAAAAATCTGACAGGTGTATTATAAAAGGTTTATCCTCTTACAGGCCTCAACGCTAACTCAAAATGATACTGGCCCTGTAGGACCAGTAACACCTAGCATCTACTGGTCTTGCAAAAAGTTTACTGGTCCTACATTGTTTTTTTTAACATAACAAGAAAGAACATTGCATAAGATTCACCACAACATTTATCTTTATAAATTTTATCTTCATTTATTTCAAAAACAATTGGAGACATCTCAGGGGGAAACCTTTTAAGAAAAATGTCTCCATATGTTTACTGGCCCTGTAGGACCAGTTGAGGTCTTTTTTTACTGGCCCGAAGCTGTTTTTGGGATTTTTTACTGGCCTGGGGCCATAGGTTCACCCTTAGCGTCAAGCCCTGTCTTATGTTATTCTTTAGTCAGACCATAACATTACGTTACTGAGAAATGAGGGCCTGTGAGAGTTTGTGAGGTCCTCCGCTATCCTATGACCATATGATTGTATATTTCAGGTCGTCTGTTGGGATTTCCAGTCCTGGATGTAGAGGTTGGACTTGTTGTGTAGCAGTGTACATATCTGGCTAAGGCCTATGTCTGTGCTAAGCAGTGTCTCCACAAGACTTCCCTGTGACAGTATGGTTGTATATTTCAGGTCCTCTGTTGGGATTTCCCGTCCTGGACGTAGAGGTTGAACTTATGGATCTCTCTGTGAAGTATGGTACATCTCTGGCTATGGTCTCCGCCTGTGCCTCACAATGTCTCCATAAGGCCCTCACGACAGCAGGCTCTGTGCTACTGGAACCCATGATGAATGTACAGGTCAGTTTACAATATTTCCTTTAATGCATTTATACATGAAGATCTTCACAAATTTCATCTAGACCAATGATATTATGAAAATAACCTTGGAATTTTATGTAAATTTACAGAATTTTCAAAGGAAATTTTGTGTTGGCTCTTGGCAATGTCTCTTACATTTTCTTGACAATTCTCTGACCAAAAAGATATCAAAATAGTCATGGCATTTTAGTCATGTCCTGACAACACAGGGAATGTTTTAAGCCCATACCAGTGGTTGGCCTGTAATATCAACCTTTCTGGCCCTATTTGACTAGTTCATATAAAGGAATGAATGCAGTCAAACCAAAACTTTGATGACTCTGAAATACATTACAAACCAGAGATTGAAATCGTTAATGCCAACTAATCTCATTTTTGTTACAAGCCAAACCAAGCACTATATATTTTGGTTATCATCTGACTTAGTATATCTGTGTTCCTTCGAGGCCTATTTGATATTCAGTAAGTAATAATAATAATAATAATAATAATAATAATAATAATAATAAAAATAATAATAATAATAACAATAATAATACTAATACTAATAATAATAATAATAATAATAACAATAATAATAACAATAACTATAATAATGATAATGATAATAATCATATGCAATAACAGATATTTTTTTAACTTAATTTAGATATTAATAACAATAACATAAATAATAGTAATTATAATAATAATAATAATAAAGATAATAATAATAATAATAATAATAATAATGATATGCAATAACTGACATTTTTTAAACTTTATTTCATTTAGGTTCTAACAAGTGACGATTATCAGCATGTTGTACTAAGTGACCTCTCACAGCGCCGTGCCCAGATCCGTAACATTCAGGCTCTGCAGGACGAACGCACCATAGAGACTCTAGTTCCGTTGTCGGAGCTCCTAGGATACGCCACAGCCCTCAGGACCATAACATCCGGGACGGCAACATTTCACATGGAGCTATCACATTATGAGACACTGAACCCTCACCAGCAAGCCAAGGCTATTGAGAGAGTTACAGGATTTGCTCCTGTATAGACTCACTGCAGTATAACCGTACCATAGAGACTCTAGTTCCGTTGTCAGAGCTTCTAGGATACGCCACAGCCCTCAGGACAATAACATCCGGGACGGCAACATTTCACATGGAGCTATCACATTATGAAACACTGAACCCTCACCAGCAAGCCAAGGCTATTGAGAGAGTTACAGGATTTGCTCCGGTATAGACTCACTGCAGTATAACCATACCATAGAGACTCTAGTTCCGTTGTCGGAGCTCCTAGGATACGCCACGGCCCTCAGGACCATAACATCTGGTACAGCAACATTTCACATGGAGCTATCGCATTATGAGACACTGAACCCTCACCAGCAAGCCAAGGCGATTGAGAGAGTTACAGGATTTGCTCCTGTATAGACTCACTGCAGGACGACCGCACCATAGAGACTCTAGTTCCATTGTCGGAGCTCCTAGGATACGCCACGGCCCTCAGGACCATAACATCCGGGACGGCAACATTTCACATGGAGCTATCACATTATGAGACACTGAACCCTCACCAGCAAGCCAAGGCGATTGAGAGAGTTACAGGATTTGCTCCTGTATAGACTAACTGCAGGATGACCGTACCATGGAGACTCTAGTTCTGTTGTCGGAGCTCCTAGGATACGCCACAGCCCTCAGGACCATAACATCTGGGACGGCAACATTTCACATGGAGCTATCGCATTATGAGACACTGAACCCTCACCAGCAAGCCAAGGCGATTGAGAGAGTTACAGGATTTGCTCCTGTATAGACTAACTGCAGGATAATCGTACCATAGAGACTCCAGTTCCGTTGTCGGAGCTCCTAGGATACGCCACGGCCCTCAGGACCATAACATCTGGTACGGCAACGTTTTACATGGAGCTATCGCACTATTAGACACTGAACCTCACTTCTGGGATTTCAACATTTCACATGGAGTCAGTGCATTAAGAGTCACTGAATTGGCGCCAGCATGCCAAGGCTATTGAGAAAGTATTGAGAGGATTTGCTTTGTTTGGACTTACTGCTTACTCACACCACTATTTATTAAAGAGACTGGTTCCATTGTCTGAGCTGTTGGGGAAAGCTAAAACTCTTAGAACAAACATTTTAGCATCGCAACATTACACATAGAGCTGTCTCATTATTGGACAATGAACTTGCACTCGCAGGCCCAGGCTATTGAGAGAGTTACAGGATTTGCTTCTGTATAGACTAACTGATATCACTAAAAAGACTGGTTCCATTGTCTGAGCCCTTGGGGTATGCTATAACTCATAGAACAATCATGTTTGGTACCGCAACATTTCACATCGAGCTGTCTCATTATTCGCCACTGAATTTGTTGTCTGGCTAAACGATTAAAATATTCAAATAATTTGGGTTTTTGTTCAAAACAAAAATTGGAAATCAATTTAAGTATATATTTTAGTCAACATTAATTGAATACAATTTAATGTGATTTTCTATACTGGAAATGGGTGTATTTTTGTTTAAAACAATGCCAACAACACAAGCTTGCTACAACTAGTAGTTACTGAAGAATAGAAAATTAAAATCCATGTATATTAAATATTCTACGTTTGCAAGTTTCAACATGACCCAAATTTAATGAATGAATATACAAAATTATATACAATAGTGTACAATTCAGAAGTATTGTATGCATGATATACTTTCCTATTCTTCAGTATCATGTGACAAATTGATTTTTCATTCGCAAGATTCTGGTGTGTTTTATTTTGTTATAATCAACAACTTATGTTTTAGCAATACATGTAGTTTATTCCCAGGCAGGTAAACTATAACAATGAATAAATATACAAAATAAATATAATAAATATATACATATGTAAATATTTACATTTTCTTGTTTTTTATGGAACCTTCCATAGCATATGGTAAAAATCAATCAAAGCTAACTATAACATGATGTTTCACAATTCAGTTCCAGGATGTGACAATAAGACAGTTAGATAAAAACCTTAATCTAATCAATTTACCATACCTTGCACTGATTACAGAGATCTTTATCAAGACATTCCTTCTAATGTAATCTTTACTTCTTTAATTTGGTTTTGCAAATCACTATAGGGCTCATCCAGGCAAAGGTCCCTCATTAGCACACAAAGTTCTTGTTATGGGTGGATTTAACAGGTTTCACCTTAAATCCACTTTTATCTTACCAACTATGGTATCAGAAGTTAATTTAGTCAGCTTAATTTGAATACTTGTGCACGTTTAAGTGTTCAATTCAATATATATATATATATATATATATATATATATATATATATATATATATATATATATATATATATATATATATATATATATATATGTATATATATATATATGTATTCAACCAGTTGTCTTGCAGTCTTCAAGTGTCTTTATTCTCATCATCACCATTTTCATCCATTACTGCTTGCGTTAGACTCCTGAGGTCATGTAGTACAGTATTCAGATGATCTGAAGAAAGAAAAAAAGCAATACTATAGTACAATGTAATAATGTAAAATATACAGCAAACAATGCTTAGGGTCCAGTTTAGAGCAGGCATGGCAGGTGGAGATATTTGGAGTCAATAGTTGCTTCGTCCATTTATAAAGGGGCCATACACTTAACTGAAGAATTCTGTGCATAATTTACACAAAATCTGAGGTACACTAATCCCGATTTTATTTAACTCGGACATTGTTCAGTGGTAAATATTTGTCTGGGATAAGTGAGGTTTTCTCTAATTCTAAACAATTTAGAAAATTAAATTGTTATGAAAATATTAAGAATTTCAAATAATACTTTAGAAATATACTTTCAGAGATAGCATCCTGAAATTGTATCAGCAGTTTTGACTTCCCATACAAAGAGCTGTGGTAGGCTAGATCCCCTCCCTCCTGGAAATTGAAAATCTTTCTCATACCCTGTATTGGGTCCATTCAAGGCAGCAGGGCCCTAAAACAACCTGACCATTCTAGTGATATCAATCAAATAAAAGTTTTTTTTTGTATAACTATTTAAGTGGAAACATTTGTTAATCATGGGCCAGACACCAAAATACTTAGTAAATTTATTTTTTCATTCTTAAATAGCTTCAATAGTATCATAGATAAAGAAAAAAATCTTATGCTGCTGGTGGCTTATTTGGCCGATACAAAACGATGCAATTATCCCTGGCACCTGGGCACTCATCTGAGAGAACTCGATGAGAGCTATCCAATGAATACCAACATGACAGGGTTTAGATGTTTTTCAAAAATCGTTGCATCCTTGTCCTTTGGACGAAAGTAGCTTTAGCATTGGAAGGGTTAAAAGGAACTCTGGACAAAAAAGGGTCCAAACATTCATACCCAAAGATCATCATGAAATCTTTCTGTTTCGTCTGTACCACAATTTCGAAAAGAACTTGGGAATTAACCAGTCATTTTAAGGAGAGTAGTGATCATCATTTCAACTTCAAATATATTTTTTTTAAATTGGTCCGGTACCAAAGATTTTGCCAAAAAGTCTGGATGATGGTACAAGCCTGAAAGGGATAAGAACCAACCTTTATCACTCCGCTTCAGTTGGGTATGTTCTATATTTGAACCAGTAGTCTGACGCGGGACCCCCTCAACTCCCTTTGGAAGACTTTGCAGAGTGGCGCCCCCTACACCACTTTCCCGCTGCCCAGAACGCTGCATGCCGGAACCCCCTGTGGCATCCTCCAGCTCCCTGGGGGCCGTCCTCTGGGCCTTGTATTTGCCTACCAGCCCCTCCTGCCTGAGGGTGGCCATGAGTAGGTTCCTGTCGCTCTCCACGGCGCGGAGATCCTGCTCCAGTTGGCGGATCTGGAGCTTGTGGTCCTGTTCTATCGTCTCCAGATGCTCCCTGGAGCGCTCCCTCTCTCGTGCTGACTGCCGCTCCAACTGACGCACAGACACAACTTGAAGAACAATAATGATGAATAAGTATGCGTAATTAAGCAACATTAATGATGCTCCCTCGATCTCTCCCTCTCTCAGGCCGACTGCTGCACAGACACAACTGGAAATATACAGGCACATGAAAAAAGTGTAACCCATTAATGCCTATGAGTTCCTCCATAAATTGCCATCTGGATCTTCTAATTCTTTTGACAATAACTTTGAAATTGAGAATGATTTTGCAAAATTTGTTGATAGTATTTTCATAAACAGTTCTTTATCAAGTATTTTACTATGTTTTGCCTACATAATTTCATCAAAATTGTCGGGCTGTTTTTTCTCACTGTGAGTATTAATGGGTTAAGGCAACTCGAAGTAAACTAGGATACAACCATCACAGGGCATCACTTCCTTGTTGATTTTGCTATATTTTTTGAAAATGAAAATAACCTTACTGCCACCTGGATGTCTACACACAAGTAGGGCTGCACACCGTTAAGAATTAACGATTTGGTATGATACTGATAACTTTGAAATGATACGGTTTCTTAACGGTTTTTTAACGATACCGCATGGGACGAACTTCTGAAAAATAGCCACACTTTCGTATTCAAAACCTGTTGTTTTTTTTCCATGAAATATGATTTCAAATTCTTTGAATAAAACAGAATCGTATATTTGATTATTATGAGTTTTATTTTGCCATAGAATATTAAATTTGAATGTATTATCCATTAAGAATTAAATATGAAAGTATTTATGCCAATGCCGAGCCGTTGTTTCATTCAATCACGGCTTAGGAAGTGCTCGGAGCGATGTCAACAGTAAGGTAAGGCAGTTTCCTCATAGCTGCTTTATCGGTTTTTCAAACCGGTTTATTTTGGGACGGTTATCATTATCATTAGGCAGCCTAATGATCGGTTACGGTCTGCAACCGGTTTCCGGTGTGCAGCCCTACACACAAGAGCAGTTAGTTATGTATTTTTCTGAAGCTGACAGTGCTAAATTCAACAAAATTAGGTTTGTTTGAGTGTTTTGGGTGTTACCTGCTTTGGTCTGTTCCCTGCGTGCCTCATTGACTCTCCTCTCTATCTCCGCGATGCGTTCCGTGTGCTCCGCCGCGAGTTCGCGCTGGAGCTCCTCCAGGGCTGACGAGTGCGCCACCTGCTGGCGACCAAGATCACTAACCAGCGATTCCACGCGATCTCTCGCCTCCTCCAGCTCTGCTTCTCTAGACTCCAGCTGCTCACTCAAAGACAGACAGCGCTGTGGGGGAAAAGAATTTATAGGTACTGTGTATCTACTGTAGAAAAGGAAATTAATCTGAGGTGCAAATTAACTGAATTCGTGATTTTGGATTTTTCCCGTTTTTTTCTTTCCAATATTGAAGGTTAATATTCTAGTGGCAGGAATAATACACCCAACTTTCATCATACCGAACTGACCCCACTCAGAAAAGTTTGGCAGAATAAACCACTCGGATTAATTTCCTATTCTACAGTATCTAGTACTGGAGAACATGTAATATTGCCACACACAGAATTGACTAAAAAGTAAGTTTTAAGAATTTGCTTATACCAACAAACTGCTTAGATAACTCATGCTTGTCTTTAAATACATTCATGGGGCAGCTCTGATAGCCCAGCAGTTGAGGGCAGAACCCGTCCAGCCTGTCTTTTGGACAGGCAGTTTCCTGAAAACCTCCTTTTTGGACAGGCAAACATTACTACCGTATGAAGAATTTTCAATTTTGACTTATTTGAAGTAATAACCAAATCTTTTCCTAACAAAACCATCTTCTAGGACATGGCTGATTTGTAAATTGCCCCTTTTGACACAAAAGGCTTGTAAATGTAGTTGGTATATGGATTTGAAGTAGCTAAGAAGCTAAATATGGACAGGCAGAAATTTTGAAATTGTTGTTTTGGACAGGCATTTTAAAAATCCTGGCTAAGACCCTGGTTGAGGGCATAGTGCCTTAACCACTTACAAAGACCTTGGGCTCAAAACCAGTGGTGGCATGTGAGAAAGTGGCCAGTGACTTGTATTGGAGATTATTTTCTAAGCTACTCCCTTTTTTTCACTTTCTAAAACGGGTCTTTACCTGATTTTTCCTGTCTTGCAATTGCTCCAGCTCTGCTACTCTCTCTTGTAAACCTAATACAAGATCTTCAGCTGTAAAAAAGAGGTAGTAATTTAGGTATCCTCTCAAACCATACAAAAATGCTCCCATGTGAAACACCCAAATAGGTGGCAGCACTTAAACGCTGCAATATAACATAGTTGACGAGTTCAGATTTATTATAAGTTTATACATGAACAAGATAATGCGTGGATTTAAAGAAATGAACTGTAATAATTACTCATTTTTATTGCACAAAGCTATAATATTACTTGTGATTGAGAATTACAGGCTAGCATAATAATACAGATAATATTATCCAATTAATGCTAACTTCCTTTTCTTTTAAATATCTACTTTTAAGGAATAGCATTAGACAAGTATTTACTTCTTCAAAAAATGATCTTTAAATTTTCTTATATTTATAACAGTTTTTTCTTATCATGTAGGTTATATTTTTCCTCTGTATTGCTTTGTTTGGGATTTTAGTTAACTAGCTCTAGGGCTATTTGTAGTAATCCATGAAATATTTTTTTTGAAAAATTAGCTTATATTACAGGAATCAACATAACTTACATTCTGTCCTGGCTGCTGCCAGTCTCTCTTCAAGACCCTGTGAGTCTCTATGAATTTGGGCTGAAAGCATGTTTCTCTCCAATGTTACTCTATCTAGCTCCACCTTAAGATCACTGCAAAAAGATGAAAGGTTACAATTACAAGTAAAAAATCACTAATTTGGGCTGAAAGCATGTTCCTTTCCAATGTTACTCTATCTAGCTCCACCTTAAGGTCACTGCAAAAAGATGAAAGGTTACAATTACAAGTTAGAAATCACTAGATTTGGGCTGAAAGCATGTTCCTTTCCAGTGTTACTCTATCTAGCTCCACCTTAAGTTCACTGCAAAAAAGATGAAAGGTTACAATTACGAGACAGAAATCACTAAATTATTTCTAGACCACCAGGAGTCTCTAGTATGTTCATCTCATGTATAACTCTATCCAGCTCAACCATAAGGTCACTGCAAAAAGACAAAAAGTTACAATTTCAGTAACGGTAATCACTAAATTATTTTCTGACCACTGCTCGTCTCCCCTCAAGACCCTGGGAGTCTGTAGCATGTTCATCAAAAGGAAAACAAGCTATAGCCCCACCTTAAAATCACTGCAAAAGATTTAAGGTTATAATTGCATTAAAAGAATTTAATTCTCTTCTCTCATGTTTTTTCTGATACCAAGCACCAAATAGTCTAGGTGGAAATAGTGGTCAATTTGGTTTAAACTTATCTCACCAGGGGAATAGAGGATTCAGTTTGAGCATGACCTAAAACCTCCAGAGATTGGAGGATCCAGTGGTGCCATCTATATACCAACCTGGTACTGCACCACCAGTTGCGGATCCAGGGGGGTTCGAGGGGTTCGACGAACCCCCCCTAGCTGTTCACTCCTTCTGCACCACCACGCCACCTGTGGTGAAAATTATGAACTAATCGGCTGCAGACGGGTCAAGCAGCACTCCGTGGGTAATTAGACCTTGCGTAGACAATAGGCTGATTGGTGTCAGCCATGGATGGACGCGAGTGGATGAACATCCTGCCTGAGGAGATTATCTGCCGTTAGTCGGCGGATACAGAATTACAATCCAGTCGTTTGCAGACTAAGAATAGCTTGGAAAACCTGTTTGTTAGGTGAGGGCCACTGAGGGGGTGGGGGGGTTCGTTGATTCTCAAACTTCTAGATCACTTGATTCATTAGTCTAGCGGATACATACTTACAGTGCAGGCGTTTGCAGGCTAAAACAGCCTGGAAAACCTTTAGTTTGTTAGGTGAGGGGGGGGGGGGGTTCGTTGATTCTCAAACCTCTAGATCACTTGATCTCTTAGTCTAGCGGATACGGAATTACAGTCCAGTCGTTTGCAGACTATGAATAGCTTGGAAAACCTTTAGTTTGTTAGGTGAGGGGGGGGGGGGGGGGGGTTCGTTGATTCTCAAACTTCTAGATCACTTGATCCCTTAGTCTAGCGGATACAAAATTACTGTCCAGTCGTTTGCAGACTATGAATAGCTTGAACCTAAAGTTTGTTAGGTGAGGGGGGTTCGTTGATTCTCAAACTTCTAGATAACTTGATTCCTCCAAAACCTATGATGACGAAAAATACCTAACTACATGTACTAAACCAACAGATATATTAGTAACCACATCTTATCACCTTTTGAGGTGGCTTAACAATCTGGGTACTCTAAGAATATAGGTGATAACTTAAGTGCCGGTTATTTGTTGACTAAGTTTAACTGATGTTAGTCTTATTCATTTGCAATAAGCATATTATTCGGGCTTAGTTTAAGAGTGGTTTTATATGCCTTCAATATCCTAATGTACATATGTCTTATGTCTTGAATGTATAAAATTAAAAAAAAAATGTAGGTATAAAATGGAAGAATACAATTTAAGGTGTACACAACTTCTTAGAAAACAGAAAAAAGACAAAGAATAACTTCTCTATTTATCTAATTCACCTTATAAGCAAACTTGAAAGTGTTGATTTCTGAGAAATCGACCAGCGCAGAAGGGGAAATTTACTGAATGGCTCTCATGACTGGTGTTAATCCATATCACAAATGAAAGAGTCTGTCTCCAATTGACCTCCCCCCCCCCCCCCCCCCCCCCCCCCCGAATCATGTATTGCAATTATGCTAACATCAATTAAGCATAGTAGACGAAAGTCTTCCCCCATCCCAAGGATGTTCACATTGTTAAACCTCTCCAAAAGATAAGATATATATTTTAAATTTTTGAAAGTGCAAGAGGTCCATTCAATCTTGCGACCAAAAAATAGGACAATGTGGCCATCACCAAATCCGATTTTGCATATCATAATTTTTATGAAATATGCGTTTCAATGAAAAAATTCCACTCTTACTCCATAATATATGTTGTTATATCTCTTATGAGATTTTTTTTTTGTTATATCTCATGAAATTAATATTTTTAGTTCTCTGCAGTTGACTCCTGGTGGTGTCTTCATAAATAAGTGATAGTGGCGCCACCAGTGTCACTTTTCGGAACTAAATAGAACCCCCCCTTCTCAAATCCTGGATCCGCCCCTGACCACACTGCTTTGTCAACACAGAAAGGCATGTCAGCTGTAACCTCTAGAGATTGGAGGATAGGGTGGTGCCATCTATCTACCATACCTGGTTCTACACCACACTGCTTTGTGAACACATAAGGGAATGTCAATTTCTAGGGACTAGGAGCCTAGCACCAGTACTGAACCCTACTCACGTGTCTTCATGTGTTATGATTGGTTGTTCATCCTCCTTCTCCGCCTCTTTCTTTGCATCTTCAGCCTGAATCCTGAGTAATGCTTCTTTCCTGGCAAACTGCCCTGATGAACAATTAAACAAGGCAAAATAGGCATTCTGATTTATTTCATTATCTTTTTTTTTTGTTTGTTTTTGAATTTTGTTTTTCGTCACATTTATGCCAATTGTTGCTAATTCGTGACTTGCCAGTTGTAAGTAGTGAAGGAAACCGGAGTACCCGGCAAAAACCATCGCCTAGCCCCAAGTCACTGGCAACTTTCTCACATGCCCAGGCCGTGATTCGAACCCAGGCAGTGGTGAGAGACAGCATGCAGTCAGTGGCGATGCCTTAGACCACGTGGCCATCAGAGCAGGCCCTATTTTATTATCTGTTAAGAATTCTTTTAAAACAAGTTCATAAATGCTTGATGAAAAAGGCCTAGAACAACTCATGTCCAGCGCCAATTAAAACTTATGAATTAAG
>OZ012695.1:27550241-27612741 GCA_963942565.1 Maea johnstoni | reverse complement strand
CCATTTTGGGACATTCTTGAGGGGAGACTTAATAACAAGAATATCCCCAAATCTTTACTGGCCCTGTGCGACCAGCTGAGGTCTTTTTTTACTGGCCCGAAGCCGTTTTGGGGGATTTTTTACTGGACCAGTGGCGCCACCTACCCTGAGAGCATTGCGTTCAATCTCCAGCTGTGCGTCTTTGTCCGCTAGGCTGAGGGTCAGCAGCTTGCACTGACTATGTGAAGATTCAAGTGCTCCTTCCGTCATCCTAACCTAAAAGAAGGTGAGCGAGATTTCAACAATAAAGCTGCTGGTGCCTAATTTGGCCAATACAAAATGATGCAAAAATCCCGAAAAATGATTGAAACCCTGGCACATTGGTTCTCATTTGAGAGTACTCATCCAATGAATGCCAACATGACAGGGTGTAAATAGTTTTCAAAAATCATTGCGCCCTTGTGCTTTAACCAAAAGAGAAAGTGAGTGAGATTTCAAGTTTTCAACAATAAAGCAAGAATGAGGTGGAGAAAATAGGTTTCTCTTTGGAATGTAAAACATCATCCTTGGTACAATCAGAAGCCATTTGTAATATATACATAGCATGACCTCAGAATCAGCGACTGCGATTTAGGAAAATAATGTAACATTTATCATAGTAATAGATTAAGGTTTACAGAGATAGGTTCCTTAACGCATCATGGCTTTGTGCAAAGAGGTTTTAAGTTACAATGGGAGCCAAGACTTCTATTCAGTTGATTAGAGTGTGATGGGTTGCCAGTATTTCCTTGCAAAAAGAACAGAAATTAATTACATTATTATATTATAATGTTAAGTATTTTTTTACATCCTTCAAGATATCCCTGGTTGTATGAAAGTAAGCCTAGCCATGGTACAGCTATTCAATATTGAGACCACAATCGATAGCCATGGTTCTATATCAGTGTTAGGCTCATTATCATTACGAATTATTTTTTTTTGATCTATTCATGCTTAGAGTATCCTCAAAAGGTTGTTGTACGAATTTATTATCACTATTGTAAAGCTAGGAAATAGCAAAGCCTTCTGGGCTATTTTCTAGTCTAGTTACGGGTATAGCCATGATAACCCTTTATCACTCAATGACGCAAAAACGCGGTACATGAGTGCAGCTGCACTTCCTCAGTAGCGCGTTATTGTGTCATTGTATTTGTGCACTCATTCCTACGAAGCACGTTTTTGTGTATTTTACATACTACGACTTTAGATCGCAGGTGTACAAATGTTTTTTTAAATAATATATGAAATGATACCCCTTTCCTTTTCTTCTTAATCTCGAGTTATTTCATTCTTATTTTCGGACTTGAAGTCTGTTTTTTATGATGGAAAAACTACGGGAAAAGTCCCTCCAAATATGGAAGTCATGGGAAATTCCCACATTGTATTTGTGCACTTATTCCTACGAAGCACATTTTTGCGTACCACTATTTTAGATTGCTGGTGTACATGTTTTTTCTAAATAAAGATATCAAATGATTTGCCTTTCCTTTTCTTCCTATTTCCTGAAGTTATGTCATACTAATTTCTGGACTTGAAGTCCGTTTTTTTACAATGAGTAAACTACGAGAAAACCCTCTCCTAATATGGCAATCATGGGGAATTCACGCCCGGTGACGTCGTCGTGTTGTGGCGTCTCTAGCAACATGCTTGTTTTTTCCCTGTTTCTCAGAATAATTGGCGACTTTTAACTTAGAAATTTCTGAGGAAGAGCGGGAGGGCGATAATAAATGTCCTCTGCACGATCCGTGGGAGTCATATGATGACATACCACTTGTGCAACTGCGCAAAGAGGACAAACTTGCCGATCACTCCTCTCCACGCAACAATGCCTCTGAGGAGCAACCCCTCAGCCAGTGCTGGGCACCTCGCAACATTGTTGCGTTGGGTCACTTGAGTGATATAGGGTTAACCAACAATGAAACCACAATCAAAACTTAGTTTGAGCAGTGACTTACACTTTGATCAATGTCTCTTGTTTGAGCCTTCGTTATCATTAAGAAAACTATATTTTCAATCCATTCATGCTTAGTATAGAGTATGCTCAAAACATTGTTGTAAGAATCTAACATAACTATTGTATAGTTAGAGTAGCCAGGCATATTTCCTGGTCTAGATAAGCATACCTTTTCTTCCCAGTTGAGTTCATCTTTACTGTGCACTACATCAGCAGACTTAAGCTGGACCAGAAGAGCAAAGACCTTCTCTCTCCACCTACAAAAATAAAGCAGCTCTCAATCAAATATCTCATAAGCACACAACTATTGACTAAAACAGGTGTACTTTAATAGTAGAAGAACAATTTTGGTTGGTCTTGGGCCAGTTTTGAACTGGTGGATGTGTTCAACATCAATGTTCATCAGCAATGAAAATACTGTATAACTGGTATTCTTTCCAGGCATTTAATTTTCGCTATTTTCGCGCTCCCCATGATAGCGCAAAAATAACATCCTTCATATAAATATCCTGCTTATATACGGTTTAGTTTGAGTGCTTGAATGCATGAATTTTAAGTAGCACAAATACCCTCCAGCAGGGCTGTAAAGCCAAATTTTTCGACCTCCAAATTTTAGCTGTATGCAGTTATTGTTGTACAAATAAATATGATCTAGAGAGAGGAAGTGATGAGAATCTACACAGCTAAAGAATTGTGGGACAATATGGCAAGAGTTTTTTTTACAGACATTAGCCGCTTCATAATCAGGTTCCTAGCCAGCAGGGTATCTGGGCATTACTCGCGTGTGTACCCAAACCCTCAAACAAACAGATCAATATCTTGTAACCTCCATCTAACAGAACCATTAACCCTTCCAATATTGATGCTACTTTCATCCAAGGCACATAGATGCAAAGATTTTTGAAAACATGTAAACCCTGTCATGTTGGTATTCATTGGATAGCTCTTGCTGAGTACTCTCAGATGAGTGCGCATGTGCCAGGGTTTCAGTCTTTTTTAGGTTTTTTGCATCATTTTGTATTGGCCAAATTAGCCACCAGCAGCATAAGGGTGAGAAAATTCTCACAATGTGAATTCAGTGTTTTACCTGGTCAGCAGGTTTTGCTTGAGCTTTTTGTTTCTGTCCTTGGGGCCGGACTTAACCTGGCTGCAGAGATCTGTCTCTTGTATAGTCAGGATTTCATTCATAGACCCCAGTCTGATGCTGAGCAGCTCAAGCTTGGAATCCAAATTCTCCTTCTCTTTCTGCAAATCCTGAAAGATTAACGTGAATGGGCTTGGCACTTTTAAATGTTTGCAATACAAAAAGGTATCAATATTTTCTTTTCTTTTTTCATTTTTTTAAATATTTTTTCTATCAATATTTATTTCATGATACAATACCTTAAAGATATTTTTATTGAGATTGCCTGCCTCCAGGGACCTAATTTTGTTAAATTTAGCACTATCAGCTTCAAAATTTTCACTAACAAACAGTGAAATGCCTTAATGCAGAGATGTCTAGGTAGCCATTTGGTCAAATCTAAAAGTATTTTAAATCTTAAACAATATAAAAGACTTAGCTATTTCAATACAATACTTTTTCTCATTCAATATTGATATCATTTCGAGTACTGGTGCTTTTCCCTAATAAAAGTGCATGGGAAGATAAATGTCAGAATTGGTAGATACAAGGCTATCAAACCCTGCTGAACTAGTGAAATTTGGGTATTAACCCATTAATTATCACAGCGGCCAAAAGCAGCCTGACAGATTTGATGAAATCTTCCAGGCAAAAGCAAATTTAAGAAAATATTTGAAGGAAAAACATTTTTCAGAACAATACCAAGAACTCTCCTTCAAATATTTTGTAAAATCATTCTTAACTCCAAAGTTATCGTCAAAAGTATCAGAGATCAAGACGACAATTGCAATAGGAATTCTTAAGTATTAATGGATTAATACTGCAGAACATGTGAATATTCATGCCAAATGGAATGCTAATTATATATCTTTGCATAGTATTTAACCCATTAATGCTCACAGCATCTGTACGGCAGTTCAACGGGAGATCGCAAAGCTTGAGTTGGTTCAAGTATAAGACTGGGCTAATGGCTAGACTAGGTTCAGGTCTTATATGATGATACATTTTAATATAAATCAAACATGATTACAAAGAATGTTTGGTCATAATATTTAATGAAAAAAACTTTAACAGATTCATTCTTATAAAATATAACTGATTTACAAAGAAAAAGTAGCCTCCAGTGAGATTTGAACTCACGACCCCTGGTTTACAAGACCAGTGCTCTAACCCCTGAGCTATGAAGGCTGCTGTCATCTTTACGGAGCCTAACATGCTTTTTGAGTACTAAAGTTTATAAGCAGCTTTACTAGATTTGTTATTATAGCACTTGTACAATATTAGAAGCCATAAAATATGGCCTATAAATTCTAAATATGTTATCAACATATTTCAAAGTAGGTTATTAGACAATTCGGTTCTAATGAAAAATTGCTTTCAAATATTTTTTAATGTTGCTTATGTTAGAAAGCTATGATTATGATTAGCCTATTTACTTTCTTTCCATTACGTTATTCCTTAATATTTTCTATTTAGTTCTTATTTCCTACATTTTTGTAGTATATTCAGTTAAAATTCGCGTGGGTTATGCTTTTGTCTTACATTATATTTATTTCCTCTCATTAGTTCATTTCTGTTCCACTTTTAAAGTTCCTTTTGTTCCAAACACGTTTTTTTTGTATTTTGTTATTATATTATATGTTGACATTATATTATTTGTAAGTGCTTTTTTGTATTCACCAAATACAGTCAATAAAGTACAATACAGTACAATGCAATACAATAGGACCAACACGGTCTGCTCTATTTTGGCTTCTACAGGCATGAATTGTTAAACACGGGTCAAATGACACCTCAAGCATCAATATGGATTTACCTCATGTGTGAGGTACTTTCGGCTTAAGAATTCATCTTGAAATTCTTGTCTGGATCTACAATACTTTTGACAATAACTTAGGCAGTAACATCTATTTTTTTAAATGTTTGAAGGAGAGTTTTTGATAATGTTCTGTTTAACATTTCTCCTCTAAACATATCCCTAAATAAGCTTTTCTTCATATCATACCTGTATGCGTCCCTCCAGGTTTATTTTTTCCATCTTCCACATTTCCGACGATTTTGAGACTTCCTGTGTCTCGGTCATGTAGGCCTTTAGCTGTGTTAGTTCCCTGTTCTGTTTCTCCAGCTCTGTAGCCTGTGCCCTTGTAAGAGAAGTGATGCAAAGATATCAGTTATATTTGCAAAAATTCTGATTTGTATTTTTCTACAAAAACGTATGTTCAAGAAATCATACTTTTACACTTAAATTGGAGAGTACATGGCAAAATGCACGCTATTTGATGACTTTGATAGAAGTGGACACTCGCCTTTGGAATCAGCTGCCATCACATATCAAAGCTTCTCCATCAGCTCAGGCTTATAAAAAGAACCTTAAAACACATTTGTTCTGGACGGATTTCCTCAACAGTCTTAAGGCCTAAAAAAAAAATTGTTTGTTTCCTGTAACGGTTCCAAAAAAAATAGGGTAGGTAGGTAGGTGAATCTTTTTTTTTTTTTTTTTTTTTTTTTTTTGTATTTAGCAGTAGGTGTCCTGGAAAAATGCTGAAAAAAAACACATTTCTTTCACTACATTGTGTATTTGTAATTAACATTGTCACATGCTTCTTGTCAGTTATGTTACCTGTCACTTATGTTTCCTGTCACTTGTTTCTTATGTTTCTTTTCTTCTTCTGTAGGGGATGACACACAACCTACCCCTAGACATGCCTGCTTTGGTGTGCTGCATGTGCTTTGTGCAACTGTAAACCTGCCCTGCTTTCCTTTCCGTGTAGTTTAGATCAAAGTTTTAAAAAAAAAAATTTTTTTTTTTTTTTTTAAGTTTCACGACGGGAGGTAAAAAGACGTAGGGTCGGCAATGAAATGGTAGGGTCGGTCGGGTTACAGGAAACAAACAATTTTTTTTTTAGGCCTAACAAACTATTTTTCATCTTTTAATTTCACTTGCAACAAATCATTTTTTATCCTATGACTGTTTAGCGCTTTTGAACACTTAAATGGAAATAGCGCTTTATAAGTGACAATTTTATTTATATATATCATAAATGTACTCTAGTTCTAGCTAATCTTATCCTATCATTCAGCTGCGGTTTATAATCTCATACTGAGCTCTTTTCTCTGCCAAGCTTGTTTTATAATTCCTTAACCTGTCTCTCTCAAATTCATTTGCAAGTTACTGTAGAACACACAATGTACGCGTCTGTTTATATATAGTGTACATAGCGTGTGGTTACGCTTCGCTATATATAAAAACGCTGTACTTTTTTTATATACTTTGGCGCAGTCAGCGGCGGCTACCGTCGCTAACATAAAGATACGCTATGATGCGAAAACTCCCCAATTCGCTATATTTGGGACATGCGTCATATGTGTGTTCTACAGTATTTGATGATTTTGATAAAAATGGACTCTACTGCTTGTTCTGACTTACCTTACCTTGCCATTTGGCTGCTGTTTATGATGTCCTGCGTGCTCTTTTCTCTATCAAGCGTGCTTCCTAATTCCTCTAGCTGTTTCTCCCAATTATGATTTTCATAGAAACAGACTCTAACTTCACTTACCTTATCCTATCATTCAGTGTCTGTTTATTATCTCCTACTGCCCTTTTTTCTCTGGTGAGCTTCTTTCCTTGTTTCTCTACCTGTGTCTCCTAGACGTATCTGTGAGCTATTTGATGATTTTGATACAGACTCTAGCTTCACTTACTTTATCTTATCATTCGGCTGTTGTTTACAATCTTTTGCTGTGCTCGTTATCTCTGGTAAGCTTGTTTTCTAGTTACTCTAACTGCATCTCAGCTCCCAGCAAGATATTTGATGATTGTGATGCAGACTCTAGCTTCACTAATTTTATCCTAGTATTCCGCTGCTGTTTGCCACCTTCAGCTGCGCTCTTTTCTCTATCAAGCTTGTTTTCAAGTTTCTATATCTGGCGGTCCTAGGCGTTCCTGTTGGCTATTTAATGATTTTGAATTTCAAACAGACTCCAGTTTTGACTTACCTTATCCTATCATTCAACTGCTGTTTACAATCTGCTGCTGTGCTCTTTTCTCTATGAAGCTTATTTTCTAGGTCCTCTACCCGTGTCTGGCAGGTGTTCCTGGCCTCAGACAGCTCCTTCTCCAGTCTCTCAATGGTACTGTCCTGATGCCTCAACTCCTCACGGTGCTGGCCACTCAAACGCTCAACCTACAGCAACCAAACATACAGACATGAAACCACAA
The DNA here is from genome assembly GCA_963942565.1 of Maea johnstoni. NCBI lineage: Eukaryota > Metazoa > Annelida > Polychaeta > Spionida > Magelonidae > Maea > Maea johnstoni. The sequence continues at coordinate 27,605,427 of OZ012695.1, read as the reverse complement.
TATCTACAAACCCCCGCCCCCCCCCCCCCCCCTCCTAGTTCCCTCTCCAGTCTCCTGGTGAGGTAAGTTGAAAATCTAAATCATTCTTCATGTCAGTGGACAAATATACAAACTCAATTCATAGATACACAGGTATTCAAGTTCTTTAATTGAATTTGAATAAGTACATCATAAAACTACCACATTGTTTAACTGTCGAGGTGCTTTACCAAAATATCAGTGTTTTTCTGGACGAGTTCAATTATTTTAGGAGCAAGTATAAGCTGCTATCAACTTGCCCAATATGGCCTGACCAAACGATGCTTCAAAGTATGTCTGCAAAAATATTTCTTAAAACATCACTATCACTATCACTTTTCTCTTCATTCTTTATCTATTTATCTATTTTTGTAATTTATTTGTTTATTTTCCTCCTCGTCAAGAGATTACCATAATATATCAATACAGGGTGACATAAATGTGATGTAATGTATATCATCATATAAGACAAATAAAATATGATTAACGTGAAACAAACATAAATTAAGTGATTGTACATAAAGTAGGTAATCAAAGAGGGCAAAATTGGATACCCTTTCAAAGACAGTAAACATAACAATCATGATTAAAATAAAATAATTACATCTGATCAGTTATAAGAATATTTTTTATTTCTTATCAGACTACTAGGGTTAATAATTTCTCACAGATATTATGAGATATATCATATATTATAATTATTTCTCTCAGATCTCTTAGATTATAAAGAGCAGTAACTTATTACCTCTCTCTCATGCCCAGACTGTGCATCCCTCAGCCTGCCTTCTAGTGCTGCCACCTTTTGGTCAGATTGCACACTAAGTGCAGTCAAGCGTGCCTGAAACTGACGTGTGTCAGTTTCACTTTTCTCTCGTGACTCTTCCAGCTGGGTTCTCAGTTGTAGTATGTCCTCCGCCTGTCTCTTGATCAGCTCGTCAAGATGGCGGGTATTGGGTACGAGTAAGGGTGGGGGTGGTACCTGGGGTGCTGGGGTGTGCTGATGGAGGTCCACCCGCGCCCTGATCTCCTACAATGAGAACGGAGGTTAAAGGGCAAATGCACCATCATGATGATTTAGGTTCAAAATGTGCCTATATGTGTCACCTTTCAAATAAGACCACCCGCAAGTCTGTCCTCCTCAGCACTCCTCAGATATGGCTTATGAAAGTTAGTAAAAAACTAGCCTGAGTCTGGGTATAGAGGCTGCCATTATCAGAAGTGGTGCTTATGAAGTGACTGCCAGCCCTGCTTCTGATTGGTTGAGAGATATCAGTGGCAGTCACTGATATCTCTCAACCAATCAGAAGCAGCACTGGCAGTCACTTCATACCACTGATTGTGCTTAATTGGGCTTAATTGGCCTGCAATGTCAGCCTCCATGCCCAGACTCAGGCTAGTTTTTTACAAACTTTCATAAGCCATATCTGAGGAGTGCTGAGGAGGACAGACTTGCGGGTGGTCTTATTAGAAAGGTGACACGTATAGGCACATTTTGAACCTAAATCATTATGATGGTGCATTTGCCCTTTAACCTACTTATGCCTGTAGAAGCCAAAACCGCCTGACAATTTTGACCATTATGCTGCTGCCCGCTAATTTGGTCATAACAAAATGATGCAAAAATTATGAATAATGACTGAAAACCTGGCATATGCATGGGTACTCGCGAGAGCTATCCAATGAATACCAATAATACACTAACAGGGTTTAAAGGACAATTACATCACAAATAAAACATAGGCCCAAATAGTTTCTAAGAGTATTCTCTAGTTAAACCCAAGTTCCCACCACTGCCAACCTTCATACGAGAAGTATATTGCTATTTAAACACATCCTAACACATAAGAAATGGAGGTACTGGGAGTGGCCATTTCAGTCTATTAATAGCTTATATCAGGCTGTAAGGTACCCACGTCATTAGCAGTAAGGTGTATGTTTTATTCATGATGTAATTGTCCTTTAGGAACAGGATGAGCAAGATGCAGATAAGCTCAATATATTACTGGTAGTGGTACAAAAATAGCACACACTGCATAGTAGATGACTAGATCTTTCAACCTGTATCAAGCTAAAGAGGCCTGACTATATTGTTGGTGTTTCCCTAACACCAGCCTAGTCCTCTATCTATTTGACTAGACTTGCTACAAGTCTGTGATATCTTGCTCTTTCACTGATCTACCTTGAGGTGATACAATCACTGCAGGTTAAGTTCTGAATAAATCCTCAAGGGGGACACACATGAGTTGTAGTGTGTTATCAACAGCAACTCATGAAAACAGGGCTGCCATCTATAGTTTGAGAGAGACATCAAACCTACTTAGTATACATAGTGGTGGGGCATTATACCTAACACGGCCTGAGAACCAGGCTACTATTTGACATGAAAACTACACCAACTCAAAACTATAGCTACCCTGATTTAGTTCTTTAAAAGTTCACCAGGTGGCCCAGAGTGAGATCTTTCCAGTTTTGTGTGACCACCTTTGTCGCATCAATCACAAGACACAGGCAAGAATGGGTTAAATAGACACAGAGCTATCTCTACATCATTTTAGGCCTTAAAAAGTTGTTTGTTTCCTGTAACCCTACCCTAACAAGTTTTTATTCAAAAAAATCCCTACCCCAAAGTTTGTTCAGCCCTCTTAACTCCCAATCAACGTAAAACATGCATAAAACACACATTTTTGACCAAAAAAATAATGCAAAAAAATTTTTTTTTACCCACCTACCTACCCTATTTTTTGTCGAACCGTTACAGGAAAAAAACTTTTTTTTTCTAGGCCTTATACAGATATCATTCAAACTTTAACCAATCTGTGGAGTATTCAGCACAAACAGGGTCATTTCACTGCTGGTCTGACTCAATGAGCACAGCAGTGAAGTGCAAAAAGTGACAGAAACATGACAATATGAGCCTTAAGGCGTTACAGGTGGCTGGCCAATTATTTAGAATTGCATGTCCTGTCAACAGTTATGTACACCAATACTATTTATTACTTGAATGACTTTCAGGCAAACACCAAATGAAATTCTGGTTGATGTCATTTACAAAGATACGCATCATTAAGGCCCTATTTTTGTCTGAGGTGGAGTAAAAGAACTTTGATGTGAAGTGCTTAAGTCGTCTCATCATTAAGATTATATGGTTTCTATTATTGTACAAGTGCTATGATAACAAGTTTAGTAAAGCTGCTTATAAATTTTAATACGCAAAACACATATAACACTGCCAGCTTACAATAGCAGCCTCCATAGCTCAGGGGTTAGAGCACTGGTCTTGTAAACCAGGGGTCGTGAGTTCAAATCTCACTGGAGGCTACTTTTTTCTTTGTAAATGAGTCATATTTTATTGAAATGGATATGCTCAAGTAATTTTTACATTAAATATCATGGCCAAAAATACTTTGTAACGATAATAAATTTCATATTTTAGCTTATTTTCATAATAGACCATATTGCCTGAAATGTTTTCAAACAGTTACAAAAAATCTCTATTAGTCAAGCAATTTGATTGATGACTGTCTGGGTTACGGATGCAATAAATTTTTATTGAATAGTAATGTGAGTATTTCTACCTAAAATAAAATCATAGAGTAAGAACTATAATATCAAATATATCTACAAAAATGTGCAAAGAGTTTGTTCATTCACGAAGCTGAGCACTTATTTGAAAAACTTACAGGCCTTGTTTTCTGTATTTTTGTGCTCCTGGTGATCAATACAGAATGAGAATGCAGTTCAAAGATGCAGGGGTCAGGCTCTGGTTAAAAACTCTAAGACACCCCAGGACTTCAGGTTCTCAAATCGCCATAGCCCCACCCAAGATCTCATAGCCCTATATCTTCTAAATGGTGCAGTCCCACTGCAGTCCTGCAGTCTTTTCACTGTTCGATTGCAGATTTGAATCATCAAATGGTGTCCTTCAACTGATTTTGTTATTAATATTGCTGTGAGCATAACCTTAAAACGACACTTCCCTTATAGTCAGCCAGGCGCAACACAATTTTCTGTAGCCTTGGGCTATGGGGCTAGTGGCAAGTTGGACCCCTGTAAGATACGCTACTGGTAAAGGACTTAGCCAGGACCTGGCCATCCTGTATTTTGGACTGACAATTTCTTGAAAACATCCTAATTGAACAGGCAAAATCTTCTATGAAGAACTTTCAATTTTAACATTTTGAGGGTAATAACCCAAATTTTCCTAAAAACCATCTTCTAGGCCATGGCTGAAGTGTAAATTGCGTTTTTGACACAATAGGCTCATAAATGTGATTGGTATAAGGATTTGAAGTAGATTAGTAGCTAAATCTGGACCGGCAGAAATTTTGGAATAGCCGTTTTTGACAGGCATTTTAAAAATCCTGGCTAAGACCCTGGCTACCTGTACTTGGGTTAAGCTCTGACTGGTTACATGTATCAATTCAATTAGTTAGTAGCCCCCCAGTGACATAAGGGGTATTTAGTTTACAATAGTTTTGAATGGCAGCTTAACACTAACCACTTAAGCTTTTGTGCGGCTAAGCTTTTCATATATTGATGATCAGGGCTCAACAGTCACCTCAATTATTAGGTAGACCAACAGGGCAAGTTGGATACAAAAGTAGGTTTCCCCACAAGCAAGTCAGGTTGCCCCACCAATCCAAGATTTTTTTTTCTTTTCTTGCAATCAGTGGGTGTAAGTTTGACCTCTGATAAGAAGCAAAGTAATTTCATAAAGTAAAAATATTCTTATACAAGGACAATTAGGGTTTTGCTTACTGATATCAATACTTACCTCTCCTTGATTCAAAAGAGGTGTTGACTTAGATTTTTCTCGCCTATAATGAAAATAAATCTTAAGATATAACAAGGATGAGAAAAGACACAAGTTATACATATATATACTTATAATATATATATATATATATTTATATATATATATTAGGGTTCGGATGCGAAATTTTTTTTTGTATCGATTGATTGAAAAATATTTCAAACAATTAATCGATTCGGTTCGAGTTTTACGACCACATTGCTGTAATTTTAATGCAAACGTTTTTAAACATTATTGTTTGATTGATGAATTGGTGAACCAAATATAGCGAAATAGATTTGTTTATGCTTGCGTGTCACTTAACGAAAGTTCTATTGTTTTTGTATGTTTTGCAAAATTTATTCAGAAATTTCACATTTGAATTAATCGATTATTTCAAATGCCGTTCGAATGGGTCAAGTCGGCCTCACCTCAACCAAATGCTCGAGTTCACGCTTAATCGTCCGACCACTAATATACACATATATATATATATATATATATATATATATATATATATATATATATATATATATATATATATATATATTTATATATATAGATATATATTAGAGCTGCACTCACGGAGGGAGATCAACTCATGAGCTCGCCACCAGTTTGACTCGTGAGCTCATGAGCTCACGGACGTTCCAATTTTCCAAAGAAATACTTATTTTCCACCCAAGCTATTACGAAATAAATATTTTTTGGCGGAGATTTATTAACATTGCCATGTTTATTTAATTTTAAAACCTGCTGACGAGGTACAAATGTCAGAATAACACTCAACACTACTTGAATGTATACATTGTAGATTGTAAAGAAGGCATGACAGCGATAAGCAGTCATGTATATTTATAATGTGTGTTAGGTGCTCTGTGCTACGTTGGTGTTCCCAACATAGACGAGATCACGATTTTAACATTTCAGCTCGAGCTCGGCGAGTTTGCCCCAGGGCTCGAGCCACTCGTGTTCGTGAGTGGTGAGTGCAACTCTAATATATATATATATATATATATATATATATATATATATATATATATATATATATATATATATATATATATATATATATATATATATATATATATATATATATATATATATATATATATATATATATATATATATATATATATATATATATATATATATATATATATATATACATATATATATATATATATAAATATATATATATATATATATATATATATAGATAGATAGATAGATAGATAGATAGAGAGATATAGATAGATTACATAATATATGTATATCAAAAGGATATTACCAACTAAACTGGAGTGACAATCATTGAAGCACAATGTGTTCAGTTATCAGTTCATTACAAGTAGTGATAGATTCGGCTTGGGTTGCAATGATTGATCATCAGTTGGGTACAACCGATCGATGATTGATCATGATCGGTGGATCTGGGCTGTGACTGATTCTGGGATTGATTAATCAAAATCAAAACCCTTTTGACCCCATGATCGATTATAATCAATCATCGGATTATCACTAATCACAAGTTTACATAAATATTCACAATCAAAAATGCATTTTACTGAATTATAAATGAAAGAAAATACTAAGGCATTGCAGGAGAGAAGTTGTTAAGGGTAAGACATAGCAGAAATATGCCTGGGACTGTGAAAATATCCCTTGATGATTCTAAAGGCTGTTCCATTTTTAAAAAGTGGTGTGGGGTGTGGGGCAGGGGCTTAACCGCCTATGCATCCAGCGTGTCATTTGGACACCCGGAACTCTGTGTTTTTTTGACAGTTTGGACATCAAAAAATTTTTGGCAGAATTTGCTGATGATGACTTTTCTTAGAAGATAGAAGATGTAGTAGCTGTAGTGTCACTTTTATAGTATGTACACACAAGGCAGTTACTGGCCTAAAAAAGGAAAATCAGTAAATATATAGGGTTTATTTTATCAGTAGTGTACTTTGTACAATTGTAGTACCACAGTGCTTTGGACATGCAAAAGTCTATGAAACATCTATTTGGACACCCTGTTTCCAAATATTGGCTAAGACCATGGTGGGGGGACCAGAAAAATTCAGAATATGGGGGAATGGTAGTGACAATCATAATCCAAGAGGATGTACTGGGTAATGGAACAGCCCTCATTGGAATTGAAACAATTTTACAAGGTACATATTGAACACAAACTTACACTAATTTTTCGTTCTGCATCCTTAGTTCCATGATCTGATTGGTCGCTTTTGCCAGTGCCTTCCATGGATCCTCCCCCTTTGGTGCTTCGAAAGATGAAGGGGGCAGTAGTTTTGTTGAGGCCCCTACAAATAAAATCAGTGTTTTAACCCTTATGCTGCTGTCAGGAAAAAAACCTGAAAAATTACTGAAACCCTGGCACATGGGTTCTCATCTGTGAGTACTCAGTGAGGGCTATCCAATGAATACCAACATGACAGGTTTTAGATGGTTTTCCAAAATCTTTGTGTCCTTGTGAGCACTTTGGACGAAAGTAACCTCAGTATTGCAAGGGCTAATTTGGCACCTGTTGCATTTCCCTTTGTCTCAGTATTCTACGACCATCATTGAGGAATCCTGTCAATTAGAATAGGAATGTCATCCTATTTCTAGACCGCTTGGTGGTCAAAAAATCTTTAGGTTACTGAGTATAATATGGACGAAAGTAGCCTTAGCCTAGAAAATAATAGTTTGTTTCAAGTAACGGTCCAGGTTAAAAAATAAGGTAGGTAGGTTGGTAAAAGGAAGATTTTTGGATTATTTTTTTGGTCAAAAAATGTGTTTTATGCATGTTTTACATTGATTGGGATTACGGAGGGCAGAAAAAACTTTAGGGTAGGGATTTTTTTGAATAAAAACTTATTGGGGTAGGGTAACAGGAAACAAACAACTTCTTTTTAGGCCTAAGGCTCTTCAACTGGGTTATAAAAAAAACTAGAGAGGAAGGCAAATTCATATTGCTTTAATATATGTAGCAAGCACACAGTTTAGCAATTTAGGCCTAAAGAAAAAGTTGTTTGTTTCCTGTAACCCTACCCTAACAAGTTTTTATTCAAAAAAAATCCCTACCCTAAAGTTTTTTCCGCCCTCCCAACTCCCAATCAACGTAAAACATGCATAAAACACACATTTTTGACCAAAGAAATAATGCAAAAATATTTTTTTTACCAACCAACCTACCCTATTTTTTTCGGACTTTTACAGGAAACAAACAATTTATTTTTTTAGGCCTTAAGGTTGATCTTATCATCTGGGCTGCACTATACAAAAATGACATACACCCCACAGGGATGTCATGTATTTGTTTTATTATACCAAACAAAATACAAAATGCAGAAGGGGAAAAAATTACAAACATCTAGATTTTGGATAAATACTCGTTCGCCTTGTTGACCTAGTTTCACTGGTAGGTCACAAGGCAAACTCTGTAGGTGTTCCCGGGTATTGGGGCAAACATTGTGCTTATCAATTAGCACACGCTGTTGATGTGTGTTATTTAATTGAATAACACCCGCTGTTGACAACAACCTGTCGCTAAGGAGCGTGTATAACATGACGATCAATCTAGGGCCCTTGACCAACCAGAATCAAGAATCTTACCGTGAGCCTGAGGTATAATAAATTAAAATGAATCATTCCCATAGATTTTACATTAGCCCAACCAAATATTTTTTGACACACTCGACCTCGAAGCCAAGCTTCCTCATGGTGAGCGAAGCTCGGAAAGGCATAGGCCTAGAAATACATACAGGGACCCCAAAAGATTTGATGATGACACATGCATATCCAGTTTTGGATGTAGTTTGAGTAAAGACCGATTTGATTGGTCGGCAATGACGCGATATAACAAAACTGCTTTCATTGGATGAAATGATCACATGCTCTATTGAACGTGCATTGTGGATAAATTCCCTTGCACTGTCTGAGTGTTGTCTAGCTTCGCTCGCCCTCAAAGTCATGCTTCCTCATTTTATTAGCGAGCGAAGCTCGGAAAGGCCGCAGGCCTTTCGCGAAGCCTCGCAGTAAGTCAATAGAGCGTGAGTGTATATGACGTCACTATAAGAAATACATACATGGACCCAGAAAGTTGTCACCATCCAACAATCATCCCTCGTGAGGCCGACTTCCGCTCTGGGAGGTATTCTAAGTAGGTTAAGTAACGACCGATTTCATTGGTCGACAATGACGTAATGCACAGTACAAAAAACAAGAACGCCTCGCATTGGATGAAATGTATGAATGAACGTGCGTGAATGAAAGTGGATTGTTGCGGGTGCTGCCACGCACGCTGTGGCCGCTACTATATCCACATTATAACTGAATTTCTCGCCTGTCCATGGGTCGATTTTAATGCGGTTTAGATTGTTAGAACCGTGAGAATTCTTTCTACTGGCCATTGAATTCTCTTTATAATCTGTTGCCAAATATATATTTTGCGACAGTTTGAAATCATAATAATTTGTATGTCATTAATTTTCTGTCAATCAATGCTGTCCAGTCGTTTGGTCAGAAGTAAAACAAAAATCATCCAAAGCTTCGCTCGCTTTCTGGCCATGCCAGCATCATATTAGTTTGTTTTGATGGTGTCAGGCTATTACGCCCCATATGTGATTACGCCCCAATCGATTACGCCTCACTTTTGCTCACAGTACTTAGTGTATTTCTATTTCTTTTCTTCCTCCTTTCTCTTCTTTCTCTTAGTTATTTACGTTCATAGTCGAGTTAGTTGTAGTGTACATAGTTAGTGGTGTCCGTGTTTTTTTTTCAGGTTTTTTTCAGGTACTCTCACGAGAACGGACAGTTCACTCGTGTGACACGCTACATGATATGTCGGCACACGAAGCACAGTTAATAAAGTTTTGAAAATGAGATTTCAGATAATTGTATGGCTTCAATTTCGGACAAGAGGAACAACACGTTTGATTTACGGCTTGCCGGGCCCCTTGATGTGCACTTCACCGATAGAGCACTTCACTTGACAGCAAGCCACCGCTCACGTCAGCACTTGAAAATTGAGGCGTAATCGATGGGGGCGTAATCGCATATGGGGCGTAATCGCCTCTATTCGTTTTGATTGGTGAAAGGCAAATTAAGCAATGAGCAGTCATTCGACCATTCATCTGTTCATCGGTTACCAGATCTCGTAAATAACTTGGCATCATTCCATTCGTGACATCAGACATCTTAAATAAATTCATCTAAGTTGACATCTGACAAATGATTTGTTTTGAAATTGGGCGATATTCAAGAACAGAGTCATTGGACACGATTTAAAACATGATGGACGTACTAATACAAAATTCAAATAAGTTGGATTTGTCGCCCATATTTAACCCGTATTGAAGCTATCTCAATAAAATAAAAAATAGTGAAATGCGCGCACCTAGCACCGCAGAAGAGACGAAATCGGTAGGAGTGTTCAAATTCACCGCCATCTTGGTAATAATTACGCGACTCATCTTGACGGAAAGTTGTGGTGGATACAACTTTCATGATAAGATTGCATGGCACTATTTACACGTTCATTTCTTTCTTACTATTGAATCATAATTATAGGTCATTTAAAATTGATATGAAGTGAGATGTTGGTTTTGGAAAATGAATAAAAAACTAATTTATTGGATTGACTCACAACTACCTCAGAGTATGCGCGCAAAGTACCCTTCTCAGTGTTGGACTTTTGGCCTGTCACTCACACTTGCCCTACTTCCCAAGTTCAGCATATGATCAGGACCTGCATTTGGGACAGCAGCCAAACTTTAGTGAACATGGAAGAATGGAGGAATCTAAGTAGGGAGGTGAGCAATTTCTCTGGATTAAAGTGAAATCAGACATGTAAGAGTAGTTTTAAAAAAGTATAAAGTTATTTTGCTTCCAGTAGTTTTTGAGGGGGGGGGGGGGGGGGGGGGGGGGGGTAGGCCTAGGCCCAAATACACATATATAGGGGAGCAAAGGATGGGGAGGGGTGAAATCCCAACTGTTTGGGATTATCTGAGTGATATATATATATATATATATATATATATATATATATATATATATATATATATATATATATATATATATATATATATATGTATATGTGTGTGTGTGTGTATATATATATACATGTACATTATATTTTATATTATACATTTCATATTTTATATATAATATATATACATATACATATATATATATATATATATATATATATATATATATATATATATATATGTATATATATATATATATATATATATATATATATATATATATATATATATATATATATATGTATATATATATATATATATATATATATATATATATATATATATGTTGCAGCCCAACTTCCGATCCTGGCCCATCTTAAGATGGGCTTGGCCCAACTTACGATCGGAAGTTGGGTAGCCCATCTTAAGATGGGCTTGGCCCAACTTACGATGACCTCTAGCCCATCTTAAGATGGGCTTGGCCCAACTTCCGATCTTTAGATACCAGGATGTAGGTCATTTGAAGTTGGGCTGGCCCATCTTAAGATGGGCTTGGCCCAACTTCCGATCTCTAGATACCAGGATGTAGGTCATTTGAAGTTGGGCTGGCCCATCTTAAGATGGGCTTGGCCCAACTTCCGATCATTATAGATACCAGGATGTAACCCTTCATGAATATTCATATGAATTTTTGCACTCTTATAAATATGGAATTTTCAACTTTTTCATAGGGCATCCACTTTAAATTACAAGATAATATTAGTCCAAGAAATAAATTGAAATGGGTAGCTAGAATAACCTGATTACTCAAAACATTATTGCTGATTGTAAGCAGAAAAACGAAATAAAAGAATCATGTTTTTACAACAAATTAAAGAGTCATTTATATGGAATTTTAAGCTTTATCAGAATTAATGTAATTCAAAGTTAATTCAATTAGATAATTTGCACAATACTACCTTTGTTATTTATGGGTTGTGTGCTCTTACATTACATAAGCTAGATGATTAATTATTTAATTTTGAATGAAGGAATAGCAATGGTATTTTTCTAATGACTCAAAAAGGGAAAAGTGAATTTTTTTATTAGTATTTTTAGGTATTCTTTAACCCCTTGAAATTTTTTGACATAATTATATAATCATGTGTGTGCCAAAATAAGTGTAAATGCATTAATTGAGGAAGTTCATGTGACTGGCAGGACAGTAGAAATAGACAAAAAACTTGTCAGAATTTACAAAAACATTGTGTCCTTTATCAAGATTCATCAGAGCAGGGCACTTATAGTATCTAGATGAGGTGAGGTAGTAAGAAATGAACATACATGGTTCAAGTTGTAATTGATATGAGATAAGGTGTATGCAGATTGAATTGGTACTTGTACCTAAACGACACATATATTCAATTTTGGCAGATCCAAATTTAGTAAGATTTAGACATTATGATCTTGGATTGGCCAACTTTATACTTTGGATGAAGCAGTTGAGAAAGTTATCTTTTTGGTAGTCAATAGTAAAAGAGGGAAGAGAGAAATATTTGTTTTAGTTTGAATTATTTTTTAAACCTTTTTTTGAAACATTGAAGAGCAATGAGTATATCAGAAAACTGGTCGTTGAACTTTAAAAATTGAGACCTTTATTAAGATGTGTCAGAAAGGAGCCCTTCATACTGAGTGTAGATAAAGAAAAGTAATATAGATGTACCATGTTACCTTAATTGGCTAATTATTATGAAATGTTTATACTTTTACAGACACCTATTATAAATAATGTAATAGATACTTATATTTTGTTAGACAGGTAAAAAAAGTTGTAGGGCATATACAACTTTTTTAACTCTAATTCTAGAAGCCAGAAAAGAATGTAATCAATCAAGGATTGCAATTAACAGGTGCTGGAATCTAGCACAATAAGAAACATTACACGTGTAAATTAATCTGTTGTATTTGAATAATTATTTCTTTGTTATGTTATTCTAGTCTTTTTACAAAAGGAGAGGAGAGAATCTGATATCAACTTATATTCAAATTTCAGCATAATCAGAAGTATTCAGTAGCATTTAAGTAAAGATTTATCAATGAAATGCAAGTAATTTATCTCATGAAATTCAAATCTTATTCAATAAACAAATATTCCAACAAAGCTATAAACTTCTAGATGAACACTTAATAAAAAATCATTGCCATCGGAAGTTGGGCTGGGCTGCTGTATTATCTGGGTCATCGGAAGTTGGGTAGCCCATCTTAAGATGGGCCAGTAAAATCCAGCCCAACTTCCGATCGGAAGTTGGGCTTGGCCCATCTTAAGATGGGCTGGATCGGAAGTTGGGCTGCAACATATATATATATATATATATATTTATATTATATTATTCACCACAAGAAAATTATCATTTTGAATTGTGAAGGGGACCAGTCTCCCCTTGAATCTGCCCTTTATCCCAAATGGAATGAGGGGGGGATGGGGTGGTGCTTACAATACTTAATATTGGATAATTGAATAATTTAGGATAGGGTCATGTGCTTGCGGTACCTTTAGCATGTGATTCCACCTAGGTAGATCAAGACCATGTGAGTTCATGCATCAATAGTTTACCACGTGTTGGTGCAGGATAATAACAGGAGCTTGAAACAGTGCCAGTGTGGTCAAAGCTGCATGTGCACTGGACCATGAACTTAGGGGTGTATGGAGCAATTTTGACAGAGTTAACAAATTATATACTATTCTTATGATTAAGACTGTATAATGTTCTTACATGCAACTGGCTAATATGTTTAAGTTTTATGGATGAGTGTAGTTTTGTGTTTTGTGTGTTTTCTGCTTGTTTTACGTTGATTGGGAGTTGGGAGGGCGTAAAAAACTTTTAGGTAGGGAATTTTTTGAATAAAAACTTGTAAGGGTAGGGTTACAGGAAACAAACAACTTTTTTCTTAGGCCTTATGAAATTTGTGTGTGTTTCTTTTGTTTGTTTCAGGAGCTAGATAAGGCCGTCTCACCCTCTCAGTTTTCTCATCGACTAGGGCCAGAAGAGGTGGTGAAGGAACACTGCAGGGTGCTCAGTGAAGGTGAGAAAAACAACATTCCTAATATTGATTCCAATTAGGCAAAAATATGAAATTCTGAATTCCTATATCTGAATGATAAGGCCAAGAAAAATATATCGTTTGTTGCCTGTAATGGTTAGAAAAATAATAGGGTAGGTAGATCAGTAAAAAAAAAATTTGCATTATTTTTTTGGTCGAAAATTTGTGTTGTATGCATGTTTGACGTTGATTGAGATTTGGGAGGGAGGAAAAATCTTTAGGGTAGGGATTTTTTTGAATAAAAACTTGTTAGGGTAGGGTTACAGGAAACAAACAACTTTTTTGTTAGGCCTAACAGGCCAAGAAATCTTTGGATTCTAGTCATTCTACAGTAGCTTTTTGTGGTTTGGGCAGCTTAGAGAACAAAGTTAAAAAGAGTCAGTTGTGTGTCGCCGGTGCAACAGTAGGAAACCTCTGGGTAGAGTCCAGTTGACTGTGACATAATAAAGCTTACATGATTCTTTGCAGGAACTAAGGAGGCGAGAGAAAAGCTGAAATGCGACAAAAGCGTGCGCTATGGTGAAACAGACGCTGAGGAATTAGACATCTTCAGCGGAAATAATACGCCTAGAGGTAATGCCACCCAAAACTCTCTTTTTGTCATTTTTTTTTTACTTTTTTTTTTGTTTTTTTTTGTTCATCAGTAATAACTGATCATCTAAAATTGCTGCAATTGCTTGACTTTACTTTGATGTGATACATAGAATCAAATGTTTTATATGTATTTTTTTTATGTATTTATTATTTTCCCTTGACCCTAACATATTAATTTGCCAGGTGTTTCGAAATGAATGATTAACTGCAGGTATTGTATCATTTATCCTGGTTTTCAAATGTGTGTTGTTCCTACTTGTCATAAACTGAGAGAAGTAGACAGGGAGTGGGCACTGGTCATGAATCATCAAATTTCGCTGCCTCTCACTATCTGACCTAGATAGGATAACATCCCCCAGCCAGCCAGTCAGCCAGCAGTGCACAGATCACGTGACCAATACAACCCCAGGCTACAGCGCGTAACCCGAGGCGCAGATGCCAGAGAGGCTAGCATGCAGTACCTATGGGGTTGCGGTTCAAGGGGATGTATTTCTCTGTCATAAGTCAATATCAGACAGTGATTAGCATTCAGGAAAGAATGGTTGAATACATCTCTATTAGCCAAGAAAATCACCAATAATGGTGTTGTTGTTTTTTGTTGTTTTTATGTGTAGATGGATCAATGATTATGTTTGTATTTTCCTGTTTAGATGCACCTATATTTGTTTACATCCATGGAGGTTACTGGCAAGCTTTAGGGTAGGTATTGAAACTCTTCCCATTCTGTATCAGTTTTGGTTTATTGATCTGTGTAACATGATATGCATAATTCACTAAGTATTGTAAAATTAAAATTTAAAAAACATTTGACAAGAATTTTTACTTCTGATAGGAGCAACTTTCAGTCAAATATGTCACAAGATCTAACTTTGTTATTGAGCTGTTTTTCCAATGGGCCGTACCATTTGTATGCTCAAGATGTGATTGGACTAAAACCAGAGGCCCAAAGAAATATTTAGGGTCATCATAGGAAACACATTCATGTGTCTCGCAGGGACTTAGCCAAGATTTTCATAACAGGGTGTCCAAATTGGGATTTCAAGAATTTAGGGTGTCCAAAATCCCTGATTGAAAAAGTAAAAATCATTACAATGATTATGTACATTAACAAATAAAGTAATTCTCCAAGAAATGTCTTTGTTATTATTTTGAAGTTAAACTTTTTAGAAATTTAACTTGTAATTAGTATTTACAAAAAACATACCAAAGTCTAGGGTGTCTTTTTACCTAAAATCAGGTATTTTTTATGAGCCAGTCCAAAAGACACCCAGACGCCCTGCAGGCTAAGACCCTGTCTCAGTCATTCACCAAAAATGTGCTTGTGTTTCATAGAGGTAAAAATATTTGAAGCATGAATGTGGTCATGCTTAAGAGTTCCGCCAGAAGTGCCGTCTGGATCTTTGGTACTTTTGACAATAGCTTGGGAGATAAGAAAATTTCTACAAAATATTTCAAGGAGAATGGTTATACTAACAATCTGCAATCTCAACTGAAAGATTTCACCCGAAGTATCAGGCTGCTTTAGACCGCTGTGAATATAAAAAAGTTAACTCAACTCGATCTTACTTAAAAATATCTTGTGACATGTAGTTACAATTCTATAACATTAACTTATAGGTTGTGTCATGAACTCAATTGTGGCTATTTTGGCATATTACCGTATTCGCTCGATTAAGCGCACAGTCCCGAATAAGCGCACCCCCCCTATTTTTCACGGTTAGTGGGGGAATGGCTAGCGTAATTGTCATGAAAAACTCGTAAAAACTTCACCCCAGAAGAAGGAAGAAAAGCAAAATCACATACCTTTCCTCTTGCTGTGTCTGCAAACCAGCACTGAATTCCGCCATTTCAGCAGTTCCTTTGCGCTCTCACTGTTCATATTCGCCGCATGATCGTACTATTGACCAATTAACAATCTTTTCATATGCTGCGAACGTCTAAGCAAAGTGAACGGCGAGAGCGCAAAGGTGCAATAACAACAAATACTCTCCGACCGGCAATCATTGAGGGGTGCGGTAAAACAGCAGATCGTCAAACTCCCCTACTTCAGAAAAATTTCCCAACCTCTACCCTCACTGTGCGCTTAATCGGAAGAATACGGTAACTAAGCTCTATAATTACTCTATAATCAATTTGTTGATGATTTTTCAGTTTGGAGGATTCAGCGTTTATGGCAGAAACTTTCACCAAGGCTGGATTGATCGTAGCTTCCCTGGGTTATGAGCTAGCACCTAAAGGTGGGTATACGGTAGTGATAGGAATCGGCTCGGATGTTCATGATCGATCATCGGTTGGGTACAATCGATCATAATCGGTTGCATGCGCTTTCATCCCAGCAGCACTTATTGGCTATTTCCGCCACTAAGTAAGTAATATTTCCGACATTTTCTGGTACTGTTTTTGGCGAAAAACAAGGTCAAAATACGTCCAGGAAGATGTGACAAAACACATCCTTTTTGCTGTTTATTTCGATCATAATCGATGCCAAATTTTGGGATCGATTAATCGAAATCGAACCCTTTCGATCCGATGATCAATTATAGTCGATCATCGGATTATCACTAGTATATGGGGCACTACACAGTAGTCCTGCTTGGCAAGTCAAGCCCAAAATCAGCAAATTAGATAGCCCTTCCAATCCAAGAAAAATATGTTGCAAGAAATGATGTCTACACAGATTTTTTGATATCATAGGAATCTAAGTTTAACATCTGATATGAGACAAACTTAGTATCTTTTTGTGAAATTAAGGAAATCTTTGCTCATACGAGGTAACACTACTGTCTGCTGCGCACTTTGACTAATGTGATTGTATACTAATCGGCCCATGGCTGCAGCTCCCTCTCACATTTTTCTCTCAGCTTTGCCTTAATTAAGTCTTTTCAGGCACAGTTAGCTTCTGCTTAATTGTACCGTAATATATTCTTTTTCATGTATATTTAGCACTTATTTTTGTATTTCTATAGGGACCACAATAACTTTTCAAACCTACTTCTACTTCCTATTTTAAGTAAATTTATACCTGTTTTCACATGCCCAGCAAAAAATTGAACTGATGGTTACCAAACAAATTATTGAAATCTTGTGCTTATGCAGTTGTGATGCATTAGACATTGCTGTGATGTAGTTTCAAATATTTTCATTTTGAAATGCATGGATAACTTCATATTATAAATAAGCAATCCATATATTTAATATTTTGTTGATTGAGTTTGAGGCTCAGTTTCAACTTGTCATGTCAGACAAGTCAGATATGATTTTCGCTTGCCCGACAGTCGTTCTTAATTGCTATGGCAAGCGGGCAAGCTTTTATGTTGATGCCTGTTTTATTAATGAAAATATACGTGCTGGTACTTACTCCAATGTAGTTTTGTTCTAATTTTGAATATTTTTATCCTGCAGTCAACATGGATGAGATAGTGCAACAGGTGAAGAGAGGCTTGAAATACATTCTGCATATGGCCAAGAGGCGGAAGTCTAGGTATGGCACTGCTGGCAGTAATCCTGCATAGTAATTATGGAAGGGGGAGTAGAGTTATAGAAGGGGTGAGGGGTAAATATCTGAAAAATATCCCCCTATATCGAAAATCATGAAATAATTCTACATATGGCCAAGAGGCGGAAGTCTAGGTATGGCACTGCTGGCGGCAATCCTGCATTATTATTAGGGAAGGGGGAGTAGTAATTATGGAAGGGGGAGTAGGGTATTAGAAGGGGTGAGGGGTAAATATCTATAAAAATACCCCCTTATATTAAAAATCATGAAATAATTCTACATATGGCCAAGAGACGCAAGTCTAGGTATGTCACTGCTGGCGGTAATCCTGCATTTTTCTTTGGGAAGGGGGAGTAGTAATTATGGAAGGGGGAGTAGGGTATTAGAAGGGGTGAGGGGTAAATATCTATAAAAATACCCCCTTATATTAAAAATCATGAAATAATTCTACATATGGCCAAGAGACGCAAGTCTAGGTATGGCACTGCTGGCGGTAATCCTGCATTTTTCTTAGGGAAGGGGGAGTAGTAATTATGGAAGGGGGAGTAGGGTATTAGAAGGGGTGAGGGGTAAATATCTGAAAAATACCCCCTTATATTAAAAATCATGAAATAATTCTACATATGGCCAAGAGACGCAAGTCTAGGTATGTCACTGATGGCGGCAATCCTGCATTTTTCTTAGGGAAGGGGGAGTAGTAATTATGGAAGGGGGAGTAGGGTATTAGACGGGGTGAGGGGTAAATATCTGAAAAATACCCCCTTATATTAAAAATCATGAAATAATTCTACATATGGCCAAGAGACGCAAGTCTAGGTATGTCACTGCTGGGGGTAATCCTGCATAGTAATTATGGATGGTGGAGTAAGGTAATAGAAGGGGCGAGGGGTAAATATCTGAAAAATACCCCCTTGTATCAGAATTATGGTTATAGAAGGGGTGGAGGGGAAATATCTGAAAAATATTTCTTCTACCAGAAATCGTGAAATACAAGAGATGCCATCAAGGTATTTCACTGCAGGGGGCAATCTTGCATTATAATTAGGGAAGGGGGAGGAGGCTAGTAGACGGGATGGAGGGGGAATATCTGTACCCCCTTCTATCATAAATTGTGAAATACATTCTGCAAAAGGCCTAGAGACTTGGTTCAAGGTATAATCGCTGTTCACAATTTCGCATTGTGAAATAATTTTAAAGGCCATGGTAATTATTCAATCATTCATTAGTTTTTTCATCAGACCTGTCTGTCTGTCTATCTATCTATCTATTTCTATCTATCACTGTGTCTATCTATCTATCACTCTATCTACTAATAATCTACTACTATCTACTAATAATTTGCTTTAATGTCTCTCATAACTCTTTTAAGAGTGGTCAGTATATTGAACACACATATGTTTTTACCTGTCTGTAATATGTTTATCCATACTGAGTGAGACTTTTGATGAAGATTATATTATTGTTATTATTATTATTATTATTATTATTATTATCATTATTACTATTATTATTATTATTATTATTATTATTATTATTATTATCATTATTATCATTATTATTATTATTATTATTATTATTATTATTATCATTTATCTATCACTTAATCCTTCTATCATCTATTTGTCTGTCTGCCTATTTATCCATCCATCCATTTTAATATATTTTACTTATTCATTCATCAATCTTTTTTTTTTATTAATCTTATCATTCTTATGTATTAATAGATTCATTCATGTGTTTGTTTATTGTGTAGCTCTTGTTGTTTTTCAGAGGTGTGTATATCTGTGGCCACTCTGCAGGAGCCCAGCTAGCAGCCATGATGCTCTCAGTGGACTGGATGAAGGAATACATGGAATCCTATAAAATTAATGGTAAGAGCTTACGCCAGAAAATGGATGTGAGAATTAGAGAAATGTTTCCATTGAAATGCCAGGCAATAGCTTCCTTACCCTTAGGGCCGTTCCATTTAAAAGTGTGGTGGGGTGGAGAAAAGATAATTAAAAATTCAACACCTCCCCCCCTCCAGAAATCTAATGTAATCTAATGGGAAAAATTAATTCAGAATTTGGCCCCTCCCCCCCCCTTCAAAAAACCTTCCGTTCCTCCTCCCCCCCCCCCCCCCCCCCCCACACTTTTATATGGAACAGCCCTTACAGAAACACCTGCTCTTTTAAGCTTCAATCCTTCTAATGCTGAGTCTACTTTTGTCCAAAGCAGAGGGGTGCAAAGATTTTTGAAAACAATTTTAACTTTGTCATTCTGGTATCCTCATTGGATATCTCTCACTGAGTACTCTCAGATGAGTACCCATTTGCCTTGGTTTCAGTCATATTTTATGTTTTTTGCATCATTTTGTATTGGCCAAATTAGCCACCAGCAGCATAAGGGTTAACATGCGTTATTTTCACTTCATATCTATGGTAGAAGTAGGTAGGCATCCTAATGTACACAACCATGTGCTTGTTCTGACCACTGGTCAGTGGTAGAACTTAGTGGTCAAATATGCCAGCCACTAATCTCTATTCAGGGTCAATATGTTGTAATTACAACATGTAATAACAATTATAGGCTACTTATAAGCCACACTTGTACACGGTAAGGGCCGTTCCATTTAAAATGTGGGCTCCCCCCCCCCCCTCCCCCAACGAATTCTGAATGTTGTTAGGGAGGGGGGGGGGGGGGGGGGGAGGGTGCCAAATTTTGAATTATATTAACAGGTTTTGAATTTCTAAAAAGCTAAAAAAGCTAAAAAAGAAAAAGCTAAATTCTTATTTAGCTTATGTTCCTCCCCTCCCCCACACTTTTAAATGGACGGCCCTTACAGAAAACCCTAATTTCAGCAACATATTTAAGAAATGTAAGCAATTGAGGCCAAGCTTGCATTTAACAGTAAAAATAGGTTGTTAATGTATTTGTTAATGGCTTGAAATGAATATGTCATATATATATACATATATATATATATATATATATATATATATATATATATATATATATATATATATATATATATATATATATATATATATATATATATATTATATATATATATATATATATATATATATATATATATATATATATATATATATATATAGATAGATAGATAGATAGATAGATAGATAGATAGATAGATAGATAGATAGATAGATAGATATAGATAGATATAGATATAGATATATATATATATATATATATATGTATATGTATATGTATATATATATATATATAAATATAAATATATATATATATATATATATATATATATATATGTATATATATATATATATATATATATATATATATATTATATATATATATATATATATATATATATATATATATATTTATTTATTTATTGTGTAACAGTGTGTTTGTGTTGTAGGTGCTATATTAGTGAGTGGTGTGTATGACCTGAAGCCCATTGCTAACTCTTATGTCAATGATCCATTAAAGATGACCGAGTAAGTGCCATGACCACAATATCCATTATTGCTATCTTAGTAATTTTGAATTAAAAATCTTCCCTATCATTCATCATCATCATCACTACCTTCCTTCAAGTCTAGATACCTAAAAGCATTGTACAGTACTACTTTGTAACCCTGGGGCCCTCGGGCTACTAAAGTAAACATGCCAGAGGGCCTCAGGGAAGATCCTTACCATTGGACTGAGTTACCCTCTTTAAATAAAGATTATTATTACCGTATTACCCTGCATACAACACGCACCCCCTAGATAATACGCACCCCCTCCCCAAGTCCCTTTCTGTATGTAAAATACAATTCCCCGTGTATTATACGCAGGTGGAGTTGGCCGGCCAGTAAGTGTTTGCCCTGGTTTGTGAATTGTAATTGATATTGACTGGTGCCCATTTGTTGACTTCACTCGACTTACTGAAGCTGAGACGAGAGCAGACACTATCTCTGCTCTCCTGGCTTACCTGTATCAATTTCACTTCACCCTCCCTATCCCCTTTTATCCCCTAATTTTAATGCAATTAAACATCCAAGTATGGATAGATATGCCGTCCTAGCTTTCCTCCTGGGGGTACAATGTGATAACAACTAACGGGTGTTTAATTCACCGATCACATGCGGTCACAGATATTCAGTGTTTTGTGTTTTTCTTTGTCAGAATACCAAAGAAAAACATCATTTGCTCGGTCCCAGTTTGCCAGGGTTAATGAATGACGATAGACGTCGCCATTTGCAACCCTGCTCCACACATCCACACACCTGAGGCATCGATGTAATAAAGTTCTGGGTCCTGTACCCGTTGATAACACGCACCCCCTCCTTGACATTAGTGCTGAGGTGTATAAAAGTGCGTGTTGTATGCGGGGTAATACGGTATTATTATTATCATCATCACCATAACCTCCATTAACATGACCATCATCATGATTATCATTATCATCATCATCATCATCATCATTTTCATCATAATCACAATCCCCACCAATACACCACAACCGTCATTATCATCATTATCATCATCATTTTTATCTAAACCATCAACGTTATTGTAAGCCTGTTTTTTAACCATTCATGCCTTAAACAACCAAAAATGCCTGACAAATTTGGTGGCGTATCTCTCTAACAAAAGCAATACAAGTAAAATATCAGAAATCTAGCAGCTAATTGAAACTCCATCTACAGCTTTCTTTCAAATAGTTTGTGAATTTATGCTTCATTCCAGTTAATTTCATTAGTATGACAGGTCCAAACGACACTTGTCATTGAGATCTGCAGGTATAAATGGATTGAATTTAATTGAATTATTAATCAATCAATTTAATTAATTAATTGTTTAATTAAATTAAATTATAGGTTCTTGTATCATTGATCTTTTGTAAGTACAACAATTCTTGTGAAATACAACATGCAGAGTGCGGTGACTAAGATATCTTTATCATGGTACTTAAATGTAGGGATAAGATCTGCTACTTGATATGATACCAAATACAGATATCCAATGAGAGAAAGTTTTGTATCCATAAGTTAAGTACATATAGTATCATATTGTTTATGGTCTAAATAACAGTCAAACCTGCCCAAGCGACCACCTCCATTAAGAGACCACATTTTCATTTCCCCTGGTCTAACTTTCTAGTTTAAATGACCCTCTTTTAAGAGACCACCTCTATTAAGAGGCCATATTTTTGTCTTCCCTTGGGTGGTCTCTTAATACAGTATATATGAAATTTACTTAATTGCTACCTGGACGTCTCTGCACTAAGGCAGTTCGCTATTTATAAGCGCAATTTCTGAAGCTGACAGTGCTAGATATAGAGTTCTCTGGGAGGCAAGCAATATATTTTAAAATATTGTTAAAATATTGTATCGTTAAGATATTGTATCATTAAGGAAATATCAATATTGTAACGTATTGTGAAAATTTTAACCCATTAATGCTCACCACGGCCAACATAGGCCTGACAATTTTGATTAAAAAAATTCTAACAAAAGTATTTTTTGAAAAATATTTGAAGGAGAAATGTTAGTCAGAAGCCAAGCAACAACTCTCCTTTAAATATTTTGTGAACTTTTGCTTTACTTCCAAGTTACTTTCAAAAGTATGAGAGTAGCATACGATACTTTCTGGAGGAACTTTATATGTGAATGGGTTAAATGTGTTGTTTCAGGGAGGATGCATGGCGCAACAGCCCGCAGGGACGTATAGATGCCGCACTGCGACACAGCAAGGGGACAGATATACTAGTAGCTGTAGGTCAACATGACCCTCCTTTATTCAGAGAACAGTCACAAATCTATAACCAGGTATGCCTCACTCAATTACTGTAGAATACGAAATTTTACGCGTGTCCCAAGTAAAGCGAATTGGGTAGTTTTGCATCATAGCGTATCTTTATATTAGCGTCTCTTTACCTTAGCCGCCGCCGCTGTCAGCGCCATCTGTCGCAAAAAAGACGAACTAATTTGAGCAGAAGGGGGCGCCCGTATTTACAAAGGGTTAAACAAAGGAAGTTAAACAAAAGAAATGGGGCTATGAACCCTATCCATGGTGGCACAACAAAGGGGCCATATCAGGTTGTATTAAGTGTAATTTTTGGAAAATAAACAATTAAAACAGATCACAATGATTTTCTGAAAAACACAAACAAAGAATGGTTCAAGAAGGGCTACTACGTATGCTTCATGTTTGTACTAGTGGCGCCATCTAGCGGTCACCACGAAAACGAAAATGACGTCTCCTGAAAGTGTGTCAAATGCCTGTGCTAAAGGCATGCTAAAGGTGCCATTTGTTGTTGTTTTTTGGTTTTAAAATGGAATGTTTACTAATTCAATGGAATCATGAGCTAGTCCACAAGCCCAGAAACCGATTTTGAAAAAGGGTTTCAGCAGGGCTACGTATCTTCTATTATATTTACTAGTGGCGCTATCTAGCAGCCACCACTAAAACGAAAATTGACGTCAGCGCCACCAGTGGCTAAAAAAAAGACAAAAGTACAGCGTTTTTATATATAGCGAAGCGGCACCAGACGCTTTGTACGCTATATATAAACACACGCGGAAATTTCGTGTTCTACAGTACCTTTTTCCTCTATCGTCACTTATTCTGCCATATTGTGGCTAAGTCGTGATTTATGAGTCGTAAGTGTTGGAGAGAATTAGAGTACCCGGCAAAAACCTGAAAACCCCAAGTCACTGGCAACTTTTTCTTGTGCCCCAGCTGGGATTTGAACCCAGGCAGTGGTGAGAGGCAGCAAGTAGTCAGACTGGCAACACCCTAGACCACTCAGCTATCTGGGAATTATTACCATATGGTAAAGCATGTATATGGTACAGTAAAATGTGTTACTATACAGCATTGTGTTACTATACTATACAGTATTTCATGGCAGAAAAATTCTATATGGTGCTGTGCAGTGCAGTTTGGTTTGGTCAACCCAATAATGCTCACAACAGCTAAAACAGCCTGACAATTTTGATGAAATATTGCAGGCAAAAACACATCCAGGAAAATATTTGATGGAGAAATGTTTATCAGGATATTAACAACAACTCTCCCTCAGATATTTTGTAAAATTAATCTTAATTCAAAAATTGTAGTAATAAGTATCAGAGATCCAGACGACAACTTCTGGAGAAATCCTTAAGCATTAATGGGTTCTGTTGTCTTTGTGGTTTCTAGGCACTCCAGGATGCGGGGATGAAGAGCAGGTATCTCCTGATAGATGATGTGGACCACTTTACTGCTATAGAGAGGCTGTCAGAGGAGAAATACACACTAACACAGGTACGTTATATTCAATCCATTAACTCTTATGCTGCTGGTGGCCAATAAAAAATGATGCAAAAAAACTGAAAAAAAGACTGAAACCGTGGCAAATGGGAACTCATTTGAGAGTACTCAGCTGGAGCTTTCCAATGAAAACCAACATGATATGGTTTAGAGGGTTTTCAATAATCTTTGCGCCCTTGTGCTTTGGACAAAAGTAGCCCCAGCATTGGAAGGGTTAATACCTGTAGCAGACAAAATGGTGACTATTTTGGTGATATCGCTAAAATGTATAGAACGTATTTGAAGGAGTTTGTTCATTAACTCTTTATTTACAACTCTCCTTCAATTAGTTTGCAAATTAATGCTTCATTTCAAAGTTATTTCCGAAAATATCATATGTCCAGACACTTGACAAGTAGATCTACAAGTATGAATGGGTTAACCCATTGGCATCGGGGGTGCACACAAGGTCTGACAAAGTTGCAGATAACTTATCAAATAGAGTAAAATTTTCAAAATATTCCAAGTGGGGTTGTTGAACCCAAGAGGAACTTCATTTTTCAATCAATTATTTTTAATTTTTTGTTACAAATGAAAAGCAATTGTATCAGATCATGTGTTCGCTTCAGTTGTGAATGAGTTAAAACATTAATCGCATAACTTTTATATCATAGAGAGATTAGTAGAGGAGAATAACACACTGACTCAGGTATGATATATTACCGTATTCGCCCGAATAGCGCACCGTGCAGTTGCAATTTGGGAAATTTTTCTGTAGCAGGGGTTTTGTCAAACATTCGTATAACCGCACCCCCCAATGAGTGCCGATCGCGATGTTACGTACCGCAACAAGAAATGGGAGATAGATGGCAGTTACAGTCGCCATCTATATACCTTCTCGTTCTACTATAACAGTAGAAATTTAACATGAGGAGACGATCTTTGGCGCTTGCTGGTCCCCCAAAATCTACGAAAAATTGAGGGGGTGCGCTTATTAAAGACAGTGCGCTTAATCGGGCGAATATGGTATATCCATTTATGCATGGAGACTTCCTTGACTTTTGTTGTCTGGACCTGTGATACTTGTGAAATTAAATTGATTAAATTGAAATTAAGCATGATTTGGAAAAATATTTGAAGGGGAGTTCTTTGTTACTTTCTGATCAGCATTTCTCCTTCAAATACTTTCTGCAAATTGATTTTTCTTAGAGAGATATTACCAAAATAGTCAGGCAGTTTTGGGTGCTACAGGCATCAATTGGTTAACACAACAAATAGTTTTTAAGCTATAGAGAGATTGGCTAGAAGAATCACACACTAGTACAAATATGTTATAACGTATTTAGGACAATATATTTGTAAAGTGAAAACCCACTGCAAGTCAGTCTTGTCTTGCACAAAACTTGAGCAGTAAAATCAATCAGGTAGATACCAGGGAGATATTGCAGCGAGGGGACAATTATCATATATATTATATATAATCACTTTAGGCTGAGTGCACTATGGGCAAATATTATGTGTGTTGCTTTTCAGATTTTCCATATGATAATATTTGACTCAGTGAGGGCCTAGACAGTCACCTGAACTCACTTGAGGAATACTGTTTTTCAGGAGATCTTCAGCATGCTCGGAGTCCTTGACAAGTAGGGCTGGATGGATGCGGTATGATATGGAGGGCGTCATTTTCAAGACTTCATGTTTTGTGAAACAAACAAATAAATATATGTACATTTAAGACAAGTTTAGGAGAGGCAATAGAAATACATGGAAAAAAAGCTTTCAAAGCTTTATATTTTGTAAATCTTGAATATCTTATTCAGAAATGTTGATACAGTAATATGCTATGTAGGGAGATAGGAATTTGGATAAAGATTATCGGCTTCAGAAATCATATCTTAGATAATGATACAATAATATTGGATGATAAAAAAGAACAACTTTATTGTCAACCTTAACCCTTTCAATGCTGAAGCTACTTTCGTCCAATTCACAAAGACACAAAGTTTTTGAAAACCATCTACACCCTGTCATATTGGTATTCATTGGATAGCTCTTGCTAAATACTCTCAGATGAATACCCATTTGCCAGGGTTTCAGTCATTTTTCGCATCATTTTCTTTTGACCAAATTAGCCACCAGCAGCACAAGAGTTAGTCTTTACCACAAAACAATGGATATATGAAAACAGACTAAGTAAACACCTAAGTGTGCAGTTTAATTCAATTATCTTTTTAAACATATGTATGCAAAAAGATATTGTTTTGAAATAAATGATACATTATAAATATTTTAAGGAAAGTGACACTCTGCATGTATTGGATGAATCTAAGTTATGGGCAGGGCTCGAAATAAGCTATAGCCGGGAGCCCAGGGCTCCCATGAACTCTCCTGCGACTCCCTCAAATTTCTGGAAGGAGCCCAAAGATGTACTGTTTGATATTCACTAAACCTTCATGAGGCTTTATGAAGATGGAGTTGGGATCCCTGGAAAAATCTTAATTTCGAGCCCTGGAAAAGGGCTTTGATTACTCAATATCTGTGCTATGTTGTTCATAATTCCAAAGATATACACAAAACCTTTATGAGGCTTATGAAGATGGAGTTGGGATCCCTGGAAAAAATCTTACTTTCGAGCCCTGGTAAAGGGCTTTAATTACTCAATTTATGTGCTATGTTGTTCATAATTACAAAGAACTCTATTCTTGTATCTTACCATAGCCTTTTTAAACCTCCATGTAATAAAAAAGAGAATGAGAAGTTCGCCTCGACTGTGTGATTGGTGAAAAGTGTGTTGTGATGTGGATTTTACATAAGTTCTAACAAATTTTCATACGTTTTTTTTCTTCTAAGAATCTGCATTTTAAAGACTTATATGAAGATTTTTCTATTTATGTATATGTACTTGTATTTATTAGTACTTACGGCATATAAAAGTGTGAGGAAATACATTTGTACTGAAATATTTTTCTTTCAAATATAAAATTGAATCATTAAAAAGATTATTGTGTTCAAGTTGTTATTTAACAATATTATTATGATCAACCAGTCATTACTAATTCTTGACCTTTTCATGCCTAGAGATCTTACATAGTGTCAACCGGATCCATCTGACTTCTGATTTAAAAATTGAGGAAAGGGGCAGCTAATCACAAAACATTTGAAAGAGTGATTTTAGAAACATTTCTCTGTCTGATACATTCCAAATTACGCAATAACTGGAAAGATATTTCCTAGATGGTAGTTTATTGATGTAATGCACGTTATTAGTGTGCTACTTTTGACGTATTAACTGGCTGCATGGTCTTAGGCATTGCCACTAATCACCAGCTGTCTCTCACACTGCGCATGTTCAAATCCCAGCCCTGGCAAGTAAGAAAAGTAAGAAAGTTGCCAGTGACTTTGGGTTGGTCGATGGTTTTCACCAGTTTCTCTGGTTTCCTCCACCACAATATATGTGTGTGTATATATGTATGTATGTATATATATATATATACATATATATATATATATATATATATATACACATATATACATCTATATATATCTCTATATATACATCTATATATAGATATATATAGATATAAATATATATATATATATATATACATGTATGAAATTAAGGTCTTACTATACTCTATACCAGTGACACCTATTGGGTATATGATAAACTAAAATAATTTATTACAATTTACCTGACGCGACTGGAAAAATTGAAAAGAAATTGATTTTTATTGAATATATAGCAATTTTGATTATATCTGCCTACTAAAAATAGTATCCTAAGAGATTTTTGTTTTTGGCTACTGTGATTTTCATATTCATTGAATTTGATGTTTTGACACGTTTTCAGACACAATATGTGATAATTCATGTGTATAAAATGGGGTTCCCTTGCTCAACAATATCTTATATAAGGATGGGCATATATGGTAACAATTGAGTAACTCTTTTCTACCATTTTCTTGAAAACCTGTCCCAAAAAAGTCCTATTTCACAAACTTTGACCATCTGTGGTTTGAAAACTAACACGAAGACCTGTCATTTTCATTATGTCTTCTTATTAAGAGCATTGTGTAGATAGTGTAGATAAAACTTGGTGAAAATTAAACTAGACAATTCTGACATATGCCAATTTTGGGTTAAAAACTTGTGTCTCGAATTCCTTGATTTTGCTCAGTAATTCCTATATAACAGCCAAAAAACAATTCCAACATGGCAGAACAGTATTTCAGGCAGTGCCTGTATCTCCGAAGCGATAAATACAGCAAAGAAAGAAACCAGTTTTGGAGAATGAGATGTTTGTGACATAAATTGCATCATTTTTTCAAAAGTCGATGACCCCATGATTTTAAGTTGTTTTGAAGATCACTGTGCTATGTTCTTTCCTCATGCAAAGTTTCAAGAATATTAATCTGAGATTTCTAAAAGTGTCGTAAGACCGCAAGGTTAAACCAGTTCTGGTAGTATAATATGATGATAGAAGTGACTATTTCCTAATCCTGAACAGAACTCGGACTTTGGCAATTGTGTTTGCAATTGGCAAATACGTAGAATGGTTGATTGACGACACGTATGTGGAAGATAAGACTACCTATTACATGTCACTCAAGAGATAGTATAGGCCTTGAAATGTGATCTTACACATAGTCTTACAATTTCGGAGGATTTTTATAAAACCAACAGGGACAGTGAATTTCAGTGAAGTTATTATCAAGATATTGCATGTGCCAAAACTTGTCGTCAAATATTTTCTTGCCCTTCAAAATTTTCCAAACTGTGCTTTCACTTGAAAGATTTCATCGAGGTTGGTAAGGCTGGTTTTAGCTGATGTGAGCACTAATAGGTTAAAGTCTTTTTTCAAAATTGGTTCAGTCATATGAAGGAGAGCTTTTTGTATAGGCAGGAGAGGCAGACAGGACACATGGCCTGGGAACTACTGAATACTTGAGAACATTTGATCAGGAATTGGTAAGGCCAACAAAACAACATCCTTTTTCTCAAACCATTTAATTCGGATCAAGATAATCATATGCTTGTCAAAGCATGCCTTGGCTTCAGAATGAGAATGGTTAAGCACATAAAGAATATTATTAAAGCTGACCAATTTAATGTTAGGCATACTAACTTCTACAGAATTTAGAATTTCTATTATTGCTTTTTATGCCCTATTAAGGCGTACCGGTAGTCGTGACTATCCAGTTTTTAAGTGGTGGGGGAAACCTGAGTACCCAGTCAAAACCGCCACCTGACCACAAGTCACTCGCAACTTTCTCACATGCCTCGTCTGGGATTCGAACTCTGACAGTGGCTAGCAGTTAGTTGCAAGGCCGTAGACCACTCGGCAATCAGGGTGGGCCCGTTGGTTAACTAAACGTTGCCCCCATACGGGTGAGGTTTCCGAGAAGTCCGAAGTGGAGACTGGTAATGCTCCCTCTTCCATCTAAAGTATAGCCACAGAGCAGGAAACACCGGCTTAGATTTGGAATTTTCGGTCATCGTCACTTTTTTTGTCAAAGTTAAAGCACTATATGTAACTGGTAGAATATTTGCAAAACATGACCAATTGAGCCTTTTAGATATTTCACTTGTGTTATATTGATAGGAAATTGGATGGACTCCATTTATTAATAGTGTCTATTGATTTGTATTTGTCTTAACAATTGTAATACAGTCTAAGACTCTGATATAGTAGTGCAACCAGGTAAAAATATTCAGAGCTATTATCGAACCACGATAACCCAAAATTGCTGTGCTTCATGTGTTATTGACTGTGCTCCGGGTCAAAAATATATGGACACCCCTGAGACCTGAGTAAGTGTTGACGAAACAGGTCCAGATCCAACCCTAGATCGTAGTGTACCAGTTAGACGTAAGTGCAGCACTTCAACTGAAGTGTATGTCTACAGTCTAAGGTGGTTCACTTCGATCTAAGGGCAGCACGTAGATTGTAGTGTCTGAGCATGCTCAGTGAGCACTTCCTGTTGACTTATTGTAGCTCTAGCAAAATAAAGAGAAGGAGGTACATACGTTCGTTTAAATAGGTCTAAGTGACTAAAAACATTACAGAAAGGTATGAAATTGGCGGGTTTGGTGTAATTTATATAAAAGAACATATATGCAAAGTTTGAGTTAGATCCATTGACCGCTGATGGTTCTAGCTCTTCTTGAAGGAATTGATATTTCCATTTTCAAGGTAGATCTGCCATCTTGACAGCATATACTTTTATCATGATGTTCCTTCTTTTCGCATGCAGAGTTGAAAACCTTCCGGAAGGTTTTGCCCGCTGATATTTCACACACTTGTAGTTAAAAGTGTGGCGATTAAAATGAGACTAGTCTGAAGTGTGAACATTACCTAATTCTCTCACTCTGCCACTTCAAACATGTACTGTTTTCTTGAGGTTCACATTGCTTTTCCATTGATCTCCTGTGCATTTCAATATTAGTATTCATTCTCGGGTAGAGTTGAAAACCTTCCGGAAGGTTTTGCCCTCTGATGTTTCACAAACTTGTAGTTAAAAGTGTGGCGATTAAAATGAGACTAGTCTGAAGTGTGAACATAACCTAATTCTCTCACCCTGCCACTTCAAACATGTACTGTTCTCTTGAGGTTCACATTGCTTTTCCATTGATCTCCTGTGCATTTCAATATAAGTATTTATTCTCCGGCAGAGTTGAAAACCTTCCGGAAGGTTTTGCCCGCTGATGTTTTACAAACTTGTAGTTAAAAGTGTGGCGATTAAAATAAGACTAGTCGGAAGTGTGAACATAACCTAATTCTCTAAACTTGTTAATTGCGAGGAGGAACCTGGATCAAATTCCCAACAAGTCACTTTCTTTTTCATCTCTTTTTTTTTGGATAAATTTTGTTTACAACATTATACTATTTCTTTATCAATTTCAATCCTTTTCCTTCAGTATTTGCCTTTTTCTTTTATAAGAATATCATCATAGTAGCTAGTCTGTATCATACACATGGAGAAAAAGGGCCCCCCAAGATAATTTCATTCTTTTCATGATTTCAAACAGAAATAAATTAGATTTCTATGAATTTCTTTTGAAATTCAACAATTTGTAACATTCATTTCCAATCTAAGCCAAAGATAGGGGGGATAAATATTGATTATTTGAAAATTGAGCATGTTATTGTATGGAACTGATCATTTACCTAGACCTTTTAAATAAAAAGGAGTGAGCTTTTGTTTAGAAGCATAATCTTAGCCAGGATTTTAAAACTGCCATATGTTATCTGCACATAAAGTTACTGTTAGGAAAATTATCTGGAAAGATGTTTTCGTGGCAGCTGCCCATACAGGCTGAACCGGTACGTAAAGAAATCTCTATTTTGAGACCCCTCCTTCCAATAGGCACTTTATTTTTTTGGATACACTTCTTAACTCATTGATATTATATTAAACAATCTTATTATAATTTTTAATTTCTGTTTAAATGTATTACTCAATCTCTACTTTTAATATTACAAGGGCTTCAGGATAGTTCAAATACCTCCATTCAAACCTGAGATTGATTATGTTTGTAACTTTTGTTTGCACAGTCATGAGAAGTGGAGGCATCACAAAGGCCCCTACTCATTGCAGTATGTAGAAGATGTGAACCAAAGGTCCAAGACAAGGATATCGAGAAGGTCCACACTCCTTAGGAAGGCATATGAACTACATGTTACAACCGGGGATGTTGTCAGCGTAATTGTTCAAAAGGAGAATGGTGACACCAATGTTTTTGCATTGGATAGCGATAATTGGAACCAACTCAATGAAGGAGGTTTTCAATTAAAACATGTTGGGGACACAAAGAGAGTTGACCTTGAGGACCAGGGGGGAAAGCAGCCCTTGGAGAAGACAGTTGCAACCGTTTTACGCCAGAAGAAGATGCGTGTCATCAGTGCAGCAGTTGGGCATCCTGAGGAGGACGCAGAGACGGAGACTGAACGCAGTGTTATTAATATCCCTATAGAGTCAGAGTATCCAACCCCATCGAACGCAAGCACAGTTGATGCAAACTTTATTGACTTATCCTGGACGTAAGCTCTGGCCCCAATAAATATCTTTATAGAATTTGGAATTTTGTTTATCTTCACATTTATGCCATATTGTGACTAATTCGTGACTAGCCAGTTGTAAGTAGTGACTCCACCGGACTCCAAGTCACTGGCAACTTTCTCACATGCCCAGGCCGGGCTTCAGAACTAGGAAATGGTGGGAGACAGTAGCTGTAACTTTATTGAAACACTAGATCTGTTTAGTTAAACATTTAATTCCCGCCCTTCCCCCCCCTCCCATGATGGTTTTCTCTTGCATTTAAAATGACCTTGGCTTGTTACCTGGGTATGGGGTCTCCCATACAAAGTAGTTTGTGTTGGTTTGTTTTATTCACCATTTTCTGTTAATTTGTTGAAAGCTAGTCACTTGGTAAATTGTAACCTTATTTGAAAGCAAAGGCAGGGTTTATCAGGATGTGTCCCAAAATCTTTTGCTCCCAGTTTGGGATTAATGCTCATTTGTTTTATGTAAGGTAAAACCTAAAAATCTGTATGAGAAATGTTTTATTAATCTGCAATTCATTATATACTTTGTCTGCATCAGAACCTTTGCTCAATAAGAAAATGAGGTTCTGTCGATGTACACAACTCAAAACTACACAACTGGTTTGCATCTGGTAGTGGTGGGAGTCAGTTGAATTACCTAACCAATCATGAAGTAAATATTTTTTTAACCATAAATTGCATTATGATGTCCATGGATACATTGTATCATATCAATATTGGCAGCATTGGAGTAGAAAATGTTCTGTAAAAGTGTGTTCAATTATGTTTCGATTATAAGTTATAAGTATGATGAAACTTCATTAGAATAAATTTCAATAATATATGCATTAGACAAACTAAATTCATAAACAACTCTCTCTAAATGTTATTTGTCTTCACAAAATACAAGAAAGAATGTTGGTTACAAAATTGCAGCTTTATTTCACATAATTTTGCATCAGGACCTTTCAGGTCATAGGTTACAGTTTAGACACGTTAAGAACAGAATACCAAGTACAAACACCATAAATAGTATTAAACTAAAGCTCCTGCAAAATCCTCTCAAGAACCAAGATATGTTTATACACATAACCACAGATCACAGTCTGTAAATACAACTATTTGCTACATGAAACAATGATAATAAATTTTGTACCATCCACTTAATGTTATGTTGCTAATTTACAAATGAGCAGATACTGATCTACACAGTATCCCTAAACAATAAAGATGCACCGAGATTACATTTCATTCAGATGTTGTCTAAAATACCTGATAACCACAGCCAACAGTCCATGATATGCTTACTACCAACTAACATGCGCCTCTACTCTACCAATTGAGCTAAAGAGGCAGGGACATTTCAATGTAACAAACTAAGTGCTTAAATGAATTAAATTTCATCATGTATCTAAGAATACCCTATATCATAATTGAAGAGGTTATTTAAACCCCAAAGTGGACAGAAAATAAGGATATCTTTGAATTAACAGGTTAAGAGAATGAGGATATGTTCATGCTTCAGCCTACTTTTATTTGTTTTAGCACAGTGTTTATAAGAAGTGTGCAAAAATCATCGGGCTAAACCTTCTGGAATGTTTTCAACTCTACCCGAGAATGAATACTAATATTGAAATGCACAGGAGATCAATGGAAAAGCAATGTGAACCTCAAGAGAACAGTACATGTTTGAAGTGGCAGGGTGAGAGAATTAGGTTATGTTCACACTTCAGACTAGTCTCATTTTAATCGCCACACTTTTAACTACAAGTTTGTGAAACATCAGAGGGCAAAACCTTCCGGAAGGTTTTCAACTCTACCCGAGAATGAATACTAATATTGAAATGCACAGGAGATCAATGGAAAAGCAATGTGAACCTCAAGAAAACAGTACATGTTTGAAGTGGCAGGGTGAGAGAATTAGGTTATGTTCACACTTCAGACTAGTCTCATTTTAATCGCCACACTTTTAACTACAAGTTTGTGAAATATCAGCGGGCAAAACCTTCCGGAAGGTTTTCAACTCTGCCCGAGAATGAATACTAATATTGAAATGCACAGGAGATCGATGGAAATTAGCAATGTGAACCTCAAGAAAACAGTACATGTTTGAAGTGGCAGGGTGAAGGAATTAGGTAATGTTCACACTTCAGACTAGTCTCATTTTAATCGCCACACTTTTAACTATAAATGTGTGAAATATCAGCGGGCAAAACCTTCCGGAAAGTTTTCAACTCTGCCCGAGAATAAATACTAATATTGAAATGCACAGGAGATCAAGGGAAAAGCAATGTGAACCTTAAGAAAACAGGAAAAAACAGTACATGTTTGAAGTGGCAGGGTGAAAGAATTAGGTAATGTTCACACTTCAGACTAGTCTCATTTTAATCGCCACACTTTTAACTACAAGTGTGTGAAATATCAGCGGGCAAAACCTTCCGGAAGGGTTTCAACTCTGCATGCGAAAAGAAGGAACATCATGATAAAAGTATATGCTGTCAAGATGGCAGATCTACCTTGAAAATGGAAATATCAATTCCTTCAAGAAGAGCTAGAACCATCAGCGGTCAATGGATCTAACTCAAACTTTGCATATATGTTCTTTTATATAAATTACACCAAACCCGCCAATTTCATACCTTTCTGTAATGTTTTTAGTCACTTAGACCTATTTAAACGAACGTATGTACCTCCTTCTCTTTATTTTGCTAGAGCTACCATAAGTCAACAGGAAGTGCTCACTGAGCATGCTCAGACACTACAATCTACGTGCTGCCCTTAGATCGAAGTGAACCACCTTAGACTGTAGACATACACTTCAGTTGAAGTGCTGCACTTACGTCTAACTGGTACACTACGATCTAGGGTTGGATCTGGACCTGCGAAACCCGACGAAAACCACCGACTAATGAATATTACTGATAACTTTCTCACATGCCCCGACAAGGAAATGTTGGCTGGACAATATGCCATGTTCCGTCGATCTCTCGAGCCTATGGATGATACCTACTGACTGTAGTCGAAGAGTACACAGGGGCGGATCCAGCCTGAAAAATTGAGCTATGCACCTTTGGAGAACTCCCGGGGGGGGCACTCAGGTACAGAGGGGGGCCGCACCTTAGTTACGTATTTCGCGGAAGAAGGGGTCTTTTTTTAAGACCTCCGCATGTCCGCGATTTTGTAAAAGAAGGGTACTTTTTGTACCAAGGTACGAAGTATGGGGGTCAAAATCCCCTTACAATCCACGAAATATACGCGGCTCTGACGCCGAGTGACTGCCGAAGTGACTGGACTCCCGAGTTTGCTGCCGCCACTTGCTGCCGCTAAACACGCAGAGGATTATAAAATCTTAAGTTAAAATATGTGTTCCCGTTCATCCAATGTCAGTGTTTTGATAAAAGAAGGGGTGTTTATTTCGTGGAAAAAATCAGCGTTTTATTAAAATAAGGGTGTTTTTTGGACAGAAATCAGTGGTTTAGGGGTATTTTTAAATTTTGATAACGAACGTATGCACCCCCCTATATATCCAAGTGCCCCCCCCCGGGGGAGAACTTGGGAAAATGAGGGGGCCCGGAGGGTGCAGCGGCCTAAGGTCGCTGGCGCGAGCGCGCAAGGTCCGAGCGCCGCAGTCGCGAAGTTCTTAGCGGCCGGGGGTCCGGGGGCCGCTTAAGGCCCCGGGAAATTTTTTATATGTAAGTGCTCTGAGATGCATTCTCCTGCATTTTCAGAGCAGTTAATGGAACATTATTGTCACTGTAAATATATCTAAACTTTGTTTGAAACTTTCTATATTTCACGAATTTAGTAGGTAACCTTGTTCTCACTTCTCCTCATGTTGGTATTTTACATAACTTTATCATTTGTTCCCGGGGGGGGCACTTGGGTATTTAGGGGGGCGCATACGTTCGTTATCAAAATTAAAAAATACCCCTAAAGCACTGATTTCTGACCAAAAAAGCACCCTTATTTTAGTAAAAACGCTGACTTTTTCCACTAAATAAACACCCCTTCTTTTATCAAAACACTGACATTGGATGAACGGGAACACGTATTTTAACTTTAGGTTTTATAATCCGCTGCGTGTTTAGCGGCAGCAATTGGCGGCAGCAAACTCGGAAGCCAAGATACTTCGGGAGTCAATCGGCGTCAGAGCCCCGTATGTTTCGTGGACTGTAAGGGGATTTTGACCCCCATACTTCGTACCTGGGTACCAAAAAGTACCCTTCTTTTACAAAATCGCGGACATGCGGAGGTCTTCAAAAAAGACCCCTTCTTCCGCGAAATACGTAACTAAGGTGCGGCCCCCCTCTGTACCTGAGTGCCCCCCCCCCCCCCCCCCCCCGGGCATTTGTTATCACAGTGCATGTGATTTTTGTCTTCTATAGATATCACAATTTAAAGCAAATCTGGTAAATTAGATACTCTAAATGCATGTTAATTTGAAGCGATTGTGACTTGAAAAAATTCCATAATGAGGAAAGACCAACAACCTCCCCTGATTGAATCTTAGATAAATAAAAACAACTGAATATGAAACCAGCCGGTCAACCTGAATAGGCTAGCCTCGCATGTTGGCGCTCAGGTTTCTATTCAATGCAAATGATACGAGGGCCCTAATTGGACCGTGATCCCTCGTGACCTCACGCCGATGCAGATCAGAGACCCCTGGCATGTCCAGTCCTTCACTGCAGCGCATATAGTAATTCGTCTCTCGCTACATATCCGGTTTTTTCTTCATTTAAGAGTGTGAGCAAGCCTGCGGGAGCCGTTTTAACAGCAAATATGTTACTTTTCCGAGTGATAGCCTAAACATTCATAGTTGATTATGAGGAAAAGTGCATCGTCTTTAATTGATATAAAAATCTCAAATGACCCTATGTTCACTAAGTAACCCAATGAGCATACGATGATAGAAAAGAGATATATTTAATTTATTTCTTACAATAAATGTTATAGAAAAGTTCTGAGACTATCAGGTTTCTGTATGTAACGCTCATCAAAATCTCATCAAAAGGGTCTGTATGTTCGTTGTCCTACAGGGGCTTGATCATAAAGAAAATGTGTCAATTTCTGGTCTAAACACAAGGTTACGGAAAAGATACACATTTCCTAAAAAAAATCACAATTGTTCAAACCTATTTAACCATTCATAGTTGACAAAACAAGAATTATTAGACGATATTTAGTCACTGGTGAAGATTGCTGTTGAGACTAGATTGGCATTGTCTCTGGTGCACCCTTAATCGGGATGCATCACTGAGTCGGAATAGCCTAGCTTACTAGTGCTGGCTTATTCTTCATTAACTAGTCATTATTTTGTTACTAGTCAAGTCATTATAGTACCTTTCAGATTTGCCAGATGGCAGCACTGCTGAATTCTCTTGTGGTTGTTAAGCCAGCCTAGTGTCACAGTTGTACCTATCAATAGAATCAGCTTCGAACCTGTTAAGCTGACAGCAGGAAAAAGTCTTCTGTCGAATATTCATAGTCTATTAATACCCTCCAACCACAGACCTTCATTTCTTGTAAGCACATTTCAGACCAGCCCCTTGAGCAGTGAAGGGCATTTTTATGATCCCAACATGAGCTGGGCTCACAGAGGGAAGTCCTTGATTAGGTGTGACTAATTTATAACATATGCTGGACTGTGATTGTGTAGAACAAACACAGTTGACCTGCTACATCTTAACAGATCCACCACAGCTCATGTCAGGATAGTAACTTCAGGATAACATTGTACATGCCAGCTTGACCTAAAATGGATTATACTGAGTATATTATGTCTGCAAAAGATAGAATAGGATACAGTGAATTAAAGATTTTCAAACTGTATGTGTGAATACCCTTATAAATGGCAGAGCTTTATTCTTATCTCAACAAACTGGAATGGGTAATCTGCAGTGTATGAGCCGCTCCCACTAGCTATGGATGCATATTTAGCCAAGGAAAGTGGTCCTGGACATCCATCTCAACTGTCTGCTGTGCTAGTAATATCACCACTAATATCTCTAATGGAGGAGCAAACAAAGAAATTAAACAGCAAACATCTCTCGGCCCTTCACCTTGATATGAGTGGGAATTACAGAGAAATGTCTGATTAGCAAACCCAGCTTCGTATTTACTAGCAATACTACAGGTATGACGGGCTATATTAAAATCTAGGGCATTTTATCAGCGCCTGAAAGCTGCGTACATTGATGAAAGTCATTTATATCAAAATGGTAAATATATTTTCATTCTTAATCCAGGGGCTAGGCCCAGTTTTAAGGATAGAAAAAAAGTTAGAACTTAATCTTCCATAATCAGTGGATGTCTAGTTCTATGTATCCTAATAACTTAATTTCAATGCATAATTTTACCTGCCTGAGGTTAATGATAATGTTGATTAGTAGACAACTCAGTTAGAAAAAGATGAGTGGAGAGGTGAACATTTAAGTGAATGACATATGATTAAAAAACAGTACATTGTGACAATCTACTGAATGTCATTGTCTTTACAAGTGACAAGCAGGGGAGGGGGTCAAAATGTTCTCGAAGCCTCCCTCCCCTCATAGTCCACGAGCTGACGTTCGCAAACCTCCTTCTAAGTGGGGGTGGTATGGACACTTGCAAATCTCTTAAATACTCCAAATTCGCTATGCTAGTCAAGTGATCAATACCAAAAATGCCTTTTTTATTCAGTTTTTTTTTTTTAATTTTCACAAACCTTGTCTTAGGTGGTTAAATGAGTACAAAACCAGCCAATATTATATACCTAAATTACAAGCAACCTCTTATCTGCTTAATAAAATAAAAATGAGCTCCATTAGTGGGTCGACATTGGTTTTAACAGGACTTTTTTCCCCTATCCCTATGTAGAAAAAATAGCTGAAATATAGCTTAAAATGGTGAAAAAATAAAAAAAATTATCTAAAACGTTCATTTAAAAAAATGGATTCCCCAGCTGCCTGAGACAACTTAGTTTTACCAAAACTTGCTAAAAATCCAGTTTTAGGCTAGAAATCAGAGTTTGAATAACATTACAACTACTGAAAGGGTATTTAAAGCTATTATGTGAGACGGTAGGTGTTCTACAATTGAAATTAGTCCTAGCTGGATACATATCAATTGTTTTATTTCAGTTCACCCCTATTCAGAAGAAAATCTAGAAAGCCAAAGGTCTCAAAATGTAGTTTTACCACAATAAATATAGTAAGTCAATGCAGGTGTGTGGTTTTAACAGGGTCAGAAGATCAGGATAGACTGCTGTTGGGGCTTAACCTGTTGTGGCTTATCAACTTGGTAGCCCAGTTGCCCAGGACTATTGAATTTTATAAAAATTTGCTTCAAATCTAAACTTGAGTGTCAGAAGTCAAGTGATTATGAGAAAGTGACCCTAAGTGCAATACTAGACCTCTTGTGACATGATGCTGTTTCCCTGTTGCTTGCATTCTTCTTGCATAATGATGTTGACCATTAGGCCATATGTGAGAGAGCCCTATCCATTATTAGAAGGACATTTTTGTGCCACATAGGACAGTTTTGTGCCATAAATTGTTATTTTAACCAGGGCTTGGAATTAAGTTATTTTTTTCCAGGGAGCCCAATTGTATCTAAACGTGTTGCGTATAGAAACCAGTACATCTTTTGGCTCCCTGAAGAAATTTGAGGGAGCTGCAGCGAGCCCTGGCCTCCTGGCACCTCCTAATATTTCGAGCCCTGGTAACTCACAAAGACCAACACACATTGTCCACAGGGAACATTCAAACCATAAATCCAGATTATCAAACACACTCAATAGTTCCACCAATATGCCTGAATGGGCATAATAATGGACACCTATATCCCCCCTGCCCCTCCCTTACTAGCTATTTGTGGTGAACAAAAAGCCTATAAGGTTGGCATAAAGCATTCAAACTGTTCTTGAGTTTTATCCCTACTATCCTTTCCTTGAGTGAAATATATGTGCTGTGTGCTGATCCATGGAGAGAAATGACTACAGAACTAGATACGGACCATAAATGCCATACTTGTATTCATTGTTCCCATACCCCCATCACCCAGTTTAGAGCAGAAAATTTGTCTAAATCAAGTCAAATCTTTTTTTCATAAACTATAGAAACTGCAATCAAATAGGCAAAAACAGACGTATGTACGTGTTTAAAACAGAGATACAAACATCTTTTTCTTTAGTGGACATAATATTAACCAGAGGGCTTGACACTTCTGCAATTCATTTCTATAGAGGTGATTAAGTTTGAGGAAGTGATCTTCAAGTGGTTTGGGTATGAATACCCCAGCCACCTCCCTTGGAGATAGGCGTGGTATGAAGCCACGTGCATTCTAATGTATGCACACTCACCACAGATAATGAGCCACAAGACACCGAGGCAATGTGTCTAGGCTTAATACCAAGAACAGACATCTGGTGTGGAAATTAAGAACTAAACTGGACTCAGTTATAAAGACAGCGAGCATTATAAGAGAGCAAGCAATATACAGAAAACCAAATGTATTCAGCCTGGTATCGAGGCTAAGTCGGAAGTGCAATTGATGATGGGAGAGGATGCCGCACCTGGCGTGATGGCGATTAGCCAGACTCCCCTGATAGGCTAGCGGCCAAAACCCTAAAATTTGGATTCTGTTGCACCCCCCTGTAAGTAAAAGTTTGACGCTGTAGGCTGATAGGTACACATATGTACTTCATGAAAATACTTTGTCGCGGGCCTGCGTCATGGTCAGTAAGGAGATACTGGACGTCAAACTGACCACTCTCTGGCTAAATGCTTAGCTATTATAGTGAGCAGGGGAATAGGTAAACCATGCACAGATCCTGATAGGAGTGGTTAAATGCATAGTGTGACCCCTCATTTTGAAGCAGAGACATTGTTCTTGAAGATGGTGTGAGATTGATTGTCCACAGTGACCTTGATCTAAAGGTCAAGGTCATGAAACGAAATTTCTTTTAAGAAATTGGTATGTTGGGAATGAAATGAATGGAGATGTTTTTTAGATACTCCTAAAGTTTCTTATTATTCAATTTAGCTGTGTGTCTATGTACAAATATATCTTACCAATAGAATATGCATGTATATTAACCATTTTCTGGTCAAATTAACCTTTGGTGCACTATCAACCCTAGGTGTGTGTGTAAATGCTAAGCTATTATAATGAACAGGGGAATAAGTAAATCATGCATAGATCTTGATAGGAGTGGTTAAATGTATAATGTGACCCCTCATTTTGAAGCCCACACATTATTCTTTAAGAGAGTATAAAATTTGTTGTTCCTAGTGACCTTGCTCCAAAGGTCAAGGTCATGAAATCATTTTTTTTAAAGAAATCGGCATGCCTGGAATGAAACGAATGGAGACCTTTTTCTGAAGATTCTGATTATTCATTATAGCTGTTGCTTCTCTGTAGAAGAATGTATTATCAATAGAATGTACATGTATAGTAGTCATTTACTTGTAAAACTAACCTTCGGTGCACTATTGACCCTAGATGTCTGGGTAAAATGGTGAAGCCAGTTCAATACTTGAAAAGCTTTACACAGTCAATTCTGCTGAATGTGTGTGATTATTTAACCTGTAAGTTTCCAGTCAATTAGAAATATGTTTACTTATCAACAAGCCTGGTGACATTGGCCTAGATATTTTATCTGACCTCCAGGTCAAGGTCAACAGAAAATATTACTATCGAAATACACTACAGGTCATATCTTGAAGCTTGTGAAGTCAATCAATTCTCTGACAATCGTAGAATAAAAA
This sequence comes from Maea johnstoni, assembly GCA_963942565.1. Classification (NCBI taxonomy): domain Eukaryota; kingdom Metazoa; phylum Annelida; class Polychaeta; order Spionida; family Magelonidae; genus Maea; species Maea johnstoni. Next base: position 27,562,427 of record OZ012695.1, on the reverse strand, counting down.
TGCTTTACCCTGATGACAATAGGTGGCTCCATCTGTACCCACCATCTTGGATCCTCTTGCAATTTTCAGCGTTACTTTGATGACACCTGCCTGACAAGCTCTATTGTTCTTCACAAACTTGGTCGTTTTTAGCATGCATACACCTTATAAGTCCACTCAAATTAGCTCCCTTTGAGTTCAGCTGATTTCATAGATTTTGATTTAAAATTGTTTTGTTGAATTGCCATTATTTCAGAAAACAAGATGATGGATCACAACTCTATAAACCATGAGTACCTAAACTCCTTGGGGAAGCATCTACCTTAACACTGCTCTGTGGAAGGCATGTTGATTCGTCCCTCAAAGCCAGTATTGTAGGCCGAGCCCCTGCGGCGATCGAGTGTGTCGGGGAGGAGTGTACCACTGTACCTGCTGGGCTATGTGGTCCAAAGACAACAAACCATTGACCCATCATTGCCTGTGTGGAATACATCTCACCTGCACACCCACAGGCCAGTCCTGTGAGGGAACAAAGGGCGATTCACAAGTCTGGGCTGGACCTGTGACCCATCAAAGCTTCAGTAGCCACGGCCCCAGAGTTGGTGGTAATGGTCCTGAATGTTGAACCTGTGAGGGCTAAAGCCTCTAAGGGTTCCGCCTCCAAATCAATATCTAAGAAGACCAAGCAATGGGTAAGGGCGCAGACCTTAGCCAAATTGGCAGTTCCTCAGCTGGCTGTGATCCCGAGACTAATCATTTTGGACACCCCATGCCATGGTGGCTGCATTAGCACAGCAGTGGACTCCCAGCCCACGGGACTATCAGCAGAGGAATAGCGAGTGAAGAGGCCAGACTCGGTGACAGGATTGGTATCCATCCTGGATATCAATGACCTGGAAGGGGATACCTACATACGGAGGCAAACTTGGATGTTGGAGAAAGCTCTAGGACTCCAGCCCCCCCCCCCCCCTCCCCCATGACCCTTTCTGTATGTTCACCCAGCCAGACAGACCACACTAGAGGTGGTTAATCTTCACGAATTGTGATGTGGAGGACCTGTCCCTCACTGGGTGAGTATGACTTCACATGGAAATTACTGGTGAGGGGCAAAGGATGGGGAGGAGTTTGCCACTATCAACCACTTGCCAAACCTCCTGCTCAAGAGGGAGGTATTTATCGCACAGGCCTTGCTACATGGAAGAGGAGCTGCTAGCGGTTGTGTGTTACTATCACCTTTAAGGGATTTCCAGGCAGAGGCTGTGGCCGACGTCATTATAAGCGTCGTTACTTACCTTGTGTACTATCAGGATCTCACTAAAAATGCAGTTAAAAGTTCAGTTCAGAACTCAGTTCAGGATTCCCAAGAAGCGATAGGGCTTTAAGCACAGGGCTTCTGGGTCAGCCAGGCCTTCTGGTGGGGCAGTCACATGGGTGATAAGATGGCTTCTGACCCGAAAAATGGATGGTAAAGCACATCAACTGGGTGGAGCTACAGGCAGCATGGGTGACCCTCCAGCACTTTGTGGGACAAGTCCAGGGCTGGACAAAGTCTAATTGAACAATTTAACCATGGTCACCTATACCAATCAAGCAGGGTAGGACTCATCCCCAGCCCCTAAAGCGGTTGCCGACATGGCCTCCAGAGGTAGGCGGGAATCTGCCCAAAGAGTTCACAATGCCCGGCTTGCCCACTTCTGGCGGTGGTGCGCAGCTAGAGGTCTGTATACCAAATAGCAGAGTATCTTTCAGACCTAGGCAAGATGTGTAACCCGGTACAATCTTTTGCTTATGCCACTATCATGGGATTTTACACTTCTATTAGTGCAGTCCATAATGGTTTTGGGGATCGCCCATCGGCCTCCATCCATCAGGTTCTGCACACACTGATGAGGGGAAATCATGGCCTGAGAATCGAAACTGACTTGGGACTTTCTCAAGGTGCTAGATCACTTGCCCAAGGCCCATTGGAGCTTATGCGCAGGACCTCACTGCGAGATCTATGGGTCTATATGGCCTTTCTTATACAACTGGCTTCAGACCACAGGGGTAGATGGTTACAGGCTAGTCCCATAGATCCAAGCCATTAATGGAAGGAAAATGGCGGCTTCTGTTTCTGGACAGTTTTAGTCAGTATTTTCAGCGAACCTCTCCAATCACTCTCCATATGACAAAGTTCACTGCCCAATTTGGGCTTTGTAAAGGTATTTGGAAAGCACCAAAACCATTTTAAGGGAATGAATTCGAACACATTTCATCCCCTCAAAAACCATGGGATGACTCAAAAAAGCTATCGATAGTGTGAACCGACAATCTTTGGTGGAGCATCCAAGTATGGGTATTCATGCCCATGCCACCACAGCATTTGTTTGTGTGGGGACACTGCTTCAAGATACAAACAGGCAATATATTTCGATGATAATCAGAAAAGTATTGATAATTTACCTATTACTTACCTGTTCATATCCCAAGCAATCCTCCCCTAGCCTTCATGTTCAAAGGATAAAGCACAATTGTAAGAGGAGTCAAGATGGCAGGACACAGATTGCATCCCCTATAGGCCTCAGGGGAAAGTAATTTCTCTATGATTGTCAGAGGAGAATTTGGCATCACAAGCTTAAGATATGAATAAGTAATGTATTTCGATAGTACTAATTTCGGTTGACCTTGACCTTTGACTGAAGGTCATATGAATCATCTAGCTCAAGGTCACTGATTATATGGATAAGTAAACATCATCTACACCAACTGACATACCTGCAGGTTAAATACTCACACACATACATCAGGATTGACTAAAGTTCAAATATTGAACTGTCTTCACGATTCTACAAATACACCTAGGGTCAATAGTGCACCAAAGGTTAATTTAACAAGTAAATGATTATTATATATGTAAATTCTAATGGTAAGATATTAGTGTACATAAACAAACAGCTAGAATGAATAATGAGAATCTTCAGAAAAAGGTCTCCATTCGTTTCATTCCAGGCATGCCGATTTCTTTAAAAAATGATTTCATGACCTTGACCTTTGGAGCAAGGTCACTAGGAACAACAAATTTTATACTCTCTTAAAGAATAATGTGTGGGCTTCAAAATGAGGGGTCACATTGTACATTTAACCACTCCTATCAAGGTCTGTGCGTGATTTACTAATCCCCCTATCCTTTATAATAGCATAGCATTTGCACATCCGCCTAAGGTCAATAGTGCACCAAAGGTTAATTTGATAAGTAAATGATTATAATACATGTAAATTCTACTGGTAAGATATCCTCGTACATAAACAAACAGCTAGAATGAATAATAAGAAATTTTAGGAGTATCTAAAAAAAGATCTATATTCATTTCATTCCCAGCATGCCAATTTCTTAAAAAAATTCTCGTTTCATGACCTTGACCTTTAGACCAAGGTCACTGTGGACAATAAATCTCATACCGTCTTAAAGAACAATGTCTCTGCTTCAAGATGAGGGGTCACATTATACATTTGACCACTCCTATCAAGATCTGTGCAAGGTTTACTTATCCCCCTACTCATTATAACGGCTAAGCATTTAGCTAGAGAGTGGTCAGTTTGACGTCCAGTATCTCCTTACTGACCATGACCCTGGCCCGCGACAAAGTATTTTCATGAAGTACATATATGTACCTATCAGCCTACAGTGTCAAACTTTTTCTTACAGGGGGGTGCAACAAACTCCTTATTTAGAGCCCCTACGGGCTTTGGCCGCTAGACTATGAGAATACTCGCCAGCCTGGTCGTCCGGAGCCTTAGATTATACACATGTACGGTCATTTACTTCCTGCTCTACAGAGACAGACGTCATTGCGTTAAATTCTAACCTCCCAGAGTAGGATCGCCACCACTGCTTCCCAAAAAATTCAGGAAATGGTTAGTGTGGACTTTAGAAATTGACCGATGCACTTTGATATGAATCGAAACACCTTGTTAGATACGTTGGTCTCGTGTCTGGTCCGTCAAAGCAAAATATCTCTCTCTCTCTCTCTTTCTCTCTCTCTCTCTCTCTCTCTCTCTCTCTCTCTCTCTCTCTCTCTCTCTCTGATGGTTTTGGAATTGTTCGGAACTGACGACTTTAACATTGACCCCAGTCTTACCAACCGCGTGATCCATTGCCACCGACTGCTACTTGTCCACGTTTGAGTCCCACCCGGGGCATGTAAGAAAGTTACCAGTAGCCTGGGATTAGGCGGTGTTTTTCGCCGGGCACTCTGATTTCCTCCACCAGTTACAACAGGCTAGTCTGCAATATGGCGGAAAACTGGCGATAACCAAAAATCCAAAAAAAGTTTATTTCGAAAAGAGCTGGACCTTCAAGGCTGGACATACGTTACAGACATGATCTAATATAAGAGGTATTCTTTCGTTGAGCGCTATCTTAAAGAACATATCTTATATCGACCTACCCACTAAGTTACGTTCAAATGAAATACATGCATACAATAAACTGTTGACTGAGAATCGAGGTTTAATTTATTTGAGTTTTAAGCGAGGAATTTACGATGCTCGGATGCGGCCGCACGCAGTATGTGGGCCACGTAGTCACTTACAGAGAGGAGTAGCTCGAGGTAGTGCGTCTAACAGTCTTAGCCAGTTAGGGAACTGAGGACAGCACTGAGATTACCATATAGGACTTCATCAAAAGCCATGCATGCATTCATCATCTTGCTCCTCATCTTGAATGGTAAGTAGACAAACTTAACCCTTATGCTGCTGTTGGCTCCTTTTGCCAACAAAAATAATGCAAAACAACTGAAAAAATGAAGGAAAACCTGCTGTATGGGTACTTATCTGAGAGTACTCTGTGAGAGGTTTCTAATAAGTACCAACATGACAGTGTTTAGATGTTTTTTAAAAATCTTTGAATATTTGTGCTTTGGATGAAAGCTGTCTTAGCATTGGAAGAGTTAAGTATGTTTATGGTTCATTAACCCCTATGCTGCTGCTGGTTAATTTAGTCAATACAAAATGATGCAAAAAATCTTGAAAAATATGTGTGTGTGTGTGTGTGTGTGTGTGTGTGTGTGAGTGTTTGGGCGTGCGTGGGTGAATAATCACCTCCTCTCGCAAACCTGGGGGGTAAGGGAGGGACGAATTGCGGGGAGGGATTTAACGAACCTCGCAACATGATAGTATATAGAATCTACAAGCAAACATGCTCTGAAAGAATAATGTTGAGATGACTGCAAACTCTCTAGAGTCTTGAATATAAAAAATGGCTTATCTTCTTACAATCAAGTTGGCATATTTCGTTGATTTTGATTGGAAATAATATGCCATAATCCTTGACAGTTAACCCGGATCACTCAACCTTCATATCATCTCTCGAAGTAAATCCACTTGAACATGTCATTCTTTGCATTAACCTTCTTCTGCTTAATTTGAAGGATTCATCACGCATATATAATGCTGTCAAAAATCTTTACCCGTGATTTCTTCTTTATCGATGCAAATTTGAAAATAGAAATTTCAGTTATTGTTAGATTCTTTGCCATAATTGGGCTAAATCGTGGCTAGCCTGTTGATAAATGTAAAAGAAACATGGAATATTTTTTCTGTCGTATCTAGGCTACTTTTTAGACAGTTGCAAGTGGCGCAGGAAACCAGAGTACCAGGCGAAAACTACCGCCTAACCCTAAGCAAATGACAATTTTCTCTCATCCCTCGCGCCAGATTCGAACCCTCCAGTTCGAAAACGTCACGAGTGAATTAATTTCCACTAGTGAAACGCTAGCGAAGGTAGTGGAAAATCATTAGTCGACCAGTGAAAATCCATTTCTCTCTAGATCTGCTAAAATGGAAATTTCCACCTGTGTTTATTTACCATTTTTTTCACCTAGCCCTTCTCTATGCCCTGTCGGTAGGGAGATTCTGGGCAAAATTTTCTTGCGGGGGTGGGGGGGAATAATTTAGTATGTTCCAAGAAATAAAGGGGGCGCTTTTACAACTTAATCTTGGCTGGAAGGTCACCCTAGGGTGCAACATTTATATGGGTGATTCAGTTAGCCAGTCATACCTAGTCGCTATTTACCCTTCTCCCGTCGCCAACTCCAGGACTTCAACACAAACTTAGCTCTAGATATGTCATTGGTGACGGGATACATAATCAGGTCAGGAGAAGGAGAAAGGTGCTCATGTCTATTTCGGCTATCATTACATTCTTTGCCATACTTGGTAGGATATCTGTACCGGACGGAGGGACTGGGGAGGGTACGGACCTGATGCAGATGCATGACAAAGTGTGGGGAGATAGGGAACATAAAGGGAGTTAAGGGACCGGGGTGACCATTCGACAGGGTGGTGCGGGAGCTCTCTGTAGGTCCTCCCTTGTGAGTTGACCCCGTGGGACAAATGCGGATACGGATCCAAAACAATCAACAAAACAAAAATAGGCTAAATTGTCAAATAAAAGCAGGGTAGAGGTAAGATCTGAGTCAAAGAAATTAACCCCTCAAATGACCCATGGTAGTTCATTTCCCAGTGCTGCGGGCTCAGACAGTGTTAAGGGACAGCGAGCAGTCAGTGGTAACGCACTTGACCACTCTTGTATCAGGACAGGCCCAATGCCAACAAAGTGTGAATCTCGTACTAGTTCTTAGTAATATATTTTCCTTACGCATGATATAAGGCTAGCTACATGACAAAGGAACTTGCGTTAAGATATGATCTACAATAAAGATGATAAGAGCTGCAGTATATCCTAGGAGCGGGGATAGAAGGTAAAGCATATTACCACGATATCACTAAATTCGTGTCTGCGTGACATGTTTATAGTATAAGCCCTACCCTCAGGCGTGACCTGAGGAGTTTATACAACTACAGCTACAGTCTACCATCTAGGTCAAAAAGTGAGCAAGCAAACACAAAAAATGACAAAATCAAATATTCGTATTTGTAAAGGCGCCACTAGCAATGTAAATTCTGAATTTTTTATATATTTTTTATTCGTATTATTATATTTACATATCGTATTGATTAATCATTCGTTGGATTTAATACATAATATAAACTAGTAGTTATACTGTCCCTGAGGCATTGGTATACTATTTTACCCCCGAGGCTTAGATTGACAGATATACGTATCCCCTATCCAGGTCAAAACAATTTATGCAAATAGATAACAACTTGAACAACTGTGTTAAGAGTTGTATAGCGAAGTGGTCTAACATACATTACTTGTATGTCCTGCAATGACATATTTAACACATTGATATAGAATAAATGCGTGACCTACTCGTAAGGGAGTTATGAAAGCATATTGCTATGACAAACGCATGAAATAATTTCTCAGCACACATCAGTCTAGACTAGGCTCCTAGTCCCTGGAAAGTTCACATTCCCTTCTGTGTTGACCAAGCACGGTGGTGTGGTACCAGGTATGGTAGATAGATGGCACCACCTGCTCCTCCTATCTCTATAGGTTTACAGGTCATACTCAAACTGAATCCTGGTGAGATAAGTGTAAACTAAATTGACCACTATGGCCACCTAGAATATTTGGTGTTTGGTAATAGAAAAAAACATAACAAAAAAATGCATATATGACAGCCTAGAAATCTAGGCTAACATCAGCCTAGACCCAACTTGGCCTTCTACACCCCTCAGCCCCCTAAATAAAGCCACAGCAAGTATCACGGGATTAATGTATCTCAAGGTCGTGCAAGGGTTCTTTTCTAAGGTTATTGTCTCTCTCTCACTCATACGTGACAGGAAGAAACAAGATATTTTTTCATACGTTTTCCAAAAAGTGTTGGAGAAACTTTAGAATTTTTTCCTAACACTTTTCTAAAAATTGTTCGGATAATTTTGTTTTTTTGCACGGTTTCCAAAAATTGTTGGAAAATGGTGAATCCTTTTCGCACGTTTTTGGGTAAAAGGTGCTTGATAGAAAATTTGAATTTGTGTGTCTGTCACGTACGCTCTTTCGTATATAGGTTCTCTTCTGATGTTTCTTCCACGGTATCGCAGGATGAGAATTCTAAAGTCTTGTCCTGTTACTTATCTAGGATTTCTTGTCTTTTTGTTTCTTATCCAGTGCCTTGTGGTGTTACAATTCTTGTACTGATTACCATCTTATGTTTCTTTTCCGTTGTCTAGGGGTATGTTTCTGATATTCAGGATTTCTGTATAGCATATAGGGGGTTGCTTGTGTTGTGATGGGGGTTCGTTTTAACATATAGATTGATCTCCCTCATAGATCGTAAGCAAAACTAAAGAAAATGACAATTATCAGCTTAGATGAATAGAACAGATCAACATTCATGCGTGTTATTAGCAAGAAAATCACCACTTAAGAATATCGAGGGAGTTCAACGAATCCCTGGAATCTGCATGTGATTGTCTCAGGACATTTATCTTAAAGCCTTAAATTGATTCTCATCTGATGATTCTCCAGTTTTGCAAGCTTCTTCTCATAGCCATTCACCAATAATAGTATTCTTGTGACATGCCTTGACCAAAGTTTCTGGATTTGTATCAAAAAGCCTATTGATTAATTATTCTCTTCTGATGTTTATGTCCAGTGTGTCAGTGTGTGACTCTCGATGCCTCTAGTACGGAGGAAGACCTGCGAGCTTGGGCCTTACAGAGTAACCACAATGCTACGCATACCAAGCCGCCCTTCCAGATGGACCGAGCATGGTACAATGTCAAGAGCACCGTTAAGTACCCCCTAGAGGTCTGGGCTCAGCATGACGAGTGCTGGAAGGTAAGTTGATGAACTCAGTGACATATTATTCTTTATTGTTTGATGTCGCTGATAATCTGGACTACTTTTTAAAAGATATGTAAGTTACAACATTCAAATGATATTGATATTGGAGTTGATCTTACCACTAGGTTCAATATGAGACCTTTATTACACAGAGAAAACTTCTTGCCCGAGAGAAAGACGTTACATAAATATCTTTATCGTGGCTCTTACCGAAGTTGCTATATTATATATATATATATATATATATATATATATATATATATATATATATATATATATATATATATATATATATATATATATATATATATACATTTATATATATATATATATATATATATATATATATATATATATATATATATATATATATATATATATATATATATATATATATATATATATATATATATATATATATATATATATATATATATATACATGCTGTTTCTTACTGAATGATATCTCACGCTTTTTCTATTCATTTTTTTGCTTGAATCCAAAGTATTTTGAACGATGTCTGTACTAGAACTGATGACATGCAATGTTGCTTTCATTACTTATTGTTATGCCTTGCTTGATGTATTCAACAAAATATTTTTCTGTTGTTAAACTTTTATTGTTATAACCCATAATGGAAAATATATTAAGTATTGTTTTGTTGATTCCAGTGCCCTCTCCTGAAAGTGATGGATATAAACCCAGAGTCGTTGACCACGTACATGATTGACACTCGATACCCTTTTCAAATAGAAATAGGGCACAGGGAGAATCAGAACGGCACCCTGGAAGCACTCACCAGGTAGGTTGGTGTTTGTGTAGTTACGGATATTGAAGTCTTTATCATTCTCATTTAAGGAAGGAAGAATGTGTTTTTACATCGCAAATCTGGAAACCCTGACCTGGGAAGAACTATCCTTCTCTTCACGAATATCTCCAAGGGGGTCGTTCAGTTGCAGAAGCAGCATAGAGAGCCCTCCACAATCCCGCACACTTATATAGCGATCAGGCCCACCCGCTTATGGGGATCCAGCTGAGACTCGGACACGTTTAGGGGCCAGGCATCATAACCAATAGGCCACGCGAGATCCCTGTTATTCTCATTGTCAGTATCATCAGTGACATAATTATTAATAAATGGGTCACTGGTGCATTGCCGTAAAGATGTTTTGTTGTTGTTTAGTACATTTGGCTCTTTCAGTTGGGTAATATCTAGATGGTTCTAGAGAGGTCTAATGATTTATAGAAGGTCCTCCTCAGTGGGACTGTGGGTGTCAGAAGGGTATTCCGGAACGTTCTCTATGATTCATGGAAACATACAAGTGAATGTCTGAGACGGATCAGGAATGTTCTCTGAACCTATAGAAATGAGAGGTTTTGCTCAGTTGTTCAGAGAGAGGCATGAATGAATATTGCCTGACTTTTTTTTTTTTTTTTTTATTTATTTATTTTTTTTTTGCCTGACTTGGGACTACCTTTCAGTTTTGACACAGCTGGCTTTGCTGAGTACTGAATTCTACTTAGAATAGAAGTTTACTCCATTGACTTAATTTCAAATTGACTGTAAACAGGATTATGGACCGATCATCATTTTTGCATCATTAGTATTGTATCATCGAAAGTATAAGTACAAACATCATCATCATCATCATCATCATTCAAAAATATAATAATTATCATCATTATAAGAAGTAGTAGTAGTAGTAGGCAGTGTAGTTGTAGTGATTATTATTATAATTAATATCATCATTAGTATTATCATTATTTTTATTATTAGTATTATTATTATTACTATTATCATTATTTTTATTATTATTGTCATTATTATTATCATCATTATTATTATTATCATTATTAATATTATTGTTACTATTATTATTATTATCATCATTAGTATTATAAGCATTATTATTTTTATTATTATATTATAATTATTATTATTGTTATTGATGTGACTAAGGGCAACGCTTTTCAACACCTTGTTCTTCTTTTTTCTTTTAGCTACAAGGAATGGTATTGGGAAGAGGGGGATTACTGGATGTTTATTTTGGAGGATCAGGATAATCCTACGAAACCTCGTGTCACCCTCATACGTCTTAACAATCCGCAGCATAATGTCATACGTATGTAATATATTTTATTATTTGATCACCATCAACCAAAACTATACCGTACCCTATCTTTGTCTTGTATTCATATATATATATATATATATATATATATATATATATATATATATATATATATATATATATATATATATATATATATATATATATATATATATATATATATATATATATATATATATATATATATATATATATATATATACATACATACATACATACATACATACATACATACATACATACATATATATATGTATATATATATATATATATATGTATATATATATATATATATATATATATATATATATATATATATATATATATATATATATATATATATATATATATATATATATATATATGTATATGCCAATGTCTTTTCTATATGAAAAATCAATTATTTTACATTGTCGGCTTATACCTGTAACAAACAGGCATGAGGACATAAGATGGTATCAATAGGATATGATTGATTATTTTGAAGCAATAACACAAACCAATGTATAATATTGTATCCAATTTAAGTTGTCTGTTATTCTTCAGCCGTGGTTATCGCATTAGCCATCTATGCAGGACTGGCAATCCTATGGATCCTACTCAAACGTCTCTACAAGAGCCAGGTGGTCGAGAAGCTGAAGAAAAAGACATTTAAGACCGATTCTGTGGTAAGATGACGTACACATAGAGTCACGGTTGATCTCTGCCAAAACACAGCCACTCCTCATGTATCCCCGTTACATGCAGGAGGGGGTTGTATACGTAAATAGGATATTATTTTGTCAGAGAAGACCTGTGCTTTCCAAAGATTCTTAGAAGTCAACGACAGTTTTATAGAGTTTTTGATAAAAGTGTAATGGGGAGATGAAAAATTATCGTTTATTGTTTGCATTTTGTCATTGTGTTATTTTGGTGTTATCCTTTTTGACTCTATGTACACGAATACATAAGTATGCCTACTGCGTGATGTGGTTGTATTTCTAGTTGAAGGATAACCACAACGAGAACAAAACAATTAACAATCTAAATAATAACATTTATTTTGTTTGCAAGATAATCCCTATACCACAGCAATATCACGCCTTGCATGTTTTCTTTTATACAAGGAACTTGATTCCGCCGGTGCAGTTAACCATGGCTTCGAGAACGGTACCAACCAGGTGACAGTTACAACCCTGACAAGCACCTCACAGAATCCTTCATCAACACCCCCTCCTCCTCCCCCTCCTCCTCTTCCTATTGTCACAGATCAGAAGCCCAAGAAGAAAAGACTTGTCTCTTTAGACACATTCAGAGGGTAAACATAGTTCACATATTTACATCCATATATATATATATATA
>OZ012695.1:27531039-27543539 GCA_963942565.1 Maea johnstoni | reverse complement strand
AGCAGGGAGTGTGGGTGGTTTTCCCCTGTGTGGGTTAAGGGGGCCACTGAGAGTGCGGTGCGGGGCAGAGCAGGGCAGAGTAGGTCAGAGCAGAGCAGGGAGTGTGGGTGGTTTTCCCCTGTGTGAGTTAAGCGGGCCAGAGTAGTGTATAAGCAGACCGCGGCACGAGGGGATGGGGAAAGCTTTTCCAAAGGGCGGGTGGGTGGGAAAAGCTGTAGTTAGCGAGGGGGCACGCCAATGTCTCTCCACAACCACAGTGAATAGCTGCCTCGTGCTACAGCAGCGGGAAACGAACAGCACTGATTGGTGTAGCCAGTATGCACGAGCGGCCGCTGTGTGTGCTAACCTGAACACTGTGGAGCCAGCGAGCGCTCACGTCAATGCCAACCATAATGGCTGCACAGGCTGTGTTCAGAAGGTGCAACAAGGCAACAGTGTTGCCTTGTGTGCACCTTAGAGCTGCCGTTCCGCTACCTAATGCTGCGGAATGCACCCCATTCCTCAAACATTAAAAACGCGTCACGTCGAGGATGGGGCAGAAAATATTTATTAACACTAGAACTTACATATAAACAAATGTCGACGCAGCCTGAAAAGGTCTGCTGGCTGAACAATAACAAAGTTCGATGACCCTAATGGTCAGTAAATGTAATGTTTACCAGAGTTACAAAGTATCCACAAGGTCAATTAAGCCGGAGCGCCGAGGTGTTGTCCAGTACAATGAGATGGATACAATGTATCAAATTAGCATAGTGAAGCAGAGTACACCAGTGCAGGGCAGAGCAAGTCACAGCAGAGCAGGGAGTGTGTGTGGTTTTCCCCTGTGTGGGTTGAGGGGGCCACTGAGAGTGCGGTGCGGGGCAGAGCAGGACAGAGTAGGTCAGAGCAGAGCAGGGAGTGTGGGTGATTTTCCCCTGTGTGGGTTAAGGGGGCCACTGAGAGTGCGGTGCGGGGCAGAGCAGGTCAGAGCAGAGCAGGGAGTGTGGGTGGTTTTCCCCTGTGTGAGTTAAGCAGGCCAAATGTTTATTCTGGCCAAACTAGTTAAGGGGGAGGGAAAAAGGTGGTTGTGTTGGGAGTCGCTGCGCCCCTGAGGGGGACTTCTTGTTGGCTGGCGCAGCCTGTGTCGAGTCCAGGTTATTAAAAGTTCCAGACCCCTTCACAAGATTAAAAATGTCCCTCAAGTGCAAAGCGTCAGCCCCGGAAGGGGGTGAGCTGGACAAGAGTCTTTCAGCACAGGGGGTGGGTGTTGTGTGTCCCTCGTTTAGCTGAATGCCAGCAATGGCATGGGCAGCCGAATCTGACGGCGCTGGTAAACTTTCCCTGATGGGGGCGGATATCAAGTCTGCAGCGTGAGGCAAAACGTTAGTGTTGGGCCTGGTAGGTGGGTCAGGCGGCGCCGGTAAACCCTCCAGATGGGTGGCGCCGTCCCCACCCATACGGTGACGGTACACAGATTCATCCCCCATGGGGGTGGATGTGGATTCAATGGTTTTTGGCAGAGTGTCAGCGGTTTGATGGGCGTCTGAATCAGGCGGCGCCCGTAAACCCTCCATATGGGTGGCGCCGCCCGCGCCAGTCCAGTGGGTACTGTCTTGGTGACACGGCGGTGTGTCTGGCAAGCCGGCTGAATTGGCGCAAGGGAGAGGTCCAAATGGATCCTGAATACCATCCGCCATCTGCAGGGTGTGACCCTGAAGGAGTTGGAGCCCCCCCTCCGCCGGTACGCTGTTTATGTGATCAGTGTTCATTTTTTCAGGGGGACTTATTCCTTGTCCCCCTTCTGGACGTTTTTTGGAGTGGCGTATGTTTTCGATCTGCACTCCATTTCAGGGTGAGGGAAAAGGCTGGCCTTAGTGCGATAACAGAATTCGCAGGCATGTTTGAAGCCTGCGTGGTCGCTGCCTTTATCACAAGTGCCCTTTTGAAAGGGAGCGCAGCATTCAGCCTTAGCGGGCGCAGCAGATTTTTGTGTCTGAGGCTGCTGCTGCGGTAGAACAACCCTGGAATATGTCATACGGTGTCGCGACAGACCCTGTCTGTCACTCCACTGCAATCGGTTCTGTTCAATATCTTGCGCTACCATGTTGTAATAGGTCCGGGCGTTCTCCCAGCTGAAGTCGATGGTATCCTCCATTACCTCCGTGAGGATCTCCAGCATCCTATCCATGTCGAGAGTGGACGCAGGATCACGGATCATGCGCAGAAACCCCAGGGTAAACTCATTTGCAGACAGTTCCTCAAAAGTTGGGGTAGTTTAAGGTGGGCCCTGACGAATATAAAAATGTGGCCAATCAATAACTTGTTTGACCTTGTCCGTACCTTTTGTGATGGCTCCAGATTTCCTTGATGCCTGCCTCCATGAAGCCATTGTCTGGGCAGCGTCCTTCCATTGCTCCTCGAGGCCCAACTCTGCCAGTCTGTCATTAACAGCCTCCATTGTTGCTCTGTTTGCCCTGACAGAGGTGGGCGTGTGTCTGAAGTTGTCGTCTGGGATTCTTTCAGGTCCTGGAGATCGTTGTTGTGGTGTTGCTCCCTCTCCTGATCCCTCCACAGCCTCCAGTCGCTGTTGCATGTTCACCATTTGTGTTTGCATTGTCTGCAACAAGGTCAACACTTCCCCTTTATCGCCCACTTGAACTGTATCCTGCACGCTGTCAGGAAGGGATGCCTGACGTCTGCAATGCTTTCCTGTGGGTTTTTCATGGCTGGTTCCACATGATCTGCAATGGCGTGGCATTGTCTATGTTGAATACTGCCAAATAGACCGTGCAGACGAGTAGAAAAGCTGTAGTTAGCGAGGGGGCACGCCAATGTCTCTCCACAACCACAGTGAATAGCTGCCTCGTGCTACAGCAGCGGGAAACGAACAGCACTGATTGGTGTAGCCAGTATGCACGAGCGGCCGCTGTGTGTGCTAACCTGAACACTGTGGAGCCAGCGAGCGCTCACGTCAATGCCAACCATAATGGCTGCACAGGCTGTGTTCAGAAGGTGCAACAAGGCAACAGTGTTGCCTTGTGTGCACCTAAGAGCTGCCGTTCCGCTACCTAATGCTGCGGAATGCACCCCATTCCTCAAAGATGTTAGTTTAGTTTCTCAAGCATAGATGGCGCCAAGGGTGGTCACTAGCTCGCACAAGCATAGATGATGGTTTCGAAAATATGATATTGGGTTCGAAAATATTATACAAATATGACATCCCTGTGAGGTGTCCACCAGGAATAATTTCGCCTCGATAGATTTGTCGCTCGAGGGTGTAGCAATTGTGGAACTAAATTAGGCACTTAGGGTAGACTCAGTTTTGAGTCAGTATTCCAATCAGATTATATATAAAAGAAGTGAATAGAGCTTGACCTCGGGTAGAGATGGGCCTATTCAACCTATGGGTTCCTTTTGACCCATTTATGCTTACAGCGGCCTCACGATTTTGACAGAATCTTGCAGGCAAGAGTATATTAGCAAAATGTCTGATTGAGAAATGTTGATCAGGACATTACCAACAGCTCTCCTTCAAATATTTTGAGTATCTTTGCAAAACAGTCTTTTATATAGCAATACCCTCAGGTGGGTTCTACTTCGAAACTTGAGACCTGAGATAGTAGTGCCAAAGAGATGTTTGTTCTGAATAGAATCCCTCGTTTCGGGGAACGGCAGAATATTTACCAATTCAAAACTCGTATCAATAACAGTATCCTTTATACAGTAGAAATGTATATTATAAATAGTAGTGCAGGTAAACACTGCGAAACTTCCTTGTGCAACTTCTAGTCATTTTTGTACCTATGTGTATAGACCACCTGTGTCTGAAATGAAGTATTGAATAACATAACATAGACACGCTAGTTCACGTCATGCCCGCTTGGCGGCAGCACCTCTCTGTAGATTGCCAGCAGACACGCACATGTGAATAAAGCACGCTTGTTAAACCGCATAATGTAATAAACGTTGCGAAATGTAATACCTACGCATAACGTAATACAAAATCGTTGCGAAATGAAATACCTACGCATAATGTAATAAAAAATCGTTGCGAAATGTAATACCTACGCATAATGTAATAAAAAATCGTTGCGAAATGTAATACCTACGCATAATGTAATAAAAAATTGTTGCGAAATGTAATACCTACGCATAATGTAATACGAAATTTTCACGAAATGTAATAGCACAAGGTACGCGAAATGTAACAAAAAATCGTTGCGAAATGTAATACCTACGCATAATGTAATAGGAAATTTTCACGAAATGAAATAAAAGTATTGTACAAGCAAATTGCTTTTGTAGATAGATATAGGGTCATTCCGGCTCAAGTGGCCCAGAGGTCTGCAGGTCATAATCACGGATTTTGACGAAACTTGCCTCATGTGTGCCTTTATGTTAAGGAAGAATGCACGTAAAATTTCATTTTAAAAATCCAAACGGTTCTTGAGAAAAGTGAGGTTAAAGGCATGAGGGTGTAGCTCATACTTTCACTCATGAATCTAAATAGTGTTTTGGACTATTTTCAGATGCTCACAGTTTTTGTAAAATTTGAGGTGCAAAGCCTATATTTGCTATTATGACTGATTGATACCTTATGAATTTTCTTTTCATATCCCTTATGGGTACCGAGATAAGGAGGTCCAAAATGTGATTTTCGTTCAATTTAATCATTTTTTTTCAGTTTTAATGTCATTTTTTCTTCCAAGCCATTCATATTTGATGAAATGTTTTACTTGATTTATATTTTCTATACATAGGGGATTCTAGAAAAGTCAAGATGTTTTTTTTAAAAGGTCAAATTTTGACACAGTTGGTGGGCAAAAGTTGGCCGGGATCAAATTTGAAGTAATTAGGTCTAACTTAATAGCCGACTTTGACCATGTAGTGAATTATCTAGTACCTTCAGCTTATAATATGATAATCTAACATATATCAGCTATATCTATACCAAATTTTGTTTTGTGGTCTCAATTCCCTCACATTAAAAACTACTTTTACTAATGGACTATAGCGACTGTTTCAGATCTATTGGTCATTTTTATGGCCTGTGTATAAATTTAGTAATCAGTCTACATTATTAGGATTTAACATATTCAGTACACAGACAATTAGCAAATTTTATTGTTGATTGATTTTGTCAATGTTTTTGGTCTTTTTGAGGTAAAATGGTCTAAAATCAGTATTTTTTGTTCATTTTTGTTAATATTTTTGTATTATTTAGGGCACTTTTACTTCCTAATTCACATTAGGCGAGTAGTTTTACTTAATATATACTGCTTAATTGTAATTACTTTCTAAGGAAATCCAAGTACTTGAAAATCAGTCAAAATTTTAGTGCACCTGTTTTCCAAATATAGTCCCTGATCAAAACGTTCCTACATTGCCCCTGCTTTCATGGTTTGATTTGACCATGTAGTGAAATGCCCACTGCCATCACACTTTAATAAATGAAATGTACTGATATAGGCTATTTTCGTTTTTTGACAACTGTGGCTCTTTTTGGTTGATTTGTCACTTTGAAGTCATCCATTGAATGTAATTTCTAATAGTTCAAAGATGACATTCTCTATAATATTTGTACATCAATAATCAGATTTTGGAACAATTTTGTTTTTGCTACTAGTTATTCAGACAAAATGAACCAAAATAAGGGTTTTGTTTGAACATTTTTGTTTTTCCCGTACAATAACAAGGGAAATGCATATTTCGTGATGCACATTAATTATAATATTTGTAATGTCTGATTAGAGGAGCTTTTAGTGATAAGACTCTTGTTTCAAATTGACCAATAGACCAATTTTAGCCATAATTGTCGAAAAACAAAAACATAAGTGTAAGGAATGAAAACCATAAAAGCAAACTGGGTGTATTAACAGCCTATATTGGTACTTTTCATGTATCAAAAGGTGATGGCAGTGAATGTTTCTCTGCATGGTCAAATCAAACCTTGAAAACAGGGGCAGTGTAGGCAAATTTTGATCTGGGCCAATATTTTCTACAAAGATTTGAACACTTAATTTTTCTGACAGTAACTACAAAAAGACAGTATAACTCAAGTAAAACAAGTCACCTAATATGGATGACAAAGTACAAAAAGTGCTCTTAAATTTAAAAAAAATCAATGAATGAATTAACAAAAACCCAATTGTAGTTTATCTCTAAAACGCCTTAATGTAAAAACAAAATTTATCCCTAATAGGATTTTTTGATTGTCAAATACTACCGCTGTGTCTTTATGACTATGTTCATAAGGAGACAACAAAGTTGATCGATAGACCTGACACGGTCACTACAGTCTATGACTAGAAGCTAAAGTAGGTTTTTCATATGAAGGAATTGAGACCACAAAACAAAGTTTATTATCGCAAGAATCGTATGACTAAAATCCTCTAAACAGACATTAAGAATGAAATAATAAATTTGCATCATGTAAGCATTTCCTTTAACATTGTATAGAAGTAACAAAAAAACCAATTTTGGTTCATTTTGTCTTAATACTAGTAAGTAGTAGCAAAAACAAAATTGATTTCAAAAACATAGATTCTCTATGTGTTGATGTACTAAAACTATAGTGAATATCATCTTTGCAATATTAGGATTACACACTTTACAACGGATGACTTCAAAGTGACCAATCAACCAAAAAGACACCTAAACATATTAACAGCTTATCTTAGTACATTGGAAATATTACAATGTGCAGTTGGCATTTCACTAAATGGTCAAATTGAACCATGTAAACAGGGGCAATATAGATACGTTTTGATCAGGGCCAATATCTGGACAGCAGGTGTACCAACATTTGGACTTATTTCTAAAAACTTGAATTTCTTTAGAAAGCAATTACAAGTAAATAGTACAGATCAATTAGAACTAGTCACCCAATGTGAATAAGAGTAAATACATGTACTAGTAATACAAAAATATTAACAAAAAAGAACAAAAACATGATTTTAGACCATTTTATCTCAAAAAACACTAAAGATATCAACAAAACCAGTTAAAGATATGATATTTTAATTATCTGTGTACTGAATAAGTGAAATCCTACCAGTGTGAAATTATTACTGTATTTTTACATAGGCCTTAAAGTTGACCGATAGACCTGAAACAGTCGCTATAGTCCATTAGTAAAAGTAGATTTTTTATGTGAAGGAATTGAGACCACAAAACAAAACTTGGTATAAATGTAGGTGATATATGTTAGATTAATATATTATAAGCTGAAGTTATTAGATATTTCACTACATGGACAAACTCAGCTTTTAAAATTGGCAAAATTACTAAAAATTTGATACTGGCCAACTTTTGCCCACCAACTGTGTCAAAATTCGACCTTTTTAGAAAAACATCTGGACTTTTCTAGAATCCCCTATGGAGAGACAATATAAATCAAGTAAAACATTTCATAAAATATGAATGGCATGGAAAAAAATGGCCTGAAAACTGAAAAAAAATTAAGAAATTGAACGAAAATCACATTTTGGACCTCTTTATCTCAGTACCCATAAAAGATATGGAAAACGAAAATTCCTAATGTGATTTTCCGGGTATCAGTCAGTTATAGTAGCAAGTATAGGCTTTGCACCTCAGATTTTACAAAAACTGTGAGCATCTGAAAATGGTCCAACACACATTTTTGATTCATGAGTGAAAATATGAGCTACACCCCCCATGCCTTTAACCTCACTTTTCTCAAAAACCATACGGAATTTTGAACTGAAAATTTTCGTGCAATCTTCTTAAACATAACGGCACACATGAGGGAAGTTGACCCTATAGCAAATCAAAATATTTTTGTTATCAAAAATTAACACCCCAAATCATTTTTTAAGTCTTTGCTAGGTGTGCTGTTTTAGTGTATGGTGGCCCTTTAAAAATGTTCTTTGTGTCATTCAGGTGGAGATTTCGTTTTCCCCTTTAAATCTGTTTTTTCTCATATAATCAACTAAATTGGAATTTATGTTATAATGAACTGGTAGATATTTGTCATCTACCGATTAAGTTTTAGTCTTCATCATTTTCTTGTTACAGTCTTAATTTTCGCCACTTTCTTGTTGTATTTTTGCTTTGATTTGCATCAGGATATCTTTGCAGGTTTTCCCTGATGTCATTAGCTAAAGGCAAACTGGTAGCCTGTATAAATTTGGCGATCAAAGATTCATGAGCTTTCAACGGGATCAGCTGAATTGGGTGAATTCTTCCATTTTGTGGGAGCATATACAGTAGGCTGGTTTGGTTTTGAAAATAGAAATCATGGCAGACCACATGACCAGACCAGTTAGAAATGGGCGAACCCAGCCTACATGATTACATTTCGTGAAAATTTCTTATTACATTATGCGTAGGTATTACATTTCGCAACGATTTTTTGTTACATTTCGCGTACCTTGTGCTATTACATTTCGTGAAAATTTTGTATTACATTATGCGTAGGTATTTCATTTCGCAACGATTTTTTATTACATTATGCGTAGGCATTACATTTCGCAACGATTTTTTATTACATTATGCGTAGGTATTACATTTCGCAACGATTTTTTATTACATTATGCGTAGGTATTACATTTCGCAACGATTTTGTATTACGTTATGCGTAGGTATTACATTTCGCAACGTTTATTACATTATGCGTTTTAACACACGCTCAATACTCACACTGTGTTTAGTTTCTATTTTACCGTGATTTTGGAGCATTACTAAAATCGTTGTAAACTCCCCACCAGGTCGTTATTCATATTTGGCAGAGGCCTGAAGGCTCTCTAGTTCTGCCTCGACTGAAGGCCTTGGCACCCGAGTTAGTTGCATGTTTCCCATTTCCCACACAAGCCGTCCTCATCCATCTTCTCCTGAATATAAATTATACTTATATTATCAACCAACCTTGATTAAAATCCAAATCGTCGCCATCATTCGAGGCCTTCTTTTCCTTAACCCATTCACAGTAACACCAATAGGTTATTATAATGTCCCAGTGTGTGTATGATCCCTGCAGGAATTCCCCAACAACTTCCAAAGCGACTGTAAACAATTTCAAATGGAAATAGCGCTATATAAATGACACTTCACCATCATCATCATCATCATCATCATTCACAATTAATTGTAAAATTGTATCAGTATAATTTAATTTTCTATGTCGCTCATATAATACATGTATTTACCCAAAGAAGAATGTGACATGGAACTATATTTTCAGTGAATAATTTGACGAAGCTTCGAATCCCCAATGATCTTCAGCGGTTTGCTGCTACATATTTCAATCCATCATATTCATCATCATCACAATTCACATTTAATTGCTGAATTGTTTAATTCAGATGGTGCTCATATAACATTTACCTAAAGAAGAGTATGACTTGTGACTATATTTTCAGTGAATGATTTGACGAAGCTTCGAATCCCCAATGTTCTCCAGCGGTTTGCTGCTACATATTTCGTAGTGGCCATTCAGGAGCTGTTTCTGCACCGTTTGGAGGATGAGAATAAGGTAACATATATTAAGAATAGAAATTCCCCATAAAATTGAATCTCCTAACTGATATTAACTGACATTGAGTATAGAAATTCCCTATAAAATTGCGTCTCCTAACGGATATTAACTGATATCTAGTATATAAATTCCCTATAAAATTGAGTCTCCTAACTGATATCAAGTATAGTAATTCCCAATAAAATTGCGTCTCCTAACTGATATCAACTGATATTAAGTATAGAAATTACCCATAAAATTGCGTCTCTTAACTGATATTAAGTATAGAAATTCCCTATAAAATTGCGTCTCCTAAAAGATATATCAACTGATATTAAGTATAGAAATTCCCTCTAAATATCGCCTCCTAACTGATATTAAGTATAGAAATTCCCTATAGAACTGCGTCTCCTTACTGATATTAACTGATATTAAGTATAGAAATTCCCTATAAAATTGCAAATTGCGTCACCGCGGAATTATGGATGGTCTGGTTGCTATATAAATGTGCGGCATTGTTGATGGGTAGTACATTGCTTCTGCAGCTGAAAGACCTCATTGGAACTGTTCGCGAAGAGAAGGGAATTTCTTCCCAGTTCCGAGTTTCTATCCAAGGACTTAGGCAGGACCTGTCCTGTCTGTCTTTTGGACAGGCATTTTCCTGAAACCCTCCTTTTTGGACAGGCAAAGAATTTTCAAATTTGACTTTTTTGTGGGTAATAACCAAATATTTTCCTAACAAACCATTTTTTGACACCATAGGCTATTAAGTGTACTTGGTATATGGGTTTGAAGTAGATAGCTAAATCTGGATGGGCAGAAATTTTGGAGTGCAGCTTTGGACAGACATTTTTGAAATCCTGGCTAAGACCCTGTTTCTATCCCTTCGCAATATGACCTTAGTTGTTGAAAACGACATAAAAACTAATTCTTTCTTTCCAATAAAAGTGCAACTAAGTCCACGCCTCCAAAGAGGTGGCCCCTTTAAGGTTTTTAGACACTTTTGGAAATTTCCTGAATTTCTGCATGAATGAATAACAAAGCACAGCTATCTTCAAAACAACTTCATCCATTGGGTAATCTATATACTAGTATTTAGTTTTTTCACAGATTTTCGAAAAAAATAATGCAATTTATGTTGCGAACATCTCATTTTTAAAAGTTGGTTTCCTTCTTTTCGAATTTTATCCCTCCTGAGATACTGTTCCGCAATGATAAAAGCATTTTTGCAGTTATATAGGTTTCAACAAATGTTTTGGTATGATGTCAGAATCCATTAATCCATTATTGCTCACAGCAGCCTAAAGCAGCCTGACAATTTTGATGAAATCTTGCAGGCAAACGCAAAGTAGAAAACATATTTGAAGGAGAAGTGTTATTCAGAATATTAACAATAACTACCTTAAGGAATTTTGTAAAATCATTTTCAGTTACAAGGTTATTGCCAAAAGTATCCTTGTTCCAGACGAAAATTTCTAGAGGAACTCTTAAGCATTAATGGAGGGATAGTTCAGGATTCGTTTCGTTTATTGACATCGGGATAATCAAGTTTCATAGTTATTATCTGTCAAAACATTGATTAGGTGATACAATATATATGTGATATGTTCAGCTCCCTTCAATTTTAAATTAGCTATGCGTTTTCTCGCGCTCAGTTATTTGCATACACATTTTACATGTTATGTTCAAGGATAAGTCGTGGGCTGTTATTCGTGACGTCACAGACAATTGGCTGGAGTGGCTAATTAACCTCGTTCTGGTGGCTGTGTGGCTGGCCTTGACCTACGCATTGCCTGTACCCGGATGTCCAACGTAAGTTTTCTATTCTATTTATCGTTATTTTCTCTGCCATTTTTGCCCAATTCAAGTAATCACGGGAAAACAGTTGACTATTCTTGATTTCCTACCTTAAATTGTACTCGAACTATAAATCTTGTGCATTGATGAGACATCCCAAGAAGTCAATGCACAATGCAGTGAATCGCCCTGCCATCGAGGAAGCCCCGCCCTATTTATACGATTGCACATATTTGAGTAGCTGGTTCCTTTTATATTTTGTTATTTGGAAATGCACTGGTGCAAAAATACGGATTTTTGACGCATGTTCGGATTGGTTTGGATTTAGATTTGGATTTTATCTTTATTGGTACTTCTTAGAGCTGCACTCACGAAGGGAGATCAACTCATGAGCTCGGCGAGTTTGCCTCAGAGCTCGAGCCACTCGAGTTCGTGAGTGGTGAGTGCAGCTCTAGTACTTCTTCTGCCATATTACTTTCTGTGCTCTGATGACTTCAGTATTTCCAATACTACAAATTCAGACCATAGTATAATGACATGGTGAGCCTCTATTGAACTTATAAGAGATACCATATGTCTTGTTCGTGTGCTCGTAGTTTCTATATCCATTGTTTTGTTGGTATTGTTGTTGTACCTATTGTTGGTGTTGCTATTATTATTTTTATTTGCGATAGTTTCCTGATTCGAATTGGGACTGCCCCCATTCAGGACACACCTTTAGGTATTTGGACTTATACATTTTGTATGATTTTGCGATATAAGAATATACAGTCAATGAACATAACCTTTTATCTTTCAAGATGCGCTTTAACTGTAGACTGGTGAGGTTGGCAAAACCATAAACCTGCTACTAGCCCTCACAATAATCTTTTTCGTCACATTTAAGTTAATGCTAACACCTACATTATGAGGTATGGCCTTCTATTTGATATTTCACTTCACAAAAAGTAGGAGTTTGTCTATATAGTAGGACCCTTAACTGATAACTCCCATACCACAGTGCCACCAATATATTATGAATGACATTTTTGAACCGGGCCTCATAATGAAGCAGGAGCAGTATCATTGAGGGGATTAGGACGATTTTGTTACGTCATCCTGTACCACATGTTGCTGTAATCAAAATCAGAGCTCAGAGGAGGGTCACAATTTCATTAAAGCAGGATGATGATCAGTTGAATGTGATTATTAATTGGTCTATGGCTCATACTTTCTCAGCTGGTATATTAACTGTAAATTCGGAAAAGAT
>OZ012695.1:27489661-27524661 GCA_963942565.1 Maea johnstoni | reverse complement strand
TGGTGTTATATTATTAGGGCTTCCCCATGTTGGTGGTGAAAGAATATTTCATGAGATGGCCATGCTGCACCTCCACTAGGTCTTAGTTAGTAGGGTGTCTGGGCACCATTTGCACACACAGACCGCCTGGAAATTACATATAGGAACACCCAATTTTTGTGAGGAAATTCCTAAAACTTTCAATTTCTGGGAAATAATTCACATTTTTACCTTTATGTAATTTTGGTGCTATCAACAAGTGCTGTGCACCATGGTTTCTACCATGCTCTGTCTCTTACTACTGAGTGGTCTATGGTGCTGCCACTGACTGCTTGCTGTATCCCATCACTTGCCGGCTTCTAATCCTGGCCAGGTCATGAAAAGTGATGATATCAAAATTCGTTCCAATATTCCTTCATCCATTCCCAATCTACAAGAAAGTGCTGTATAAGTTTTTCCCAATGGCACATTGATTCTTTCTTGAATGCTCTACATCCCCTTTTTTATTTCATATTTTTTTTTCAGGACACTTTCATTCGTTTTAGTGATGGCCTGTTTCGCATTTGTTCTGTTCGCAATCATCTATGTCGTTGTTGATGTGGCTGGCATTTGGACAGGTGCGCCATTCTTTTACCCAGGTACGTAACACACTCCTTTCCGCAGTATGCCGTATGTATTTACAGGTATTGTTGTTGTTGTTGTTGTCGTTATTGTTGTTGATATCATCACTATCTTCATCATCATTTTCTTTACTTTTTGTTATTATAATTGGTTGCAATATTATTATTATTATCATTATTATTATTATTATGATCATTATTACAATTATCATTATTATTATTATTTTTTTTATTATTATTACTATTATTATTATTATTATTATTATTATTATTATTATTATTATTATTATTATTTATTATTTATTATTATCATCACCCTCAACACAGTCAATTAGTATGATATATTATCATCATCATCTTCACTATTATTATTACTATCATTACTATTATTATTATTACTTAAATTATCATCATCATTATTATTATTATTATTATCATTATTATTATTATTATTATTATTAAAACCCTCATTAGAGTCAATAAAGATAACATGTTATTGTTATTAATAGAAGTAAATCATCATTATTACTTTTGATATCATTGTAAATATTGATGTCTTATCTCGAAAATATCCGTAGCAATCATCATTTTACCTTCTTAAGGTGTGTCTTTTGTGTGTCTTTCCTGCAGGTATGAACTCTATCGTCCTGTACTGGGCCCATGGCATCCTTCATGGCTATTTCCCCATCACCTGGCAGGTGGACAATAACAGCCACGCCCAGAGACTCTTCATGTCCTGCTGGGGAACCAGCTTCTGGGTACTCTTTGCCTTCATCCTTTACAGGAAGAAAATATTCGTGGCACTTTAAATTTGGCATTTTTGGAGGACAGGATTGTTTGGGGACCAGCTTCTGGGTTCTCTTTGCCTTCATCCTCTACAGGAAGAAAATATTCGTGGCACTTTAGATTTGGCATTTTTGGAGGACAGGATTGTTTGGGGACCAGCTTCTGGGACCTTTTCGCCTATATCCTCTACAGAAAGAAAATATTCGTGGCACTTTAGATTTGGCGTGTTTGGAAGACAGGATTGCTGGGGAACCAGCTTCTGGGTACTATTTGCCTTCATACTCTACAGGAAGAAAATATTCGTGGCACTTTAAATTTGGCGTGTTTGGAGGACAGGATTGCTGGGGAACCAGCTTCTGGGTACTCTTTGCCTTCATCCTCTACAGGAGGAAAATATTCGTGGCACTTTAAATTTGGCATTTTTGGTTGACAGGATTATTTGAGAACCAGCTTCTGGGTACTCTTTGCCTTCCTCTACAGGAAGAAAATATTCGTGGCACTTTAAATTTGACATTTTTGGAGGACAGGATTATTTGAGGACCAGCTTCTGGGTCCTCTTTGCCTTCATCCTCTACAGGAAGAAAATATACGTGGCACTTTAAATTTGGCATGTTTGGAGGACAGGATTGTTTGGGGACCAGCTTCTGGGACCTTTTTGCCTTCATCCTCTACAGGAAAAAAATATTCGTGGCACTTTAAATTTGGCATGTTTGGAGGACAGGATTATTTGAGGACCAGCCTCTGGAAACTCTTTGCCTTCATCGTCTACAGTAAGAAAATATTCGTGGCACTTTAAATTTGGTATGTTTGGAGGACAGGATTATTTGAGGACCAGCCTCTGGAAACTCTTCGCCCTCATCCGTTACAGGAAGAAAATATTCGTGGCACTTTAAATTTGGCATACTTTGAGGACAGGATTGTTTTGGGACCAGCTTCTGGGACCTTTTGGACTATATC
Source organism: Maea johnstoni (assembly GCA_963942565.1). Classification (NCBI taxonomy): domain Eukaryota; kingdom Metazoa; phylum Annelida; class Polychaeta; order Spionida; family Magelonidae; genus Maea; species Maea johnstoni. The sequence goes on along the minus strand of OZ012695.1, from coordinate 27,522,319 downwards.
CTTAACAGGAAGAAAATATTCGTGGCACTATAAATTTGGCATGTTTCGGGATCAACCTCTGGGACCTATTGGCCAACATCCCCTTCAGGAAGAAAATATCCGTGTAGGATGGATTTCTGTGTGTTGTCCCTTTTCCTATGCTTTTTCTGTATCAGCAACACTTTCATGTGCGGACAACCATTATTTAGCAGGCCTTTTACATTCAACATTTTACAATTCAGCATTTTCTGCTATAGACCAGTCGCACCGATTGTTCACCAATTTTCTTTATCGTCACCTTTTTGCCATATTAGGCCAATTCGTGACTAGGCAGTTGTATATGTTGGAGGAAACTCGAATGCCCGACATGAAGTGTTTCGTTGGAGCAACTCTAACTCTGGTAAATGGCCGTCGTTAAGTGTAGGATGTCGTCAGTCAACATCAAATGTTCAAGGCTACAGCGTTTGCTCAGAGCAAAATGCACCAAGATAACACTTCGCCTTTCAAAACCAATCACATTCGTATCCTTCTTTGATTTATTTCATACTCCTTGTTTTATTGTATCCAAAACAACAGTTTAATGCCTGTTTGTAAATTTAAAAATTGAGGCAAGGGAACCCCCAGGAACATGACGCATATTTACTTTGCACATTTAGAAGTGTTCTGTGTGTAAAGACTTTACAGGAAGATACCATATGTAGCAATCTAGACCTGTCATGTTTGAAGATTATACAACTCATTTTGACAAAAAGTCAAATAATTTCCCAAAATTGCTCGATATTCTAATGTTATGAGAAAGCAAACAAAATGAACAGCATTAATGATCAAACGATTAAAAACCTACTGATACTTATTAGATACAGTTTAGAGGGAAACTACCATATAGCACATCTTTATTCACAGTGGCCATAAGCAGCCTGACAATTGTGATAATATCTTGTGGGCCAAAGCATAGTTTGGAAAATATTTGATGGAGAAATATTATTGAGAACATTGCCAACGCTTCTATTTCAAAAATTATGTAAAATCATTCTCAATTTGAAAGTTATTGTTGAAAATAGCTTAGATCCAGACGACAATTTCTGGAGAAACTCAAGTATCAACGGGTTAAAGATGCACGCCCGAGACATTAAGCTGATTGGTTTCTCTATGCACAGCATAAATACATATAAATCAACTTAGGCTTAATTAAGGTTTATCCTAATATATTTCTCTAACACCAGTGTGTAATGGGGTATTCCAATTACATCAGTCAGTAGACTGCATATGATACCATTAGCCACACATTTGAAATACATATACATTAGACATACGTATATTATATATAGCATGCATACATGTAGTTAAATGTTATGATTATACACGTTTTACGTAAATATTTATGGAGACGTAGTTTATTCCCAGCAGGGAATACATAAAATTGATTGTTGACTTGAATTGTTCCCATAATCTCTATGCTCTGTGCGTCTTTATGGAGATGTTAAGTTTACCCCCAGCGGTTTATGAAAAAGCTGATTTGCTACTTAAGGTGCTTTGGTTATATTCATACCATCAAGGATCTATGATATGCAAAGTGAGGATCGACGATTTCACTTATGCTTTGCTTCTAGACTTTGATGGTACTCACGTTAACTACTAGTATTTCATATAATGGGGGCCCTCCCTCATCCTATATGGCTCTTTCAGTTTGTACGATTTTCATCTTACATAATTCATATTTTGCGGCAACCCTGTAATGGATAAATCTGAATTGAATGAAACGCATGTACATATTCCCATTGGTTTGATGATTGAAAATAAATTTTCAATTTCATCAAGTGTTTACGTTTGTCCTGTCTTCTCTTTTCATTTATTCATGATGCTGTCAATATGCTATCTTTCCCTTTGATTTATTCAACTTAATAACTCCCTTGAAATCCATATTGATAATGCCATTAATGAACGTATTTATAAGACCAAATTCTCTTTTTGTCTGGGTATCTAAAATTTCTAACTTCTTCAAAAACGTATGGATTTCAAACCTGACTAATCATATTCTAAAAAGTTTGTCCGGATTCCAAAGATCTCAAGAAGTTCTTCTCGACTTAACATTTCCAGTATATCATTCAAAAAATAGATTCATTTAGACATCGAAGTTAAACATTCTAAATTACCCAAATTAGTGTCGTTCCATAATGATAAGCTTCTCACCTCCATACTGTTATTAGGTCTAATATGTTGAATGATATACAATACTGACCCCAAGACACATTTTCAAAATGGGTTTTACACAGCGTCTTTCAAGCATGACATTTTACAATGAACTACACAAAATAAAGAGAAACTAAATAACCCTCTATTGGGACATAAACAAACATACACAAAGAAACACAGGGAGGGCATGAAAACCATATGTCTCATGAATACCAGTACCATTAAATCATCGATAGGCCATCGACCAATAACTTATAAACATAGGAAGGATACTAGTATGTCAAATTCTGTAACAGCATCAGTGTTGATAACTTGTGTTCCAGTATATGCTTTGCTTTGATGTTTAGCATTAACTCATAGTGGAGGGTTTTGTAATGTGTATTACTAGTATATGGAAACAAAGTCCAGGCCTATATTTCAATATCTTTTATTTACAAATCATTTAGATTTGTAGTTTATGGACATTATTTGCTGCAAATATCACTCAGGCCAAAATCGAAAAGTGGTCAATTAATGCGCATGATCAGGGATGACACTGCCTCTTATGGCGCATGTGCATTGCTATAATCTGTCTGACTTGAGTTTGGCTAAAAGCTTTTTCCTCTTTTTCCCTCAAAAAGTTCGTTTTTGCCTTCCAAACTTGGCAAACCTCTTAGTAGCACTACCGCGTATATGTATGAAAATACTTTTTGTCTCAACTCCGCAAAATGTTGATTTTGCTCATTAGGTCCCATTGTAAAATATGCCCATTGCCAACAATGACGATCTCGCGTGTTTGTACTGTTGGCAATTGTTGGAAATGGGCAGATTTTACAATGAGACCTAGTGAGCAAAATCAACATTTTGCGGAGTTAATATAAGTCAAAAAGTATGTTCATACATACACGCGATAGTGCTACTAAGGTGTTTGCCAAGTTTGAATGGCAAAGTTTGAACTTTTTGTGGGGAAAAAGAGGAAAAAGCGGTTAGCCCAACTCAAGTCAGACAGACTATAGGTATGGCTAAGCTTATTCCGCATCAATAATTATAGTTAAACAACACATAATACTCCATTTCATTTTTATAATAACATTCCCAGTGCTTAACCTAGCAAGTAAAATTTATGGATATGATACGAAAACATGCTCCCTCTAATTTGGAAAATATTTTGTAGTCTCAAAGTTCAGTGAATGATTTAGATTTTTTTTTTCGAATGGATTCTGACATGGTGACAACCTATTGGTGTGACGGCAACCAGTTGGTGCGGAGCTACACTTCTGTCCAATTTAAGACCCCTAAGCTGTACTGGGCATATACAGGATGCCTTCAGAAATCACAGAATTGCCGATCTCTTAAGTATATATCCCTGTTATAAATGTAAGGTGTTGTCCTCATTTGTCCATGTTAGCGCTGAAAACATCCACCCACACCGAAAAACAGACACATGTGCCAAATGCATGTAATGCTTTAAATATAATACCAAATGTGAATAATGTGAGAGCTGCTTGCCCTAATTAATGTGAACCCATGACAGAATATTTGGATATACACTCGTTAATACTTTAATGCTCCATTGTATATACAGATGCTGCGATATGATAACAATACATAGAACATCCATTATCATTTAGACACGGAAGTGCTTAGATTAGTTAATTGCAGTCTCAGCAACCAATGTGCCCATAACAATACGCATGGATTAATATTTTATCACTAACTAGACGGTGTTCCACTAATAAAGGTCGTAGGTGCAATAAACGTATGTCCCATTTGCACTGATGGCCTTATTCATGTTGTATCCCATTACTTACTCATCGCTCCATATCTATAAAATGGATGCTTGCTGAAACTGCACACTTAGTTAGCTATTTACTTTGAATATCACTAAGTGGCTGATAATGCAATGATGCAAAATGTCATTTACTACAGTGCTATTGAGTATTTAACTATTTGAGTAGTCATTTAGATCAACATTATCAGTTCCACATATAAAATCGACCAGTACTTTGATCATGTGAAATCTTGTCTCTCATAGCTATTTAACCAGTATGCATAGGTTCATTGTTATTCTGCTATTGGAGCAATGGCTTAGGGGGTAAACTTTTTCTCTGCAATACGTATTTGACCGTTCAATCTGTACAGAGTGTAAATTGCTTGTTTAGAAAGATCATATGGTGTGGAATACATAGGGCATTCTCCAAGCAGGGGATAAGATGTATAGGTAAAAAACTGCAAGGTTTTTCCACAGTTATCGGCCGAGGACCAACAAATTCAACAAACTTATATAACCATTTCTTTCAGATTTTTGTTAAAAATGGGAAAAGGTGTCTGTTTTTTTTTTCAGAATGCGTAGCTTTGGAACAAATTCGATAATGTGCAAATCATCGGTGTGTATGGTTTCTTCTTATGATGTTCAAAAGTTCCTACTGCATGCCTCTACATCGTACATGTAGCATATCACTTCTCAATGGTATGGCCCTGTACATCCGATGCCCTGTTTCAACATAGTGAACGCATTGCTATTGATGTATAATTCATATTATGGCATTTATGAATAACCTAGAGATCATTTGTACCCACAAGTATATGCCTACAATTTAGTTGCTGGACAGTTTCCTTGGTCACTTTATTCAGCGTTAATAATGTATCGGTTAATTGCATGCAGACATACATTCAATGAGTATGCAGTTGCTAATTAGTAACCCATTAATACTCACTGCAGCCAAAACAGCCTCACAATTTTGATGAAATCTTGCAGGCACAAGCAGAGTTAGGAAAATATTTGATGGGGAAATGTTACTCAAAATATTACCAACAACTCTCCTTCAAATATTTTGTAAAATCATTCTCAATTCAAAAGATATTGTCTAAGGTATCTAAGATTCAGACGACAACTTCTGTAGGAACCCTTAAGCATTAATGTGTTAACAATCCCAACATGCATCAGGATGATGACATTTTCTTACGTGAGATGGATGGGGTGACTAGACCCCTCCGACAATTTTCATCGCGAAATATGTCTAAATAAAGTTTGTCTAAAAGTATCGATGTGCTTGGCCTATATTTTGACATGTCATCCACGGGTGTTTGTAGGACCAGGCACTGGTAGACGTCCGGTCGACTAGTGCAGAAATTAAATACTAGTATCTTCACCGTAGCTGCCCTTACACAAGTGAACTTTCATTCACCCAATAGATCGCGTGCGATAAGTTCGCGAGGGCAATACTAGTTCGCGTATTCGCGAAAGATTCGCACTCGCGAACTTTGCCTGTTCTACAGTATCTTCACCGTAGCTGCCCTTACACAAGTAAACTTCCATTCGTAATCAAGTGACAATGGATAGAACACCTAACTACTAATTGAACATAAATGACGAGATGTCCAAATGCAGTCAGCTTCTATTCTCCTTAAGTCCATGTGTTACGGTATGAGATTACCCCTAACACACACTTCTAAACCACTGAATGAGACAATCAAGGTTTCTTTCGTACGCCTATGGTCACAGCCGCTTGTACCAATAGGTAGATTTGAATTAGGCACACTTTTGTGCCAAAAAAACCCCACAAAAGGTACAACCTTTTTAGATAAACCATTGAGCTATTTTTAGCCATTCACTGATTTATATATGTCATAAACATGATTTAAGAACTTGAGTAGTTCGTATAATTCTCGTCACGTATTGGTTATAAAGTACGGAAACCCAGATGCATCCAAATACAGGTATGCAATACATAAGTTAGACATGGGCCACCTTTTTCAAAATTATAGCTGCAAGATCAATGAGATCAAACTCTGCTTTATCCATTGTGCTTCTCAAAATACTATTCCGGGTGAGTGAGTTAGTCTCATGGTTATAAATAGCCTTAAACTTAGCGGTAGTTTCATTTATTTTTGGAAAGGTACATCGAATTTTACTCTCCATTGGGTAAGAATGACTCATGGTAGATTAAACGAATGTCCATTTAAAATAAACTCGTGCATTTGAAGGGTATGGACTTACGGTGTGAGACAGACTCGTACTTCCAGTCATTGAATTTATTTTTATTGGCTGTAGTATTTATATAACCAAAGGTCTGCAAAGAAAACATGCACGAAACTTCAAAGGTATAAAACGCATGCCATGTACTATATATATATATATATATATATATATATATATATATATATATATATATATATATATATATATATATATATATATATATATATATATATATATATATATATATTTATATATATATATATGTATATATATATATATATATATATATATATATATATATATATATATATATATATATATATATATATATATATATATATATATATATATATATATATATATATGTTACAGTAAGAGTGTCAAACCAGGATTTATTCAAATCCCTAAAACTTTCAGGGAATCTGTCAAATTCCTGTTTCACTCACGGATTTGGTCCCTAAATGTCTAGAGATTTGACTAAATCCTTGAAAATAGGAGAGTCATAATGATGAAATTGATAAACGTTGACTAAGATACTAATTATCATCATCATCAAGCAATAATTTTTGGCTGAGCATTGATTATTCAGCATTACTTTGTACCTCATTACTTTGATAATCAGGAATCATAAGTAGCGCTCAACTAAGCATAAAACAAAGGTAATTGTCATTCAACAATCCCTCTGAAAGGTCTCCAGTAAACAAGTCAAAAATGACCCACCTATTTTTAGGGATTTAGTCATATCCCTAGACATTTAGGGACCAAATCCTTGAGTGAAACAGGAATTTGACAGATTCCCTGAAAGTTTTAGGGATTTGACTAAATCCCTGGTTTGACACTCTTACTGTAACATATGTTTATATATATATATATATATATATATATATATATATATATATATATATATATATATATATATATATATATATATATATATATATATATATATATATATATATATACATGTATATATATATACATATATATTTATATATACATATATATGTGTGTGTGTGTGTGTGTGTGTGTGTGTGTGTGTGTGTGTGTGTGTGTGAAATACTTGGCCTAAAACAGGAGACAGGCTACAAAAGTTAGCCCACGCCTTATACTTTTAATAGGAAGTTCCACCCCTTTCCTTAGATATTTACATGTACTATTCATGTCTGCTACCTGAACCTACACTCTACGCTGATTTGTCAATATGTTAAGCAGCCTGGTGGTCGTCTCTAATATAAATTGATTACCGTAATTTCGCGTGTATAAGACGCACTTTTTTACACTAAGTTTTACACTCAAATAGGGGGTGCGTCTTATACACAAAGCTAGAAATCTAGGGTGTTTTACATCGAGTTACCAGGCCACTCGGAGATCGCCAATTACAATTATAATGCGGTGGCCAAGACAATGCCCATCGATGTTTGCCTCGTCATTGATGAATTGTAATTACCGAACCACTCTTCGCTAGAATTTACTGATTACAATCCATGTGACATGCCTAGGACAATGGGTAGTGAGTACCGACACAGGGTGATACGCATTGATGTCACGGTGATGTCACATTTCACTCATCTCAATATGCGTTTTACTGGGTTTCTAGCGTTATTCATGAGGAGTTGATTTCCTACAATAATTCCCATAAGGGGGTGCGCACTATACACAAAGCTAAGGTCTATACATCATGTTATTTAAAGGCCTGGACAAGGGGTGCGTCTTATATACGGGTGCGTCTTATACACGCGAAATTACGGTACTGTTTCCGCGAAGTACTGCCCTTTAATACTCGCTGTTTACAGTGGCCCGTCACTCGCCTGGCTGCCACTGGACAGAGATGACCAGTTGGTGACGAGTGGTCAATATGGCGATGCTGACCATATTGGTTTGGACCAGTCTCGCCCTACTGGGTACGGGAGTATGGAGGGTAGAGTCCAGTGATGGCGATAATGCCTCAACTCTAAACCCTACAGGTGTTTTTGGTGCAGAAGCATTGATAGTGACCAAAACAGCCTTGCTATCCATGGCAAGAACGGATGATGACGTGAAACTTCGCCGCATGCTCGTGACGCGAAACCCTTCCTTTATTGCCAACAGTAGGCTCTGTTTGCGGTACTTCCCTAACGGTTCCTGCGAGTGGACGGACATCTTCATGTTCCAGAATTCCTCCATCTTCACCGTATCAGCTTCTCACAAGGGTGATAACCAAGCCGTATTCCCCCTCTGCGGTGTGGGATACGGTCAATCGATGTGCGGTGGACCTGCCTACCTAACCTCCCCCTGTGGCGTCATAAAATCACAGCGAACTGGCCCGAAAGGCGAGTTTTTGGGCTGTCAGTGGTTCATCGACGTCGGGGAAGGTTCGGGCATCGAGCTGGACTTCGCGGAGTTCGATTTTAAGGACTATGCGGGGGGTCCATGTGATCGGCTTAAGTTACGCATCCTGTTGCCGGACAGTGAGGGACGTACCGTGAGTACCATAAGTACCCTGTGCGGCCGAATGGACCAATGGAAATATATCTCACACAGCCATCGCCTGAGCATTTCTCTTGAGGCGGACCGCAATACAGCATTCTCCTTCAATATACCATACACCGCTATTCCTAACAGCGAACGTGTAGTTCAAGAACACCGAGAACTCACATTTGATAGTGTGAAGTCGGCGATTTCGCACAGGGAAAATATCCCAGTTTTTCCGGAACAGCTAGCTGGGGAGATCTCGTGGCATATCCGGGCTCCTGTGGGTAGGTACATTTCGGTAGAATGGGAGATACTAACGGCGAACTACTCATACTGTCAAGAATGCAGTATTAAGATTTTTGATGGACCTACGGCTCATACCGACCTTAAAGCGAACCAAACCATTCATCCACAAACCAACAACCTGAAAGGCAAAGGGACCTCCTCCGGGTTTCACCTGCTTGTCGTATTTAAAGGTCGACCTTTAACTCAAGGCACAACCCTGATACTTAAAGCCAACAACTTTGAGGCTACAGTTAGAAGTATAGGCGCCAGATGCATCCAAGACCCTTCATCCAGAGATGGAGGTAGTGGAAGTTCCTCACTTATGATATCGGGCATCGCCAACAGCAACTCCAGCTATTCTCAGTGTGTTTGGTCGTTGGACGCCAGAAAAGGACTTTTCTATGAGTTCAGGACCACCAACATGACATTCCCGGGTTCCAACACGAATAGCTGTTCCCGCGAAGGCTTTATTATTTATGACGGCAATTCGACAAGCAGCCCTGCGTTTGGTCCGTTCTGTGATACCGTACCGGATCGGCTATTTCTGGTCTTATCTCGCTCCAAGCATATCACCTCCTCTTCCTCCTCACTCCTCGTCGTTTTCTACTCCTACCCCCCACGAAGCCTCCTTAACGGTAGACCCCCCGCAGAGGTGAGGGCGAAATTGACCACCACGGCATGCCCTGGTCTTACACTCTCTCGTATCAGAAGCTACAGCCTCCAGGGTCTAGTAATTAAAGAGCACCCCGATTATCTCAATATTACCCTTAACATGCATTCCTGCTTCACTCTACAGCACGTCCCGGCAAAAAAAACTATTGCTGACAACTACATTGTTAATGTTGTCAATAACAATTCCGGCGCATCCATTCCGTTGTTCTACGACCATTCTATAGCATCAGGTGGAAATTGGTGGGACCTTTTGTGTAGAAGCGAAACGAGCAGTATGATACGCTACGGGACTGCTAACCACGCCCTCTTCGACCCAGATCGACCGGTCGTCCTTTCCTCGTCCATACATATCAACCACAGCGCCAAGCCATGCAGCAGCGTGGTCGGTGGTTTTGTGCTGCAGCAATGGTCCGGGGAGGCTGAGATACAACGGGTTCAAACCTCGTCCGACACCATCACGTACATACGAGACTTCGCGAGATCTGGCAGATTAGAACTTAAAGCGGATTTGAACTACGCAAGTACAGAACTTAGATTGAGTGCACCGCTCTCACTGGCAAGAACACACTACTATTCAGTCAGGTTCACCTGCAGAGGGCGCTGTGGATGGAACACGGGCGTAAGTCACTTCAACCTAAACTACGTTCGCCTCTTTGACCGTCCTTACTATGTCTGGGAGAAGGCGGTGCCTTTTACCTCATATCGCACGGTGGCATTGGGTCTCCCGCATCGTCACCGCTCCGTCAACTCGGCGTACGTTTTCATCAACCTGTATCATGACTACAATAAGCGTGTGGTCGAGGGAGACAAAATGATCATTCAGTATGAGTTACTAGAGTATCAAAGGCCTGAAGGTTATCACATACCGGGCAATAGTGCCTCAACGGGAAAGAGTGCCTCAACGGACAATAGTGCCTCAGCGGACAGTAGTGCCTCCGCGGGCAATAATGCTTCACCGGGTAATAACTCATCATCATGCCCGGAGGAAGGGTCACTATTCCACGGCTCGAGCTGCTATAAACTATACGAGAACCCGGGCAGGTGGTCGTTGTCGCTGACGTGGACCAAGGCCCATGAACTATGCACCTCTCTAGGCGGCCACCTGGCTAGCATCACCAGCCGCAAGGAGTGGGAGGTCATCAGATACGCCATCCTCACACAGTGGAAACACGTGTTCGACGGCAACTACAACATCTACATTGGCCTGGCCTTCTCAGAGACGGTGAGTAAAAGTCATGGCTGGCTGGAAAGTGGGACGATTGTATCAATATATGTGCAGTGCTGACATTTAATTCCTGCACTAAATGTGTGGGCAGACCGGACATAATACACGACCGCACGCCCGATTATCACCAAGTTTCTTGGGTATGAATGCATGGATGACCTCACAATTGAACGTAGCTTTGTTCTTCAAGTTACGTGTGTCATTGGCGTGCTTGGCTTAATATTTGACATGTTATCAAAGTGTGTTTGTACAATCAGGCACTAGCAGACGTCCGGTCGACTGGTACAGGAATTAAATGTCTGAACTGTATTGTACATTACTAGATCTAGTATACTACTTAGCTATGGTGACAGCTAGACATCCTAGAAAGCCTAGCTAGCGCATCTAAGATTTGCATCAGAGATGGTGAGTAAGTGCCATGACTGGCTGGAAGGTAGGGCGATTGTATCAACATATGCATTGTACGTTAGACCACTTGGCTGTTGGGACAGCCAGAAAAGGCTTAGCGCATCTAAGATATGCATGCCATCTCAGTTTTGGTACCATGGATGGCTGGAAAGTACGATGATTGTATCAGCATACATGTATGTATTGTACGTTAGACCACTTGGCTATGGGGACAGAAAGAAATAGCTTAGCATATGTAGGATTTGCATGCCGTCTTGAAAGACGGTGAGTAAATGCATTGGCTGACTGCAAGTGCGAGGTTTGCATTAACAGATGTGCACTAGATTACTGGGCAATAGAGGCAACCAGAATCCACTTTGCTCATCAAGATTTACATGCCGTTTGTCTTGACTTGTTTTGACTTCAAATACGGAGTTTGCATTAACTAACGCATGAACAGCGGTCGTGTGCACATATATAAATATATATATATATATATATATATATATATATATATATATATATATATATATATATATATATATATATATATATATATATATATATGTATATATATATATATATATATATATATATATATATATATATATATATATATATATATATATATATATATATATATATATACATATATATATATATATATATATATATATATATATATACATATATATATATATATATATATATATATATATATATATATATATATATATATATATATATATATATATATATGTATATATATATATGTGTGTGTGTGTGTGTGTGTGTGTGTGTGTGTGTGTGTGTGTGTGGATGAAGATGAATGGTTAAACCTGACAGGAAGTAAACTTATCTTAGAATAAATGTAAAATATAACAAAGTCAAGTAATCGCTTATAAAATCGCCGTGCCAATTTTTGTCAGTTTAAACGGCCATCGCTGGAGTTTGCAATGCACGGACCGCTCAGCCATGGGGGAGCAGAAGAGTTAAGCTTAACCCACCAATCTCGCAGCGGCCAAAAGCAGCCTGCTATACTTATCTCGGTGATATCTCTCAGTCAAATCAAAAGCACGTTTCAGAAACATATTTGAAGGAGGGATGGTGAAAAGAACAAGACAAACAACTCTCCTTCAGATATTTTGTTAAGCCTTTCATAATCCTGAAGTTATTGTCAAAAGTGTAATATTTCCAGACGACAGATTCTGGAGGAACTCTTATGATCTCCATGCCGATTCTTTTCAGGAAAACGGCTATCGTTGGACGGATGGTAAGCCGGCCACGTTTACTGACTGGTTTTCGCCCAAAGACGAGTACGGGGACAGACTTCTAGGGAAGGATGAAATCTTCGCTTCCACGGAAGCCAGGCACCCCAGCGTGGACCCGTCTGTGAGATGCGTCGTGATGCTTATCCGGGAGGTGGCCGTACACGACACGATGCTGTGGTTCAATCTACCATGTGAATACCCCTACCAACAGCAGTCCACTCTCTGTGAATGGGACGTACAGGCCAACTCCACGCATAGGTATGTAGAAAGACGCTGGTTACTTTATCATTTTATTATACATTTTTCTATTATTTTCTATTTTCGTTCAATCTCCCCTATGAATACCCCTACCAAACAGCAATCTACCCTCTGTGAGTGGGACGTACAGGCCAACTCCACGCATAGGTATGTAGAAAGACGCTGGTTACTCTATCATTTTATTATACATTTTTCTATTATTTTCTATTTTCGCTCAATCTCCCCTGTGAATACCCCTACCAACAGCAATTTACCCTCTGTGAATGGGACGTACAAAGCAGCTCCACGCATAGGTATATACAAAGACACCAGTTACTTTATCATGGTGTTATCCATTTTTCTGCTAGTTTCTATTTTGATTCAATCTCCCCTGTGAATACCTCTACCAACAACAATCCACCCTCTTTGTGTGGGACGTACAGGGCAACTCCACGAACAGGTATGTATAGCCTAGCTACTGGACTTTACTGCGTTTTTACTTTATGATATTTAAATGTATGCCTGTACCTATACTACATAGGGACATGTGGCCTACTGTTGGGCATTTAATTCACACACTTGCCACACGAGGGGGTTTTAATGGTAGTATTTCCAACTACCCTCCGCAGTGCCATCTATCCACAAGGAGTGACATTTGAGTATGACCTTGGAGGCAGGCTAGGGTATGTAGAAAGCAACTGGTTACTTTATTATTTTATCATTTTCTATTTTGGTTCAATCTTCCCTGTGGATACCACTACCAACAGCAATCCACCCTACTGTGAATGGGACTCCACGCATAGGTATATAGAAACTTTAGAAAGACACTTGTAACTTTATCATTTTATTATCCATTTTTCTATCATTGTCTATTTTTGTTCAATCTACCCTGTGAATACAGCTGCCAACAGTAATCCACCCTCTGTCAATGAGGTTTGAAGAAAGATATTTGTTTTCGTTATCACTTTATTTCCCGTTTTTCTATCATTTTCTATATACGTTCGTCTAAAATACCTTGTAAATACTCCTTCCAGCAATAATCCAACCTCTGTTAAATGGGACTCATAGGTTTGTGAAAAGACATTTGTTACGTAATCGCCTTTTATCCTTTTTTCTATTATTTTCTATTTTGATTCAATCAACCTTGTGAATACCTCTTCCAGAAGAAATCCAACCTCTGTCAATAAAAAAGTTATGTTAGCTCTGCATTGTATATCTTTTATAAAAACAATCATAAAACAAAAGGGTAAAGAAAATGTATTGCACTAACTATTGACACAATTTCTCAATACTTTCAGATGCGGTCACTTTAATGTCAGAAGAGAAAATGTGGGTCTAATTGAATTTTAACGAAATGAATGACAAATTAAGTGCATGAGAGTAAATTGATTGTAAAACAACGTTTTTGGACAGTGTAATTATTGTCTCATGTATGACAAAATAAAATAAAGGTAAATATTATTTAAATATCCTATCCAGTTATATTGGTTATGAATGGAAATGTATCCTGACCAAAGAAAAGGTGTTTAACGATTGCTTCATCATGAGAAATGTGTAATTTAAGCCTTTTAACCCTTATGCTGCTGGTGGCTAATTTGACCATTAGAAAATGACAAAAAAAAAACACTTAAAGATGACTGAAACCCTGGCACATGGATGCTCATCTGAGAGTACTCGGCGAGAGATATCCAATGAATACCAACGTGACAGGGTTTAGTTAGTTTCTAAAATTATTTGAGTTCTTGTGCTTTGGGTGAAAGTAGCCTCAGTATTGGAAGGATTAAATGTAACACTGGATTATTGTATGGAATCTTGTTTATTTTTCAGGGTAACCAACGGCACTACTCATCAGCGTGCGGAGGGTGGTTTCCAAGCCTCAAAGTTTGGGTGCACTCCTGGATGGACCTTCAAACAAGGTCATTGTTTCAGGTATGTAAGAGAACAGTTTCAGTGTAAAGCAAAGAATCCATTCAATCATTAAACAAGCGGCAACCTCATTTCTGCAAAAGGAATCCAATTGGCCAAACTACTTAAGATATCGTGTATCAGCATAAATTGCAGAAAATAATTACGCATCTGAATGAAAATATTTAAGAAAATGTACCCATGGTTTTGATGCAAACAAAATCCTAAAATTCGTATTTATCCAAGGTACACGTAGACTGACATCGATAGATATAAATCCCGAATGGAACAGGTTAATTGAGATACTGTATTGCATATTTCATTATATGATTCACACATAAGTCCCTAGGCGTAACTATATTTGGCAAGATATGAAAATCACAGTTTATATCTTATCATACTATCAAATAATAGTATAAAATAAGATGAATAAAGCAAGAGCATTGAAATACTAGTAATCCATCTTTCAACAATTATTCAAACCACCTTACAATTGACCATGTATTGATGGGATCCAGTGAGTGCGTACGACTATTCATTCCCACACCATCACACCATAGTATATCATCATGTTATCGTACTTGCAGTTTGGAGTCTTACTTGGAATCCGACAGATCCCCAGACTGTTCCTTTGCACAGCAGCGCTGTAGGCAGCTAGGTGGACAGCTAGCAGTGAGTGATACCCTCAATACCACTCACATGGTGGAACTACTGGAGGCTTGGCTACACCTGAAAGATTACGGTGACATAACGGTTAGTAGAGTATAGTTTAGTATGGTATAGTATAGTATAGTATAGTATGGTAAAGTGCAGTATAGTATGTTATAGTATACAAATATGACATCCCTGAGGGGTTTCCACCAGGAATAACTTCCCCGAGAGAGGATTGTCGCTCGAGGGCGTAGTTGGAAATACCACAGAGATGTCATATCTGTTTTATTATACCGAACAAAATACAAAACACAAACACCAGTGATTTTGAATAAATACTCGTCGTCTGCCTTGTTGAACTAGTTTCATCGGTAGGTCACTCGGCACACTCCGTGGGTGTTCGTGGGTTTTCTTCGGGCTAGCGGTAACTAGTCAACTATTTCATAGCTGTTGCTATGACCTATTCAATTATTTCATAAGCTGTTAAGGAAAACAGCCTGTCACTAAGGAGTGATGAAAACATGACGATTAATCCATGCCCTTAATCAACCAGAATCAAGAATCTTCACGAGGGGTATAATAATGTAATTTATCGTTGTATTGTGTTTCATCGTACAGTAGTAAATCAAACCACAAAACCACATCCTAATATCCATAAGAATGATTTAGTACACAAATAACATTAGAAATGTAAAGAATAACACAACTATAGATTAAATAACGGATATCTTGTTAATTATAGGTAAGGCATCCCAGATACAGCAACTCCTGTTTGACCATGGATGTCGGTAGTATCCTGTCTGCAGCAACACCCGACGAGATACCAGAGGGCCACTGGAACATCCTCTGTGAGATGAATGTCACGGTTGCCAGGGAGGATGCGTGTAATGCTGAGCTGCAATTCCGCTGCAACGACTCCTCCTGTATCTACCGAGACAATGTCTGCGATGGCGTCGCGGATTGCCCAACGAGAGAAGACGAGATCTCGTGTGAATGCAATGATATGTCATTTACCTGTGGGAGTACAGGACAGTGCATACCTCTATCCAAGGTGTGTGATTTTGTACAGGATTGCCCTGATGGCTCGGATGAAGTACTATGCATCAGACCTCTATGTGACGCTGGACAGTTCCGTTGCACAGATGGCCTATGCATTGATGCCTCAAAGAGATGCAATTCAGTTGCTGATTGCAAGGATGGGAAAGACGAGTTTCAATGTAGACGGGATGAATGTAAGGGCTTCTTTTGTTACTCGGGTAAGTGTATATCACGTGGCAAACAGGAGGACATGGTGGTGGACTGCTCTGCGCAGACTCTTGAGGACGAGGCTGATCACCATGATGAGGATACAGTCAAAGACTGGGGCGAGGAGGGCTTCTGTAGCGCACCAGGCCAAGTCCCCTGTAACAGATACCAGCGCAAATGTGCAGAGAGAAGCAAGACCTGTATCTATGACTATGATGAAGAGGGTATTGGCAAAGAGTGTCGCACAGGGAAACATCTTGAGAACTGCCACAATTACGACTGTCCAAACATGTTCAAATGTCCAGATTCCTATTGTCTCCCCATCAGCAAGGTGTGCAATGGTCGCTGGGACTGTATCGATGGCGATGACGAGCGCCCTCTATTGTGTGCTAATTACACCTGCCCAGGTAAATTCCGCTGCAAGTCAGAGTCTTACTGCATCAACCAGGAACAGCTGTGTGATGGCGTCGTTGACTGTGTGGTAAGCAAGGAAGATGAGAAGTACTGCACTATACAATGTCCTGCCAACTGTACCTGTCATGGAAATGCTGTATCGTGCCCGTATTCCAATCATACCATCATACCAAAACTGTCAAAAGAAGTTAGGGTATTGGTTATGAGAAGGGGAAATCTCACGTTGTCAAATGAATCGTTTTTAGGGTATAATTTCATGGTCAAACTCAATATTTCTTCTAATAATATCTGCAACCTCCCTGTTGGCGGCTTCCGTGATATGGCCAATTTGATATCCTTAGATCTGAGTGATAATTGTGTATCCTCATTGTATGAGGGAATATTCAATGGCCTCTTATCTCTCTCTGATCTCAGATTATCCAATAACCCAGTAGTTGTCGTCTCTGCGCATGCGTTCTTTGGCCTATCAGAAAGAATGCAAAATCTTCACCTTGAGAGTCTAGGTATCAGACTCATTGAAGATGCTGCATTCGAGAAATTACAGATCAAAGCTCTCCACTTGCAAAATAATCGAATCGAGAAAGTCAATAAATACACATTTCAGGGTTTGAAGAATTTGAGCGAGTTGAATCTGGAGAGGAATAGTATTTCGTTTCTGCACAGAGAGGCATTCTTGGATGCCAAATGGAAGGCGTTGCGTACGGACGAGTTTAGATTTTGCTGTTTTGCCAAAGATGTTGAGGCGTGCACCCCCACAGGAGATGCTTATTCGTCCTGTGAGGACCTGATGGCGAACCAGATTCTACAGTACTGTATCTGGATCATGGGTGTCCTAGCACTGATAGGGAACGTGGTGGTACTAATAGGTAGATTCAGATCCGCGAGAAATAAGGCGCCCAGTTTCTTCATCCTTAACCTCAGCATCTCGGATTTCCTTATGGGAGTCTACCTTCTCATCATCGCCGCGGCTGATCAATACTACAGGGGTACCTATATCCTTCACGCTAAACAATGGAAAGCTAGCCATCTGTGCAGATTTGCTGGTTTTCTCTCATTCCTCTCGAGTATCATGTCAGCGTATATCCTGACAACGGTCACAATCGACAGGGTTGTTTGTGTGGTATTTGCATTTAAGGTGGCTAGTATCACCACTCGGCAGGCTCGTATCATAATGGCGTGCGGGTGGGTTTTATGTATATTTTTCAGCATTCTCCCAATCGTGAATATACCATACTTTGGCGCTGACTACATCAAGAATGGTGTCTGTCTATTGTACAATAGCCGTCACGGTAAGGTACAGGGATGGGAGTACACATTCTCCATACTAATGGTCTATAATCTCACAGCGTGCTTAGTGTTCATTGGAGGCTATGGCTGGATGTATAGATCAGTGGTCAAAGCACGTAAAGATTCTGGGCGTGAAGGGAATGAGAGAGAGATCGCCCTGGCCAAGAAGATGGTGCTGATCATAGGAACAAACTTCCTGTGTTGGTCGCCCATGATAGTCGCCAGTATTCTCTCCTACAATGGAGTGATACTGCCCAATCAGGTGATCGCCTGGCTCACTGTGTTTATTCTACCCCTGAACACGGCCCTGAACCCATTCATATACACCCTCTCCTCCATGCAAAAGGGTAAATCCAATTCCAAAAAGATTACCAGACCCAAACCACAGAGTAACGCCTCAATTACTACCACAACAACCATAAAATCTACATCATAAATGGCAAGATATATATCAACTTCGCTCCAACACATTCACTCAAACGCTCACTTACATACATACATACATACATACATACATACATACATGCATGCATACGTACATACATACATACATACAGTACAGACATTTAATTCTGCACCAGTAGACCGGACGTCTGCCAGTGCCCGGTTGTAGACATACCCATGGATAACATGGCGAGAAATTAAGCCAAGCACATGTAGCTTGCGAATGAAAGCTACGTTCTGTTGTGAGGTAATTCATGCATCCATACCCAGAGAATGACCACCCCAGTTTAATTGCACGGTCAGCTCCACATCTTCGTTTTTTGAAGTGTAGTCCATTGTGGTCATAATTGTAATGTATAAGTATATTATGTGAAGTGTACGTTTGTATCAACACGCAATGCTTATATTAAAAGTGTGTAATTGATTCCTGAATTATTTACCTACATGCTAATTTTGTTCTATTTAAGTCGCTTTCAACAGCTTATTTCGTTTCGTGACGAGATAGAAATCCGGGAACGAGGGGAAATTCCCTTCTCTTCATGAAGAGTAGTCACAAGAGGTCTTTCAGTTTCAGTAGCATAGACATCCTTTAACAACGCCACACATTTATATTGCGACCGGGCCAACCCGCTAATTGGGATCCAGCGAAGACATGCTAAAAGCATAGTAGGGTATTAGACAAGGTAAAAGTAAGGTCTAAAACTTTAGGTCCATTTCGAAATAACCCACATTTACTCATTTAGAAATTCAACAAACTTTGCATTAGCTATCATTTTCAGATCCCCTTTGAAAATCTAAAATAAAAAGGTCATACCGTCCATATGGTTGGCGCCAAAGTGGCACTAAAGTTGCAAATTTCAAACCTAAACGTGAAAGTCCATTTACAAAAATACCACACAATTAGAATTTAACCAAACCTCGGGTAGGCTTTCATCGTCATGTTCCCTATGAATATCCAAAATAACAAGAGAGACGCGTAGCGTCGGGAAGAGGACTAAGCTAAGGTAATAGAGGCTTTGCTTGTATGTTTTCAATCGAGTTTTTTCCTGGTTATCAAAGGTCAAGATGACACTTGTCAAGGAGATCCCAAGCTTAAACATATTGTGAATTAAATCCTAATTCTGAAGTGATTTTATGACACTTTACTAAAAGATCTCAAGGAATGACTTCTTCTCCGATACCACTATTAAAGCTTAAGAGTCATCAAGATAGGCTGGGCTATTTTGCCTGAATTCCTTGATAATCATAGACATCCTTATAAAAATCATTTGTGGCAAGTTTTGAGTTCCTACTATGAAAATTTCACCTTCCAGAAGCAAATCCCTAAAATCACTAGTTTTAATGCCATTTTTTCTGTAAAATGGCCCAAAACGTAGCATGTCATAAAATATTCAAACATAACTTACTTTCTGTATCTACTCCTTCTTAGGTAGTTTTGTAAACCAAAACTACTTAGTTGAGAGTTTGGGATAGTCCAAAGGATGACATTCAAGTTGTGGGAAATTACAAAAATCACTCTTTTTTGATGATTTTCCCCCCAAAATCGCTCACATCAGGGGGTTCCTTGAAGTCACGCTAACGCAACATCTTCTTCGATCAAAAGCATCCCCTTGAACACATTTATAGCAAGTTTTGAGTTTCTATCTCAAAAAATGAATATTCTAGAAGGAAATCACAAAAACATGCTTTTTTGGTGATTTTTTGCATAAAATGCCCCAAAATTCCCTTATGCAGCAAAACCAGACGTGTCATCCACCCGTACACTAGAGCCCACCCTATGTAGAGATGAATAAGCATGGGTGACGACTTGTAACGGAAAACGCAATCAAAAGTATAATTCTGACATTTCGCCACCCGCGTAATAGGAACATATTACGTGATATCAATTCTCTCTTCGGTGGTGTATGTCTACATGTTCATTGGCTTACAAAACTAGTGTAATATCAATGTATTAATGTAATTATTCATTTATTTATATGTTTACTAGTTTCTCTGTTGTTTGACATTTTTATGTAAAAATGTCTATATAACGTATGCTTTTGTATTTCAAATACAGTCAATAAACAGACAATACAATAGGCTATATTCAATAGTGACAGCCTCATGCAGTGGGTAGATTACGATTAGATTAAAGCGTAACAAATAAAGTACGAAAGATGAAATTAGCTCTGTGCATGTACAGTACATACATTCAATTCCTGCACCAGTCGACCCGACGTCTGACAGTGCCTGGTTGTGCAAACACCCATGATTATAATGTCAAAATAATAATTCAAGCGCATCAATGACCTACATGTACTTAGCTTGCGAATCAAATCTGAGTTCAGTTGTGAGGTCATCCATGCAATCATGTGGCCAGGAAACTGGGTGGAAATCAGGTTTGCGGCCGTGTATTATGCCCGGGCTGCCAACGCATTTTGTGCAGGAATCAAATGTCGGCACCGTATCTCGTGAAATCAGAAATAAGAATGTTCATACGCCATGCAAAAGGGGAAATGATATGAAAAGATGCATTTTATCTGACAAATCTATTACTAGTACATGCTTTTGAACATGCTTAAGCTGAGACCCAATAAAATCTAGATAATCATGTGGCTATTTCGTTTTCTTTCCTATTTAACCTGTACAAAATCATTGTTTTTTAAAGCTTTTCTGTTATGTCAGGCCTAAGAACAGCTCTGGGGGTCTGGTCAGTAAATTGGAACCGGTAGTTCAAAGGTTAAGCAAGAGAGAGTTAAACCGCTATTGAAGGATAGTGTGATGTATAGCACCTATCCATTTGCCAAGTGCCCTGTGGCTTAGCCTATTCCTCTAAGTTCATTTCGATGTATGGAGAATATAGCCGACTGTTCCATGCCGGACATTGCTTTAACAAGACAAGGGAGTGAACTTAATATAATGTAGAATAGGAAATTAATCCGTGTTGCAAATATACCGAATTTGACCAAAAATAACCTTTCCGAATTTAATTTTACCGAACAGTCATTATTACACATTTACACAGATGGGGGGCAGATTTTGTTCCGAATTTGATTTACCGAGATCTTCTAATTCGGTAAATTTGGATTAATAACATGCTCGGAATCATTTCCTATTCTACAGTAATCGACACTTAATATGATCATCCGAATTATCTTATCCATTTTTTTTACGAATCGTCAAAGCTTCACTGCATGATAATTCATGCGAGAAACTAGGTTAATGGATAACCTTAATTGATTAATTAAACCGGAGGCGTTATTAGGGTGAACGATAAGGAGAATATGATGGGGGTTAGGGTATATGCAGTGGATCAATTTTGTGCTTGACCTTAATTGTACTATATTGTACTTTTGGACTATTACGTTGTGGTATCCATATGTCATAGATGCATGGTGGTAGCCAGCAAGCAGTCATAACAATGCTTTAGACCCTTTGGCAATCAGGAAAGCCCTACACTACTGCTAAGTACATGGAAATGATCCTACATGCCTCTGAGGGTTAGGATAGCTCCTCTACCACTTACTAGTGGTAGAGGAAGCCGGATTGCCACGGGAAAACCACTGCATAATTTCAAGTCATTGGCAACTTTCTCACATAAAGTCCTCCTATGCCTGCGTCAAAGTCTATGAAAGGTTCGTTGGGAGAATATACTACTATGAAGGCAAAGACGAACAGTCCGTCTGATTGTGAGGGGAATGTGTAGTTTTTGAAATATGTGAAAACGTCAAAATGCCCCTGTCTTCACAAATAATTCACACATGCTCGTTACGTGAGGGAGATGGAGATCAACTGCATTGCCTTTTAAGCAATATAATAAAACAAAAACATTTGAACCCTCTCTCTATCAAATCAAAACTATGATAGCAATTAAAAATAAATGTGTGTATAATGAACAGCTTTCAGTCAAACTTGTCTAAAGACATTACTTCAGGGAAGTAATAGACAAGATTTGTCCATACATATACTTCCCTTGACCTGTGATTGGCGGAAGACACTCAACTATAGTACAGGTTACATCCTACGAAGCTGAGGTATACACAGGTAAAGGTAATTGGTATGTAACCTGTCCATTAAACATCAAATGTCAAGCAATGTGCCAGTTTTCTTAAAACCATCCTCGAGATTAGAAGATCTGAATTGATGAAACCACAGGGACACTGAATGTGTCTTATAAACTTTTAAAAGATTTTAGAATGCGTCTATGATTTAACATCTCTGTGTGATATGTACTATTAATTTGCTTTAATGTCTCTCATAACTCTTTTAAGAGTGGTCAGTATATTGAACGTGCATGTTATCTGTCTGTAATATGTTTATCCATACTGAGTGAGACTTTTAATAAAGATTTTATTATTATTGTTATTATTATTATTATTATGTTACGTACCCGTACGGGAATGTGCAGGCCTGTAATTTACAAATTTTACAAGCTGTGAGAAAATTTGTGTTTTGAGATCTTGAAATGTACCTCAGATGGAGACAGGTAAAATACCACTACGTCAGCACGTCAATACAGTACGTCAAGCGAGCACTGTACAGGGCGTGTCCCTTCGATGTCACGTGATGAGACGCCTCCAGCCGCCTATAAGTACAGCACTGCACTGTCCGTACGCGCTAGTCTACATTTACACTCACAGACGCTGAAGAGCGGTACACCCACAAGTATTTGGAAACAGGGAACACTACTAAAACTACGTGAGTATTACTTCCGTTATTTTGCATGTACACGTAGGATTATATATATATATATATATAAATATATATATATATATATATATATATATATATATATATATATATATATATATATATATATATATATATAGATAGATAGATAGATAGATAGATAGATAGATAGATAGATAGATAGATAGATAGATAGATAGATAGATAGATAGATAGATAGATAGATAGATAGATAGATAGATAGATAGATAGATTGATTGATTGATAGATAGAGAGATAGATAGAGATATATATGTTTTCATTATGGCAAATAGACTTTCGTCGTTAAACTTGTAGATAGTACGAAAATCGCCCCTAAGTTAGTATAGCAATGGCTATTTTATCTTCTTGTTGAATGAACGTAGGCCGTAGGACATTTTAGAATAATTTAAAAAATAACTAAGAATTTGTACAAACGCTAAGGTTCATGATATATATATATATATATATATATATATATATATATATATATATATATATATATATATATATATATATATATATATATATATATATATATATATATATATATATATATATATATATATATATATATAGATAGATAGATAGATAGATAGATAGATAGATAGATAGAGATATATATGTTTTCATTATGGCAAGTAGACTTTCGTCGTTAAACTTGTAGATAGTACGAAAATCGCCCCTAAGTTAGTATAGCAATGGCTATTTTATCTTCTTGTTGAATGAACGTAGGCCGGTATGATATATGATTATGCATTGCTTTGTATTACTTTGTATTGTATTGTGTTGCATTGTATTGTATGGTGATTGTATGGGATCTGTAAGCATTGTTCCTATGGTCTGTGTCAAAAGGACAACCCATCGGACCTACATTGGACCCAACTCCAATTCCCATCGTCTAATGTACAAAGTCTTTTTTTATAGAAAAGTGGATGATTTGAAATATTTTTAGAACGAGATCTAGATTGGAATTCCTTCAAAAAACATAAGATTCAGCGTCCAAACATTACATTAAACTTATTTCAACTCTGGTTAGAAGTACCATTCACAATTCTAATTTCTGTGGATTAATCCCTGAGGTAATGTATACGAAATGCACAATAGATGTAAGGAGCATTATTGTACCTACCTACAACGTATCAATATGGCTAACTCATTGATGGTATGAACGAAATATATGCTTTCAAAATCAAATGGGGAAGAATTGTGCAGAATATTTAGGTGAAAGGAAAGGCAATTTAGTCCCTACGAATAGGTACTGTAAACATTGTAAGGGTGAAATCAAGGGAATGGGATTGTGTAAGTCATGTTATCCCTATCCTGAAAATGAGATACGGCCAGATCTCTGCAAGGAGCAAGCTGTATCCTACATACTGTATAACTGGTTAATTTGGCGTTTTTTGGCGAATGGCCATCAACGCCAAATTAAAGATCGCATAAAACCATGTCTAAATAAAGATGACGTTGTTCTGACTGCTCCAGACGCCAAAATAAATACAGGTAAAATACTTTTTTGAAAAAAACGCCAACTTAAGTACACGCCAAATTAACCAGTTATACAGTAGCCTTTGTTCTCATGGTGCCGGCAGATATTGTTGCCATGGCACAGGAAAGATATCGCACTTCGGAGTTGAGTGAAAGTACCCGATATTAGTCCATAACAACAAAAAATAGACCGATAGCTGCTAAAATCAGATTGGAGGTGATGTAAAATGGATAAAAAAAATGCATTTATCTGTCGTCCAACGGCTGTTCACCTACGGGTGATGATCTTATCAAATATTTCACGCGATGTGAATAGAAAGCATCCGTTTTTGACAATTCAAAAAATGTAATGGTCGTATTGTACTGTATGTTATTGGCTGTACAACGGAAGAACATAATCATAACAGGTACAAATCATTATGAGCAAATAAACAAAAAAACATACCAGATGCAGATATAGGGTGAAACGCTGAAAAACAGACTCAAGGACATCAAATTGAGTCGTAGTAGAAACTTAGCTAGATTTACGAATAGCGAAAATGACATAGTTACGAGTACTACGGGAAGCGAGTACTGAAGTAAAGTGGCACAGTACTATAGATTAACTAGGTAAGAACCAGCCTGTTGTTAAAAACTATATAATACACAGTAAATAAACAGCAGCTACGACAGTGAAAAGTGCACCATACGAAACAACCTTAAAAGCAGTAAAGGTGGGGCGCATGTAGTAGTTAAGGTGTATATTTTTTGTTTAAAATTCAATTGCAAGTCAACATCAACAGTAATCTACATAAGTACAACATTCTTCTAATTTTTCAGACAAAATGTTACTTCGAGTGCACGTGATTCTGGCGATGGTGGCCCTGGTGTACCTGATCTCATGCCTCGTGCCCCTCACGCACGCCACCAGCGACGAGGCGCAGCCGAGATACCAGCGACAACTGGACGAAGATTACCCCATGTACAGAGAGGAGGCGAGGAAAAGAGGTTAGTAGCATGTTTTATATATATATATATATATATATATATATATATATATATATATACATATATATATATATATATATATATATATATATATATATATATACATATATATACATATATATACATATATATATATATATATATATATATATATATATTTATATATATATATATATATATATATATATATATTATATATATACATATATATATATATGTATACATATATATATATATATATATATATATATATATATATATATATATTATATATATATATATATATATATATATATATATATATATATATATATTATATATATACATATATATATATATATATATACATATATATATATATATATATATATATATATATATATATATATATATATATATATATATATATATATATATATATATATATATATATATATATATATATATATATATATATATATATATATATATATATATATATATATATATATATATATATATATATCGCCTGTTGCAAGATAAATCCCCAAAATGGTCTTTAGAGGCCCAACTCTAGATCAAAATAATATTCTGTCAGTTATCTAATGCCAATACATGGGGACAAGTAAGGTTAGTTTTGATACATAATATCATTGGTGAGCAACAATCCTATTCTAGAAAAAATAAGGAAATTATGTATCAAAATGACCTAAATAGACTGTAACAAATGGCCAAAATAGATTTTGTCTAAAAATAAACCGCAACATTGTATAGAAATGCTGTCAACTTGGGGATTTGTCATGTGTCAATCATCAAGCCAGACAACAGTTGTGCAGCTGCCAAAGTGCCATTTCCAAGATGCCTTCTGACAGAGAGAGAGGTGAGTTGCCATTTACATGTTTTTTATGCAATTTTCTCACTTTTTTCAATGGGTAAATGCATGATAATATACTACTCATATACCTCTATTAGAGATGTGTAAATCTAATATTTTCCTCTATAAAAAACATGCAGATAATTAACTACGCTGAACTGTATTTTGTGGGAAACCAACTATATTTACTCAGATGAATTTCCGAAACAAGGTTGTCCCATCCGAAGAGCCATGTGTTCTCCGAAAAGGTAGTGAGGTTTCAAAGAAATAGGTAAGTGGCCACAAAGTCCCTTGGAGTAGGCTACAGACATGACAAAAAATACTTGGAACACATCATTTTCCTAGGGGAAAAATTAATTTACTGTTTCCGAAACATAATTTGTCCCGTCCGAAGAGTTTTCTTGTTTGCTCTCCTCTGGGATGGGCTTAATATTTTCTTGCAAATTTCCCATACCCATATGAGGGTGGCTATCATATCTAAAAGTACATCTAAAAACTAAGATCATCAAAAACCTTTTTATGAGATAAAATCCATTTTTTTTAAAAAGGGGATTTGTCCCGTCCGAAGAGCTTTATGGATGGGGCGCTGAATAGTCAGTTTATGAGATGTCAACATTGGATTAGGTGCTCTAAAATTATATAATGATACATTTGGTTCATTACACAGAAAATGGTACAGTTCCCCTGTAGGTAATATCTTTTATAGCTCATTTGGATGCAATGGGTGATGCCAAAAACAATGTCCCGTCAAAAGAGCTTCTTCAATACAATATTATATAGCTTACCAATAACAAAAGTATAGGCCGAAGGGGCTGTATTAAGCCTATGTGGCCATAAATATCTAAGTATTCACACCTAAGTTCCAGTGTACTTACTTTATATGTTTATTTACATATATATATATATATATATATATATATATATATATATATATATATTTACATATATATATATATATATATATATATATATATATATATATATATATATATATATATATATATATATATAAAGAAAGCATCTGTAAAGGGTGTTACATACACCTTTCTCTGCCTCCAGACTTCTCTTAATCCCCCTTCTCCTTAAATTCTAAACTATTGATATTGTCTTCAGCAATTAACAATTATTCTAATGAAGAGTTGAAAGAAATGTTGTTGTTTTTGTTTGACTTTTATGAAAAAAATTAATTTGGTTTTACAGGTGGAAAACTTTGCCGGAAAAAGAGAAAAAAGAGCAAAGATTGGGTGAGCAAATGCGCTATCGTGCAAAGCTGAAGAATGATCCAGCAAAAAGAAAACAATATGAGACAGCCAAAAAAAAAAGATGCCTTGAGAAAACACGACGAAAGGGTCTTGACGCATAGAGCATGACACAGCTGAAGCAGAACAGGGAAAAAGAACGCCTAAGAAAAAGGGCCCAGAGAAGGAAAAAAAAGATAGCAACTTTGAATCAAGCAGAGGCAACACAAGATTCCTCTTTGAATGAACCTCGAGCTCAAACAACACAAACAACGTCATCTTTGGTTGGACCTAGCTCTCCGACAACCAGTAGATCAACAGTATGGCGACAAAGTCAATCTTCACAAAAGAAGAGGCGTTTGAGAGAAAAAGATTGTAAAAGAAAGACTGAAGGGTTCAAAAGAAAAGCCAGTAAGAAGGGCAATGACAGACTTAGGGTGGCTCTATTTCGACACAAGAAAACCTCAGAGAAGGAAGGATTTGCAAGCAATAGGTCTGAGAGGCGAGCTGCAAAACGTGTCAGTGAGGCTTTGCCAAATACACCTGCAAAGGAAACCAGAATACTTCTCAGGATGTCACAGTCTCCCCACGCTAAGAAAATATTGGTACAGTCGAGTGATGCATATGTTTGGCGGCCGGAGACATACAGCTGTAGAGGAGGGTCTCAAGTTCTGCTTAAAAGAGACAAAACCAGGAACATCAGGAGCAAACAAAAAAAGAAAGCATGCCTATAACATATTGACAAGGGTTCTGACTAACAAGATTACAAAGAAAAAACGCATGCAGACAGCTTTGAAGAAAACGTTCAGTTCATCAATAAAAAAACAAAGAGAAAAGAACTGGTGGATCCCAAAAGCTAGAAAGAAGAGATCTGACAGATCGCCCAAAGAAACCCGCCTCCCTGTGCAACAATTTTATTACAGTTCAGAGATTTCAAGAATTTTACCAACCAAGAAGGATGTTACCACAACAAAAGATGGTGACGAGGAAATACATCACTATCGTCACATGATGGAAGCCACACAGCAGGAAGCATATTGAATTTTTATCAGCCAAAATGAGGGAATCAAAATTGGGCAGGGATATTTTGACAAGCTCAAACCACCTGATGTTAAGCGTATGAACGAAAGTTTAAGAATAGTGTGTCTTTGCACTACATGCCGGAATGTCTCCTTAAAAGTGGATGCCTGGAACAAGTTTGTTTCATCACACGATGATGCGAAAGTGTTAGGAAAAACCAGCAAACCTGAAATAATTAACCTCACTGTTTGTGACTTCCAAGGAGAACATCCTCACCACAACTGCCTTTATGGGAGATGTGCAAGACAAAGGGGTGAACATTACTGCAGTGGTGGAATTTACTGATGGTGCAGCCAGCCAGTATAAAGGAAAAGGGGCATTTGCTGACATTGCATATTCGGAATTAGATTTTGGATTTACAGTTGAAAGAGTATTTTCAGAAACATCACATGGTAAGGGCATCAGTGACAGTCTGGGCGCAATCGTCAAGCATAACACCACAAGGGCTGTCCTCCAGCGGCAAACAGTAATCAATGGTCCCTACGACATGTTCAAATTTGCCAAGGAGAAATTGGAGGACGTTGGGAAATCAACATATGATTCTCGTAGTAGCCTCTACCAGAATTCTAAAAGAACATTCCTATGGGTGCCTTAATCTGAGATTCAGGGAGAACGGCCAGAAAGGATGATCAAGACTGTGCAAGGAATCAGAGAAGTTGCATGCAATTTCAAGCACAGCATCACTATCAAAATTGAAAGTCAGAGACTTAGCATGCTTCTGTGAAAACTGCACAGCCAAGGAGTATGAGCAGTGCATGACGCTACCCTATTCTGGATGTTGGACAGAGGTTGACTTAAAGCATCAAGTAAGAAAACCTGAGGGACCAGCTTCAGATTATGGTATCAAAGGCAGCGATGATAAGCAGGTAATTATCTCATTATTATTATGATATGTTGTATCAGGTTTTCAACTGGAATGCACTCGAATAATATAGAACTTACTTAATAATTAAAAATGGTAATGTGGTTCAAAGGAAGTTTGCAGTCCGTGCAGATATTCAAGATTTTTTCTGGAACTAAAGGGTTAATTGTACTATTTTGGAAATTGACAATATCATAATAATTAAATCTATTTATCAGTTTTGTAGGCTAACCAACCAGGGGTATTTTATGGTTTGCAGGAAAGAATTTCAAATAAGTCATACTTATGGCACCCTCAGTAAATATGTGTCATTGCTCTCAAAAATTATGCCAAAAATTTTAGGTTGATGTGGATAGCACAATACATGACATCACACTTGCACAAATGTAAATGTCTTTGATTCTTGCCAGATATAGCTCAAGTGTATCTCAAAGCTAAATGTGTAATCATTTTTGTAGGTATTCCAGGAAGACGTACCTCAAGCACACCATGTTAGTGCATCAAGGGATGTTACAGAAACATACCTAGCTGAACACATTCAGGTAGGTCAATGTTTTAATTTCATAAAAGCATTCCAATTTCATGGTTGACCTAGTGGATAGTTTTGTAAAAAGAAAAAGTAGAAAAGTATTTTTCTTGCCTTTTTTGAAAGGGTTAATACAATTTATGCATGGAGTATGCAAATATGAGATTTAGTTGAATGGGGGGATAGATATGATATTTCATTCAGAAAAGCACTGAATACCTGCACAGCCTGTTTGAAAGACACTGATGAGATTTATTTTTTGTGTCGACCAAAAGTTTGACAGCCAAAAAAAACAACCCTTTAGATAAACAATGAAATTGGATTGGCCTAATTGCATAAACACTTTCTAGATGTTAAGGAATATTCGTACCTTCTCTCATCAAAGGTTGGACCATAAATAATGTGTTCTATCATCGTAAAATTTACTTTTGTCATGTAAGCAAAAGATTGGCCCAACACTATATACCGTTTAAGAATGTATGTATGTATTTTATTGACTGTAATCGCAAGGATACAAAATATACAATTGACATACGTCCTCTAAAATGGTACTTATAGAAAAACAAGTTTAGTATTATAAAGCTGCAGGATGGACACTAGCAGCTGATTCGTTTACCGTTAGTAATGCGGATCTACTGCTGAATTATTGCAGGGCTTTAAGCTAAGCAACTTCGAGCTAGACATTAAAGCTATACCTTTAAAAACATTAAATGCATTTATGCATGTAAACGAAACATAATGAAAGAAAGAAAAGACTAGAACTGACAGGTAGATCCGTTTATGAGTATTAATATTAACGTAAGAGTACCATATAGAGGAATATAGAAACTGGTAGCTGCAGCCAAAAACACCTAGACTATTTTGCTTATATATCTTTGTGACTAGCCTTTTTTGTAAAATATTTGGAGTAGTTTTCAACAGAACCCAACCCACAATTCTCCTTCAAATATTTTGTGATTCTATGATCGATTCCAAAGTTATTTTCAAAAGTATTATAAGTCCAAACAACATCTGTCAAGAGATCTCCAAGCATTTATGTTCCTACTAACTCCAAAGTAACGTGCAATTAATCAGGATTTTTTCTACAAGATATCGCAGCTGCTGAAAGACTGGCACATACTGCATACACAATCCCAAGATTCACCGAACCATTTCAATTAGGACTTCCTGCCCCCACATACACGTGTACAGCAATTAATGGGAAACAGACTGCTTTATAACAGAACCGTGGCGGCGTGCGTGCACTCCGCAATGAAAACACACAACCTCTGGGAGGAAGATGCTCAGCTGTGCTTTACCCATTGTTTAACCCATTCATGCCTGGAGATCTGCTTGATTTGCTTTGGCCTTAAAGATTATAAAGATATTGTAAGGCTGCTTTTGGCTTCTGCTGTTAAGTGAGTCAAACACATGATGCTAGGTTAAATTGTACTGTACAAACTCAGACAAGGTTCAAATCATTTGGTAATATCTTGGATGAAGAATCTAAGGTAATATGGTACGAAGTAGAGTTATCTCTTGTCTATAAGTTTGTATGAATATGTGATGTAGAAATTTTCAAATATTGAAATCTAACTGATTGGATATTGTATAAATATCATTAAGGAATACCATTCTCACAAGTTTACTGCTTAATCCATTTGTATCTGGAGCTTACATAGTAGGACAACATTGTTAACTTTTCAAAAAAGTAATACATGTATTTAACAATTTCTTTAATCTAACTTCAACAACAGCTTTAAGTCATGAAAACCATGTCTCCAAATTATGAATCAAAGTTCACACCTGAGGAGTGAAAAGGCAAACCCATCAACGTTCACAGCAGCCAAAAGCACAACAACAATCTTTGATGAAATCCTGCAGGCAAAAGCAAGAGGAATGATTTTCAGGGAATAACCAACAATCCTTTGTCAAATATTTTGTCTGTCTTGATTACAGATTTATTCTCCAAAGTATCATAGATCTGGTTGATAACAATTAATGGGACTCTTTTGCATTAATGGGTTAATTAGCCCTTCCAATGCTGAGGTTACTTTCATCCAAAGCACAAGGAAACAAAGATTTTTGAAAACCATCTCAACCATGTCATGCTGGTATTCATTGGATAGCTCTCACTGAGTACTCTCATATGAGTACCCATATGCCAGGGTTTCAGTCATTTTTCAGCTTTTTTGCATCATTTTGTATTGGTCAAATTAGCCACCACCAGCATAAGGGTCAGGGTCATACATCATTGTTCACATTTCAGACCCCTGTTCTAAGCAACCAGTGCATCCATGGGTATTTTCTTCTACAGCCAATAAGTTACTGAAGTGGTAAAACAAGAAGTTA
>OZ012695.1:27464972-27484461 GCA_963942565.1 Maea johnstoni | reverse complement strand
TATATATATATATATATATATATATATATATATATATATATATATATATATATATAATATATATATATATATATATATATATATATATATATATAATATATATATATATATATATATATAATATATATATATATATATATATATATATATATATATATATATATATATATATATATATATATATATATATATATATATATATATATATATATATATATAATATATATATATATATATATATATATAATATATATATATATATATATATATATATATATATATATATATATATATATATATATATATATATATATATATATATATATATATATATATATATATATATATATATATATCAATTTTGGGCATTAGTTTATTCATAGGAAGGTTTTAGGTCAGGTTGAAGAATATCATAATCTAGCAAGAGAGTTATCATAACAACCATAAAACTTCAGTCATAAGTTGCGCGAAATACATGTATTTCAGGCAAAGGACATCGGAAATAAGTCTTGTAAGGTTCCGTGCGGAAAATCTAACACGCAAAATAGTATGAACAAATCTAGTTCAACAGTCTTTTATGCCGTCTGTGTAAGGACACAAACAGCATGTGGTGACTTTTAACAAGCAAAAATGTCCTTCCGCGGCGAAGAATATGATGTGAGAAATATGAACACTGAGATTCAAATTGCTCTGATCAAGACTGTGCAGGAGAAGTGCTATCTGTTTTGTCAGACATGTGAACCTTTTCATGTTTGGGAGTTCCTCCAGAACATATGTCCAAATAGATCTTTGATACTTCTGAAAATAACTTAGGAATGGTTTAACAATAAAAATCATCTCTTTGAGAATTAAGAACGAATAATGATTTTAATAAACTAAATGAAAGATATTTGTTTTGTTTCTTTTGGTAGTGTTGTCATCTTAACTGTCAGGCTGAAGTAATCATTCAAGGGTTAGACTTTCTCAATGGTGTCCATGCTGTGACGCAGATACATGTGATTTATCTAGAAACACATATATTTGATTTAAAGGGTCGCTCTGCCGCTCTAATTAAACAGGGAATTAAAACAGACAGTTCGTGGTGGTTTGAGTGACACGGCTTAACTACGACTTCGGTTCGTCGTCACCGAACTTACACGAACTTACTACTACGCCAATACGACTGGCACGAACATGGTACTACGCAAGTAAGACTTCAGTTCGACGTCACCGAATAACTGGTATAAACATACTAATTGGCCAATACGAATTCAGTTCAACGTAAATGAAAAGCTGACACGAACCTTTTAAGAACTCGATGAGACTGAATTACGACTTGAAAGAGTACGATCTTAGTCATACACTGATTATGAAACAAATGCGAATGACGTATTTACCCAATGAAAGCATTGCACTATATCTTATAAGTCGTTTTGTAGATACACAAGCATATGTAGCAACACATGAAGAAGGTAAAAGAAGTCAGACACCATCCGAGTAAATTCAACGTTTCACGCGGTTCAAATTGGAATGAAAGGAAACAAACTTCGGATATGTAGTCAATGTGTTTGTTTTTAAAAAGAATATGCCTGTATATGTATGGTGGGCTTCTCAACTACTAGACAGCATTATGTAGGGACTTGTTCACATATCAAGCCTTATTTCCCCATAGTCTGCACAGTTCAGGGTAATCCCTTGAGGGTAATGTCCAGCTTGATTTCCCACTTACAATGCTTTATAACTTTCATTGTATGATGACAGATTTATAATCAAGTAATACAGTATGTGTGTGGTAAGAGGGGTCATTACATGTCCACACAGGTCAAAAAATGGATGTTACTTTTTTTCTCATTCAGGTCAAGAGCTACAAAACTTCTTAAAAGTTAGAGGGTTTTAATAACTTGGCAGAGAAAACTTGATTTGGTGCGCTTATATTAGGCTGCTCATGAATTAGAATTGAAATAGACCCAGATGGCTTCTTGGAGGATAGAGAAGAGGTTACTGGAGAGAAACTTCAAAATTCATATCTTTAAAACAATGTAAGATAAAAAAAATTATGCAACACATAGAATAGTTCTTACAGTCATATATACCATTTTACATTCATCTTTTTTAAAATTTAACAGCCCATGTGGTCTCTATCATAATCTTGGATATTTTAGAACCATGGAAATAATCATTTTCATCGTTTTGTATCATTTAAAGTAATTTTTGAGGTAGAGAAGCCTTAATGTTTAGAGATGAGTATACTCTTCTAGCACTCTCCATGGTGAGTGGTAGTGGTCACTGCTACTGGGGCCCGGAACCTGAATATGTACCCTCCTTTCTTGGCGTCCAGAATGTCCGCTGGTCTGCATGTATCACCAAGCACCATTTAGGACACTGCACGTGCCTTAACAGGATCACTCCTATTGGATACTCATCTGAGAGTACTTAGCGAGAGCTATCCAATGGATATCAACATGAGAGGGTTTAGATGGTTTTCATCATATTTCTGCGTCCTTGTGCCTTGTAGCCTCAGCATCGAAAGGGCTAAAAAACAAACAGGTTATAGAGCCTGATTTCAGATCTCGATGAACGAAATTCCACTGCGGCAGAAATAAATGATTATGCTAGCTGATAATGCTATATATATATATATATATATATATATATATATATATATATATATATATATATATATATATATATTGTATTTTATATATTTTGAAGGGCTGTTTATGGTATGTTTGGGGCAAATCGAAAGGAAAATTATCGATCAACCTGTTGTGTTTTTGTCAAAACGTGTGATGGCCTCTATGTAAGCTCCAATTGTGAATGGGTTATATAAGTTGATAACAGTATTCACATGGAGTTTTTCGGGGTTAAGCTTAGGGCATATTTAAAATAAGGTGCAACATAACTTAACATATTCAAAACATGCCTCTTTTGGTCTCTTTCGATTGGATTTGCTTAAGTTTTGTAGTAAACTGTAATCAAAACGCCACAACTTACATATTTGTTTTAGCTTACAAGCTTATTTAATCCCCTTCAATCTTAAATGGTAAATGATTAATTTACCACTCTGGGTACTTTCATCATGTTGGTTTAATTACAAGAACCTGCTTACTGACACTGTGCAGGCCCTCACATAATCTAATGGATACCTCATTACTGATACATGAACATGCAGTTCCCTTCACCATCAGTCCTCATGAATATTCATGAGCAAGGCAGCTGGCTATGTCTGTTGGTAATTGAGGAATAATTTTCCAGCTCATATGGTGTGGAACAAATTTGGTGTTAATAAATAAGAAAAAATGTGGTGTTAATAAATAAGAAATATCTAATTTAGATAAGATATTCGCTTTAGTACACACACACATACGCACACACACACACACATATATATATATATATATATATATATATATATATATATATATATATATATATATATATATATATATATAGGTTACTTAATGGTTGTGGGTGTGATATGGTAGGGGGGCATGACATTAACAGCACTGCTAAAGAGCCGTCATGCCCAATTTCTTAAAAATAACTTTTAATTTTCTTGACTATTTCACCCATTTTCTTTACTATTCATGCTGTTCCTAGGGCAGGGTACATGGGGGAATATTGATATTATATATCAGCAGTACTGCTAAAGAGCAGTCATGCCCAATTTTTCAAAAATAACTTTTGACCCCAGCTTTTCATGAATGTTTATGCTGTTCCTAGGGAATGTTACATAAAATGACTGCTCCCAGTGCCTCCATTTCGTGTGCAATAGGATGTGCTTAAACAGCAATATACTTCTTGTATGAAAGTTGGCAGTGGTGATTACTTGGGGTAATATATATATATATATATATATATATATATATATATATATATATATATATATATATATATATATATATATATATATATATATATATATATATAATTGGAAGTTAGAATTAAACGATAAAGGAGCCATTAATAAATCTCTAAGGCAGTGTTGCTCCCTTGTATGAATTAGTTCTTCCATATACATTGCTACCTCTTTCAACACTGTATAATGTAATTCAGCGAATTTCATGGAGAGTGAATCTCGTCCAGCACGTGCAGCTCCCTATCATTAATCATTGAAAGGAAAACAAACTTCGGATATGTAGTCAATGTGTTTATGCAACACCTCACATATTTACAATGCAATGTAAATTTCAACCATGTGTTGTTTCAGCTGTGTTGACTGCGTTTTATTTTCTCATTTATCATTTGAATCATTTATTTAGTATTGGTTGCAAGGGTTTAATAAACAGGACGTGTTACAACAATAATTTGTTTGTCTTTTCCCAAGGGCTTTGGCTTTTAAATTGTTTTGTGCCATCTTCTTTAATTAACCTGCAAAATAAATTATCAGTATTTCTGCATTGATGACTAAAGTAACCTCTCGCATAACAAAATGAAAATGAGCTTTTAGCTTACCAGAAGTAACCATCTTGCTTAGGTGTAAGATGGCAGGGGTAAAAAACTGAAAAAAAACATGCATAACGTTTCAACGGAGATCCTATTCAAAACTATGAACAAGTAAGCGTCAAATTTAGCAAAATGTGGAGGCAAGATTAATAAGGGATATTATTTGTTGTTAAATGTTTTGATGAATAATTTTAGAACAATGTTCAAAATGAGATATGTGCGATTTGTTTCTCTCCATTATACTCTATTGCTAAGTAAATTATAAAGGAAATCCATTCACATTTGGCGACCAAATGACTGAAGTGATCATGTTTTAGTGAAATTCAATATAGAGAAAAGAACCAAATACCTTTCCGGTTTTTATCTGCAGCTTATGAAATAATCTATATTTGTTCTCCTATTCTGCTCAATGACTGCCTATGGGATCCACCGTGGCAAAGTGGTTGAGATGCCTGGCTCCCAATTGTGAATTTGCAAGTTTGAGTCCACTGGATCCTGATTAGCATGGTCGCTGTATAAATGTGCAACATTTCGGATGAATGGCCCTTCAGCAACTGAAAGACCCCTTGGAACTATTCGTTAAGAGAAGGGAATTTCTTCCCGGTTAAGGGAAGTAAGGAAGGTTTGGGATTTTACGTTGCTTTCAACAGATAGATAGAAACCCAGAACCGGCCATAAATTCCCTTCTTTCTACGAAAAATTCCAAGGGGTCTTTCAGTTGCAGAAAGATCATGGACAATCCTCCATAACGCTGCACATTTATATAGATACCAGGCCAACTCACTATTTTGGGAACCAAGCGGAGACTCGAACCTGCGAACTCAATCTTAGGAGCCAGGTGTCGTAACCACTAGGCCACGGCAGATTCTTCCCCAGTTATGGGTTTCTATCTCATCCCAATATGACCTGAACTGTTGAAAGCAACGTAAAACCTCATACCTTCTTTCTTTCCTTCAGTGAAAGCCTAGCCATAATTCAACCATTACTGAGGACATGGGTGTGGGCTTTTACATATGTAAAAAACTGAAGATAACCCTATATACACATATAAACCCCATATGCCACCTCAAATTAAAGGAAACGATACATACATACATTGTAAAACAAAGTACCTCAAATTCTCCATTATGGCTTTTATTCAGAACACCATATCGTCAAATAATGGTCACATTCCATATCGATTATGGTATATTTTTAGATGGTGTATATGTGTAGAACTATATGTCATAATGAATTGATCTTTTCAGGTAATACAGCTCATTATAACGGTATGGACAACCATTCTACCAATACCAGCTTCTCTCAGTCATTAGCAACAGCTCACCAGGATGAAGCATATAGTCTTTCTACTGTGGCCCAAGACATGCTTGCACTTATGGATAATATGACGCTGAGTTGGAATAACCAAAGTGGCAATTCTACAGCAAATGCAACAATCTCACCTAGAACGTCCAGTTTGGGTACTCGGCAGATTTTGGAAGAATATACCACCACCATGGTTGGTTTGTACATAGCTAGGTATAAGTTTTACGTTTTGTTGCCCTTGACCCTCTTCTGTAACGGACTGACTTTGGCGGTTCTGTGTAAAAGGGCTAAAACTAGCTCCTCCACTCTCTTCATGGCTAACCTCGCAGTGTGGGACACCCTCTCAATATGGCTAAAGGGTTGGGGATATTTTATAAACCGATTCAACTTCAGCATCGGTGACATTGGCTGTCAAGTAATAAACTTTGTCCTGAATACTACAGCTTTCATTGCGACCTGGTTGGTCATTGTTATGACTTTGGAACGATTTATTGCCGTCAGCTTTCCCCTGAAACAACGTAGTTGGTGCACGGTCCGAAGAGCCAAAATTGTTCTTGCTAGCCTTGTTTTGACTGCAGTTCTACTAAATGCGCAGTACCTTTACTTGATCGAGTCTCATATCTCCCCTGTGGGTGGTTTCGCGTGTCGATACAAACCGGAACTGCAGCAATACACTTCTGAGGTATGGAATTGGATTGAAATGGTTGCCATTTTTGTCATCCCGCAGATAATGATATTTCTGCTGAACATCGCCATAATGACAATTCTAAAGCGTGCAAGTCGAGGTATAGTATTACGAAATCAAAGTGAGGCAAAACATGTGGATAGTGTCACCGTCATGCTTATAACTGTTTCGCTAGTATTTTTCATTTTAACTGCCCCATGGGCTGTATTCTTGATATATTCGAGCCAATTCTGGAACTATAAGTCGTCGTTCAGTGCATGGGCAAATTATATTTTTCTGAACACTTTCCTACGACTAATGAACGACCTAAATCATTGCATAAACTTCTTTCTTTACTGTGCAAGTGGAACATCATTTCGACGTGATTTGCGCAAGTTATGCTATATTCCAACTGTCAAGAACCAAGACAAGAACTTAAGAAGAATGTAGAAGTTTAATTTTTGAGAGCAAAATTCTTGTCAAAAAATAGGATTTGGTGCATGCAGAACGAGCTAGGACTAAACTACGCCTGTTTTAGGAAGGTGATAGGACAGTTTGAAGAAAGTATTAATAAAAAAGTTTTTATATAATAAATATATTAAAACTTAAAAAAATGATATGAGAGGCCTGATCACTCCTTGTTTCCTCTTGACTTCACCCTGATGCCATATCAAAAAACCCTATCATTTCCAGCCCTTCACTATAGCGCATATAATAAATTGGTCTCTCGCTATATATTCATTCTTTTCTTCATCTAAGATAAAATGACCTAGTAAATAGCTGGGGAAATTCAAGCTCTAATGAGCCACAGGATGTAAGAATTTTTTTACTGGACAGGAGAGCATAAATAGAGTCTGTTATAGGCCTACCATTCCCAGGCAGCTGAGGGTCAATTATTTATTATTAGAGCTGCACTCACCACTCACGAACTCGAGTGGCTCGAGCCCTGGGGCAAACTCGCCAAGCTCGAGCAGAAATGTTCAAATCGTGAGCTTGTCTATGTTGGGAACACAAACGAAACATAGAGCACCTAACACACAGTATTAATATACACAACTGCTTATCGCTGTCATGTCTTCTTTACAATCTCCAATGTATACATTCAGGCGGTGTTGGGTGTTATTCTGACCTTTGTACCTCCTCACCACGTTTTAAAGTTTAATTAACGTGGCAATGTTAATAAATCTCCGCCAATAAATATTTATTTCTTAATAGCTTGGCTGGAAAATAAGTATTTTTATGGAAAATCGGAACGTCCGTGACCTCATAAGCTCACGAGTCAAACAGGTGGTGAGCTCATGAGTTGATCTCCCTCCGTGAGTGCAGCTCTATTTATTATCTTATTGAATGCAGCATTCATAGGGAAGATCCCAAGATCTATAATTCTTGCAATCTAAGTACCAGGAAGTATACGGCCTGTAACAATAAAGTCCTGCAGCATATACAGAGCAAAATCTCTTGCTGGTGTATAGGTTTGGCAGATTTTGTATGATTAAGAAAGATTACAGTGTGCAATGATATTGGCTAGTGTAGGTATATCCAATGCAGATAGTAGATTAAAATCGAGTCTAGCCGTAACGTGATTATAGACGAGCGCTAGTCTACTTTATGAACTCACAGCGGGAGCAGTCAGTTATTTTCTTTACTACGTTTCAGTTATTTTCCTTTACTCCACATTTTCAAATACTAATAAATGATTTATAAATACTAGAAAATGAATTATGAATACTAAAAATTGTTGAACATTTTCAAATACTGCATTTTCAAATACTGACTGCATTTACAAATATTAGAAAATGAATTACAAATATTAGAAAATGAATTACAAATATTAGAAAATGATTTATAAATACTAATAAATGATTTACTTGTATTTAGGAATGTGCATGCTTCTCTAATACTGATAAATCAATTACAAATATTAGAAATTATTTTCTAGTATTTATAATTATTTTCTAATATTTGTAAATCATTTATTAATATTTGTAATTATTTATAAATATTAATAAATATTTTCAAATACTAAATACTGCTTAATAAACTCTCAAAATGCTTGCCATAAGTACCCATGTACCAAGGTTTTGGTCATTTTTAAGGTGTGTTAAAGACACTGACCGTCTGACGTAAAGATATGAGTATAATGTATGTGTACTTTTTTCTACAACTGTCGTTCAAATTGCTGAATTTGTTTCCGTTTTTTGCTGTATTGTATTGTGTATGATTTGCAATTATGGTCAATTGAGACACATACATACATTCCAGGGGCGCCTTGGTTATGGTGCTTCTGGCCTTAACGTTGAAACACGGACGTCCATATAATAAGCCTCTCTAGAGGTAAACTAAAACTGCGCTTTCTGCTTGGTAGACTCTAAATCCCCGTCCTGGAAACTTGTGATCTTGGAATACCCTACCTAGGGTTAGGGTTAAGCCCCATTCTCACATTCACAATCTAGAACATGATCCGAACACGATCAAGCGATCGTGTTAAGTTAAATAGAGATCAGCCTGTTGATCGGCATGATCGTATGAAGATCAGGCTGGGTCGTTGCAACTCGTACTGAGGTCAGTTGTGGCCACGACCATTTTGGAATGTTCAAAATCTGCATGTTCGATCGGCAAAACCGCCCCGGTGCGAGTTGCTGCGAGTTGCTGCCAATAGCTAGCGAGTAAACATCGTATGAAGGTCGGCGACGTCCTATGCACATCAGACGCACATCCGCGTATTGCGTATGCAAGAGCGTGGGAAAGTTGCATACGATGTGCATATGATCTTTATTGCCACTTATACGATAGCTATTGATTGCCTATTGGTAACCTGTACGCTATTCACAATGTTTACACGTCGGCTATTGGTAAGAAAAATTTTAGTCATGTGACCGGAACTGGCAGCCACGTACTCCCATCGTATAGTAATCGTATTACTATCGTATAATAGTCGGGGTTTACCTATGAACATCGAATAACGGTCATACTAAATGCGGGTTTGACCGGAACTGGCAGCCACGTACTCCCATCGTATAGTAATCGTATTACTAACGTATAATAGTCGGGGTTTACCTATGAACATCGAATAACGGTCATACTAAATGCGGGTTTGATCTTGAAGAAACATATTCAGGTCCAATAACTGTCCAATACCTGTCGTGTATCAGTCGGCGACGATCGTCGTCAAACTTATAGGCATCTTATGGATATCCAATGGTAATCGAATAAGAGTCCTCTTCCTCAAAAAATAAACAAAATTTGCATAATATCGTACTCAAAACATAGATTTTGGTTGTATGCACTACATCTGCCAGGTCGTGTTCGGATCATGTTCTAGATCGTGAATGTGAGAATGGGGCTTTAGGAATGAGGTCCAGGGTGATGCTTAGGGTTTCTTTACCCTATCCCTAGCCCTTACACTATCGGTAGGGTATAGTTTATGTAATAACCGATAGGTGGCTGATATGATGCTTACCTAAATCGAAACTAAATCTCTACCCACAGCTATACGGAAACTAGGTCGGTATATTCTTAAATAAATAGACCATGATCGACATTCGTTGTCTATTATACATATCCCCGCTTTTCTCATGTGATCAGCATAATGTCATAAGTTTGAGAATATAAGAATATTGCATATATAAGCGTAATTGGGCAAATGCACCATCATGATGATTTAGGTTCAAAATGTGCCTATATGTGTCACCTTTCAAATAAGACCACCCGCAAGTCTGTCCTCCTCAGCACTCCTCAGATATGGCTTATGAAAGTTAGTAAAAAAAATGGCCTGAGTCTGGGTATAGAGGCTGCCATTATCAGAAGTGGTGCTAATGAAGTGACTGCCAGCCCTGCTTCTGATTGGTTGAGAGATATCAGTGACTGCCACTGATATCTCTCAACCAATCAGAAGCAGGGCTGGCAGTCACTTCATTAGCACCACTTCTGATAATGGCAGCCTCTATACCCAGACTCAGGCCATTTTTTTACTAACTTTCATAAGCCATATCTGAGGAGTGCTGAGGAGGACAGACTTGCGGGTGGTCTTATTTGAAAGGTGACACATATAGGCACATTTTGAACCTAAATCATCATGATGGTGCATTTGCCCTTTAAGCTTGAAATATAGATTACACCAATGGCATAAAATTCAGTTTAAGGGATGTTTTGAATATATATGATGATATCAAAACTCACATTTCTTTAGAGTAAATCAGTTATAAATACTAGTACTTGACAAGCAACGTGTTAACGTATGATTCATTTTCAAGTAGTAGTGTGTATTGTGCTTAACTGTGCAATTCATACCTTGCGACTCGACCATAGAATGAATCTGTGACAGTAGCTGCTAAAATCAACCCACGTCATTGTGAGCAGTTTCCTGAGTTAGTGATACCTTCCTCAGGTAATACCTCACAATGAAATGGGTTCCAAACAACAAATATTAATACATGTAGATACTTTTGGAAGTGAACCAACCAGATTTCCGAGGGTTTTAGTATGCTAATTAGTTGTACGTCATTACGTAATATTTTATATTTTTAAATCATTTTTATTCAGTTTCATAACATCAAAAACAATAAAAGCAGTACAAAACATGTCCAATTATGATAACATAAGAATGGCCTTAACGGCTATACGTATGTAAAATAATTTGTATTTTGAAGAAATGTACATGCTATATGTTGAGTAATATTCCTTTTATGAAACAAAATACAATTCTGAACAGAAAAGCTGAACAAAGCGTTGATAGTATATTTAACAGCAAAATCATATCCCTAAGATAAATGATGTGCAATAAATATAAATGTAATTAATATCATGTATTACCGACTTATATGTTATTTCTGGACAATAAAAGCTTGTTAAAACAAGAAATCGTTGATAGTATATTTAACAGCAAAATCATATCCTTAAGATAAATGATGTGCAATAAATATAAA
Organism: Maea johnstoni; assembly: GCA_963942565.1. Taxonomy (NCBI): domain Eukaryota; kingdom Metazoa; phylum Annelida; class Polychaeta; order Spionida; family Magelonidae; genus Maea; species Maea johnstoni. The sequence continues at coordinate 27,473,142 of OZ012695.1, read as the reverse complement.
TGTAATTAATATTATGTATTACCGACTTATATGTTATATATGGACAATAAAAGCTTGTTAAAACAAGAAATCCGACCTTTGGTCCTCTTTTTTTAGTTTGCATGCAATTCTTTGGCCCACTTGAAAATGTAATAAATATGAGTATGTGGATGAGTCATTTTAACCCATTAATACTCACAGCGGCCAAGACCAGCCTGATAATTTTGAAGAAATCTTTAGGGTTTTAGCACAATTGGCAAAATATTTGAAGGAGAAATGCTGATCAGAATATTATCAACAATTCTCCTTCAAATATATTGTTGAATAATTCCCAATTCAAAAGTTATTGTCAAAAGTGTCATCAATTTAGACGACAATATCTGGATGAAGCCTTAAGCATTAATGGGTTAAGTAGGGCTTCATGTAATCTTCTTTGTTCTGAGACATGCTGAACCACAAGACCTGTAACACAGTGCAACTCGATAGGCTCCTTGAGCTTTTCAGGTAGCTTATGGGGTTTATTTTCTTAGACTCATTTTTTCTTATAATTGGTTTATTCAGCCTATACAAAGTATATATTTCATGAAGTTAATCTGTGGAGGAACACATTTAGCATCACAAAGTTACCTTCCCAGCAGAGTGTAACGATTTTGTGGTAAAAAGCTAGACAATGCATAGTGTTTTCAAACGCAGCCGCTATCCATGGTTATTGTCCGGAGACCTTCAAATATCACAGGTGCGGAGGAAAGACCAGAAACGGAGCTAACAGTATCACATTCTTTTGTTATCTTTGCTCGGTTCAATTCGTGCAACCATTTCCTTCAGAATGTTTGTTGAAAATGAGAAAAAAACGTGTGTTTTTTCAGATTCCATAACTTTTGAGCTATGTCAAGATCAGAAAAGCTGATACTATTCCCCCTGAAATATTCATGGCCATAGCAAACTTTAAGCAAATCTGTTAATATTTGATACCTAAAATGCATATTTGAAGCGAACAAGTTGTGGCGAAATCGATATAATGAAAAGGGCTAAAACGTTTCCTGCTTGTGTACAAGACTATTGGCGCTTCTGTGATACTATTAGATGGTCACAGTCACAGTTGATCTGATTATGAAAGAAAAGTGTGTAGCCTTTACCATTTGTAAAAGATTCGAAATGACCCTATATTCACAAATTAACCCCATCAGCCACCTTCAGCGTAAAGGTATTTTACTTTCTAAGTGGTTATTTTAAGAAAAAATTAACGTGACCCCTAGGGATATTAGACGGGACTAGGAAATGAATTTGAAAAAAAGTGATAAAGCTAGGCATAGCACAAAACTTTAAGTGATGCAATAATTAAAAGCTCTACAAATTAATTAAAAAACTGAAATAGCCTTCTTTGCCATTTTTAGATTTGCCTGTCTTCCTTACAAACCTCATTACTCCATGCTTTTTTAGCATTCGTAAGCAAAGACTTAAATTCAAGTATTAGGTTGATACACTGTGTCTGAACCACATTTAGCCTAAAATACCTTGTGCAACTTTACTCAAAAGTTAGCATGTAGTTGGAGTAGTAGTATGAATATTGACTGCAACCATATATAGTACAAAATGATCAGCCTTTTAATGATTTTAAAAAGGATATAATCCAAAAAACCTTGATGCAAAGTTTGAAAAAATAATGGTTAAGTTAGAATTCAATATGATCATTGACCTTAAGAGTTTAAAATTGGGCCACCTTGAGGGTGAAGTAGTACACGTCAGATAGGCCTATCTTGACATTCTTTAGTGATTGATATTTGTGCCACCTCTGATAATGCATAATACTTACCATAATGTATACTTGTAGATTCAAAAAATAAGCTCATTCTTAATCAAAGTGACCTACCAAGGGCATTGTTAGTACTGGGGTAATTTATGTATGGTACAATTACTGCAGTCTAGAATTTCAAATCTCGAATGACAAGGAAGGAAATTAATCGGAGGCCCTTGCTCGTGACTTGGATATGGAATTAGATTTTTGTTTAAGCTAATTAATCTGGTACTCATTGATAGAATGACACAGAAATTATTTCATGCGTGACAGTCGAAAACCACCAACTATCCCCAACTAGTATCTTTCTCACATATCAAAATCGTAGTCGCGGATCGATTTTGCATTTTACTGATGAGCATAAATCATACGTTAGGACTTTCATAAGAAATTACCTTAATTTTCAACAGAAGAGCTATAACAAATTCACGTAGAACTCATTTCGTCAATTTTAGAATTTCTACCTAGTGAACATAAAATACGAACAAATACACGCAGTTTTTACACACACCCACATACACACACACATATATATATCTTGCGATTATGTGTTCCTTGACACACTTAAACTTCGAGTACCATCGTAAATCAACACTTAAATGGTGTTAGTTGTGTTTAAGGTCATGTCAGAAATGACAAGTAAGTGTTATTGTCCATGTTAATTATCATCTCAATTGAAAGTGTATTGTTTGCAGGTGTGCAAAGTCTGATGATCAGACGTGATATTTGAAGCGATGTCAGTTTGATGTCGTACAGACGATAAATCAACTTGACACAGTGTTTTGACCCTTTCATCCCTGTCTGTTCCTCTTCTTTTCTCTTGTCGTCAACATCCTCGACACGTTTGGAAGTAGCTTTAAAAAGAAGCATAGAGTTTAAGGGGGGGGGGGGGGGGGGGTTGGCTTTTGACACATATTTTTCTCAAAAATCTTTCCAGGAACAATGTTATGTCCAAAAATATATCACTTGAGTAGTTGCGAAATATATACCAAGGACATGTTTTGTGATAAAGGCGTGGATAGGTTAAGCTAAACATCATCCTGATGTTGTATTATCTTTGATCATATATACTTTACAATTAGCTATAGTTGCAGAGGTCTAACACTCTTAACTAAGCCTACTGTCTAGACAGGACATAAAAAGCTTAAATAGAACTTTGATAAATGCAATGACCTATAAAAACATTTACTAATTGAGAAAGCAACTATCATTTACATGCCTTGAGACTTGAAATATATGTGTACTGGATATACCACGTGACACGTTTAAGACATATAAATGTTAGATCGCGAATAAAGTAGTCCTTCCTTATCTACATCGAAGACAAGAGGTGTTTGGATAGCAGGGCAGGATAACACCCTAGTATCAACATGTCTGAGAAGAGGCGAGATCCAGGGCTATTGGATAAGGCCTTTCCTGAGGCCTATACTGTTCCCCCTCCTCAGCCCAAAGAAAAAAAACCTGGACAACTAACACCAGATCAGGTCAAGCAGTTCTTTGAAGACGTAAGTTTTATGTTCACTTTTGTGTTTTTGAAGAGGGTATCCAAATAGAATGTGTGCAATATATTTGTCAGTAGGTAAAACCTGCCAGTTCTGTAGTCCCCGATTAAATACTATGAATTCACTACACATACCATATACTAGTCATGTTTTTGGTGTTAAACTTGAATTGCAAACATACACAGTGACATTTCCTCTCACATGCTAAAGAAGCTAATGTGTATGCTATCCAGGTTTGAATTCGTTTGAAAGCATGGGAGAAATTTCAAGGGTTAGGCGGTAGGGTTCTCCGAGCACCCCGGTTTTCTCAAGAATTTACAACTGGCGAGTCTTTGCCTAAGTCAAATATCAAAATGAAGTGAAAATCCAAACATTTATAATTAAATCGATTGAAGTGACGTTTCCATGGTGTAGAATTTACCCTTATATCAGTATTACTGACGATGCTGTTTTCGTTTTTAGGGTTTCATTCTGCTGGAAGACTTTTTCCGCCCAGAGGAGTTGGAACCTGTCACAGAGTCGGTTGAGAAGCAAGTTGATGAAGTAGCAAGTTCACTCTTTAACCAGGGCAGAATTAAAAGTAGGTCATCACTTATAATTTACCGCTGGCTAATAAATGAGCAAATTTACTTAATTTTCAAACAGAACATTTAAGTATGCTATCGCCTCTTATTTACATTTGTCTGATGAGCTAGTAAATTCACCCTCTAAACAGGACAGAATTAATAGTGGGTCATTACCATTTGATGATAAAGTACTGTTTAAATAGGGCGGAATTAAAAGTGGGTCTTCTATATCACTTAATTGTCGATGATGTAGCAAACTCACTCTTTGAACAGGATGGAATTAAAAATAGGTCATCAATTGTAAGTTACTTTTTCTTTATGAACTATGAACAGGATATAATTAAAAGTAGGTGATCAATTCTAAATAACCAATTGTTGATGAGATAGCAAATTCACCCTAAACAGGGCACGTCAAAAGGTCATAAATTCTAAATTACCATTTGTGGAGGAAGTAGTAAACGCACGTTTCAAACACGGCAGAATTATAGGTTCTTTTTCACTTCTTAATTATCTTTTTGTGATGAAGCAGCGAATTCACGCTGACAACCGTGCGAAATTAAAGGGTGATAAACTCCAAAGAACTATTGGTGAATAGAAGTGTTATGATGGTAGTTTTTTTCATACCTACCTCACTTTGTTGTTGATGTAAGTCATGAATGTTTCATATGTACCATACTGCTGATTGCATCAACTAAGCGTCATACATAGATTTAGTAAGTATTATATAAGCATCTAAGGGCGAACCATTTGATATTCAGGGGGGGGGGTTATAACTGAAATCTGATTCAATGCAAATATACTGACACATGTCATTTCGGAGTGGTCATATGCACTATCCCGGGCGAGAGTTGGGGAATATGTTAGCAATTAGGAATAAGCAACACCTCAGCTACATGATCATATGAGTTTCGGTTAAGTTCATGAAACTTGAAAAAAAATGGGTAATTTGTATAGTAAACCAGAACAGGTCTTTTTCCCCACTGGCACCTAATGAAAATGCTCAAAAAGTTTCTCAACTATTCATATGAGAACCAAATTACCTGCAGGCCATCATTCTGAAGGTTTCAACGTGCGCAATATTAAGGAAATGAGCATGGCACAAGTTAAGGGTTTGACAAAAGGCGAGTAAGGTATTAAAGTAAGGCGACTAAAAAAGAAAATCTATACAAATACAATGCATTCAGCACATGTTTTTGATAGATAAAATCAATTAACAACGATGCTAGATTTACAAATTGGGTGTCTTTTCTTTTAGACACGTACAAAGAGCTGCCATTAGGCAAACGCCTCATAGAATTGGAGAAGGAATTCCCCACAATAACAGCTGTAATGGTGAAGAAACAAATACTGGATGAGGTATAGTATGAAGACGTATATGTACATCAACGTTGGTGTTTCAGACATTACTCTTAAATGTAGCAATAACACCTTTGTATCAGATAACGCCTGATTTGGTATGTAGACATATATCTATATATCTTTATTAGGAGAACTGTAGTTTAGTTCATCATTTTCCAAGGTTTGTTTTAAAAGTTGCCGGTCTTAGCCTGGAAATAGAGGGACCCTAAGGAGTAGGCTAGAGAGACTTAATACAAATACCTTGATCTCTTCAAAAGTTAATGCAAGAAAGTTTCAAAATTCTTAAAATATCACATACATTATCCACATATCTTGAAACGAAATAATATTTCATTGAGCTTAATATTTTATCAGCGAGGGCCTCCATTAACTGCAAAAGACTAGATATATCTATATCATAACCTGCACTAGTTTTATTGTAGAACATGAAAAAACTGTGGACGAATGAACGTCTTTTGAACGTTATGGAACAAATATTGGGATCAGAAGTTGCAGTGCATCCGGTCTGGAGCTATAGGACGAAGACGCCACACAATACAATCATCGCTGTACCGTGGCATCAAGGTAAAATCTACCTAGGAAGTCATACTAGGATTCATAATAACAGAGAAGATAAGATAGGTATCTTAAAACAAAGCAAAGTTGATTGTCACCTAATTCTTATCTGCCATCATACTCCCGGTATTTTCAGTGGCAGATATCACTAACTTCCTTTAGAAATTACGTAGTATTGGTCATGTGATCGCTTAAGGATTTAGATTAATTATTGATGGACGGATAGCAGTCTATGTATTGAGAAATTGGTTGAAAAAGTTCACTGCCCACTGGGAAATGATCCTTTCATCTTTGATGTTGTTTTATCTTCCAGACAATGCCTATTTTGGAATGGAGACATATGACCACATGATCCCTGTGGCGTGGATACCCCTGCATGATACTAACACTAAGATAGGCTGCCTACAGGTAAGATTGCGATGATTAGAGGTATTTTTCAACAATATGAAGGACCACCACTTTTATAGTAATGTTCATGGCTCTATATGGCCTTGTGTGACAATGTGCCTCTGAGCCCCCAGTCATTCATTCTTTCACTGTACTGTTTAGTTCAGCACTCGCATTGTTGGGTTTATGTGAGACTTTTAGGGTTTTGAGAGAGGTCTCCCTGGCCCGGGACTGCCCCTATAGCTCGATGGTCTAAGGCACTGCTAAACGTCCTGAATAAGTATACGGTATGAGGCACATGAGAAAGTTGGCAATAACATTTGGTTAGGCTGTCCATAAAGGGGATTGCCTCAAAGGTGAAGAGGAAAAGGATTGTGCATACCCTGTCTCACCACAGTCAAAAGCCCAAGGATTAATTCAAGGTGAAGATATATAAGAAAATTGATGTTCAATTGATGTTTTCCCTGTGAATTTCCTATTTTCTCTAGATTTAATAACTTGTCAATCATAATTCAGAAGGAAGTAAGGCTTTCAGGGCGCTTTCAACAGCTTTAGGTCATAGCGCGACGAGATAGGGGTACTTCAAGAAGAAGTTGGAATGCTAAAGTTTGCACTAAACTGAATGTCAGTGCAAACTTAGTAATAATTTTCCGATTTCACAAAAAATTAATCATCTAAGTTTTAGACTTAACTTACTGAACATTTAGTCTGTTTCAGACTAACTAGCGTGAAACCGATTACACAAAGAAGTTTCACTCTAGGTTTAGTGTGTTTCTATGGTTTTTAGCTTGGATATTTAGGCAGGTCCTGACCAAAATGATATCTATTTCAGGATTATTTTCATTTTGAAATATTTTCTTTCATCAGAGAATAATCTCACTCATTTCCAGTTAACTTTTTTCATTTGCAGTAAAAGTTTCGTTCATTCAGTATGTTTTGTTGTGTTCTTTTCAGCAAAAGTCACTTAGTGAACCAATTGTTTTGTCAAATATTCATCAGTATTTTTTATACAGTATAAGGGTGCAGATATAGTTAATGCTTTGTCATTCTTAGCAGTCGCAAGTCCCGCGCATCAGATTTAGTAATCATCAACACAATTCCATTGTTGTCAGAGTGCTGGACGGCCGATTGCAGGCAAATGCGCTAAACCACATGTGAAAAAAGAATTGTCATGACGGCAACAATCACTATTTTCACGAGCATCAAGTGCTGACACTAAAGTTAGCACTTAGTGTACCCTTTTAAGTTAGACAATTCAAACGTGAAATACCCCCCTAGAACCTGGAAGAAATTACCTTCTCTTTCATTAATAGTTCCAAGGGGTATTACAGTTGCAGAAGGACCATAGACAGACCTCAACAATGCCTCACATTTATAAAGCTACCAGGCAAACCCGCTTGTGGGGATCCAGCTGAGACTTGAATCAGCACTTGGATTTATGGTAAATGAAGTTGCAGACCATAGATGAATTTGTTCAAAATGAACACTCACCTTCAGTGGAACCATTGACCGCATTGTACATTTGGCTATCAAACAGGCCATCTGGGTAATGAGGATCTAGTGCGACGTAAACACAAGAGCTAATTGTCATAACTATTAGGCCAGGGCGAATCCCTTTCCATTTGCAGTCATTGACTATATATGCAGATTTGACTACATTTGCAAACATGATATACTGCCATTTTCATAGAGAGAGTCGAGGTATAGGGGTAATCGTATTGTATTTATTTTTTATTGTATTCATTTTCCAGATGGCCCGCGGAGGACACAAGCAAGGAAGGGTGATTCAACATACGGGACTTTACAAAGATGCACCATATATCATACTAGAAGAAGAGGTTATGGAAAAAGAACTGGGTAAAATAAATTTACTTGATACATTATAATATTGGTCTTATTTCCGTCATGGTAAATGCGTTTCAAATCTTTATGTTTAGGATATACTTCCAACTGGCTAGTCACAAATTCGTCACAATAGAGGACATACGTGACGAAAAAAAAATTCCAAATTAGGAATTGGCGTAAAA
>OZ012695.1:27347472-27459972 GCA_963942565.1 Maea johnstoni | reverse complement strand
GAAAGGTAGATAATTTGATAGTTCTACGAACACAAGTAACTATGGCTTCTCACGAATTGTAGGTCACTTGTCCTCCATTGGAAAGTAAGTCATTACTGTATTGTAATAAAATGAAGACTTTAAAAGTGTGAACAGCTTTAGACACAATCCATAACTACCACAAGAACAAAATACGGGTTAAGTTTTAAAGAGTTATTGAATACATTCATATTTCTGATACTTAAACTTCTCTAGTAATGTACAATTTGAAACTTCTCTAGTAATGTAATTTTGGATATTTAGACGTTTCCTTACTCTTGAGAGAGGAGGCAATTTAAAAGGCAACAAGAGATTGGACACAATGAAGTTAGAACAATTGCCGGTGGTGCAATCGCATCTGCGATAAAATAAATATGTTGTTCCACCATAACATAAATGAGTTGAATAACATAGATGGCTAAGATAAAGATGAACACATTGCTATCAGTCAATCACTTTACACAATTAAAGACACCATAACGTTCTATTACTTGTATACATGGTCTTTTGCATGGGTGCATATGCACAGAACTGTCCTGCCAGACATGACAAGTATTTCACACCTTTTTAAACTAACGATAGCGATCTCATGCGGAGGATCCCCCATGGCCTAGTGGTCACAATACCTGGCTCCCAAGCGTGAGTTTGCAGGTTTGAGTCTCAGCTGGATCCTCATGAGCGCATCGGCTTGGTCGCTTTATAACTGTGTGGCATTGTGGAGGCCGGTCTATGGTCTTTCTGCAACTCAATGACCCCTTGGAATTTCTGTTCTACGTTTCTTTCTCATCGCGATATGACCTAAGCTGTTGAAAGCAACATAAAATCCCATTCCCTCCTGGCTTCCTTTATGATCTTATTCTATTTTCACCAGTGTACATTATTGTTGTTAAAGGTAAAGGATTGCATGATAACATATGCATCAGGAATCAGTTGATATATCACTTGATAAAGCAGTTCAATTCATTTTCCTTTCCTAAAAGACATTGCTGAACAACATATAACATCATGATCTTACAGTGTAATTGAAACACATACTCCTCGGACCGTGTACATGAAGTCAGGAAACATATCAGAATGAATATCTATAAATAACGTGTCTGAATAGTTAGGAAAAGGTTACAAGAGACAAATAGATACCCAAAGAGGAAAAGATATATAGAGTATTTGTCATATTTATAAATAAAACATGTTGATTATGATATTTACGATAGTGTGCAAAATAAGAGAAGAAAGTGCTGTTTTCAAAATAACGTACTTGTAAAAGACAGAGATAAAACCGAGAAGGCACAAGAAGTCTAACAGATTTGTGTTGGTTATAATAACAAACCATAGCAAGTAAAGTACGCCTGTTAGAAGCAACAAAAAAGAATCTATCATTTATAATTTATATGACACAACAAGTGCCAATTCAAATATTGTAGCATAGAGGCCAAGATACATAGATTTAAGAAACGTTCTATTGACTTTCTCATTGAAACATCATAATGCAACGTTTTTACTATTTAGCAAAGAAATGTGTGATACATGTGCTTACATATGCAGTAGTTGAAACACTTCTGAGGACTTTACAAAACAGACTGACCTTCAGTGCTTGGACCCATCAAAAGATTGCTCAAAATTACTTCAGACTCAAAAATGTCACATTATATATGTGCATACATATTTGGCAGCTGATATACTGTGAGGCACATTCCAAATATTTGGCATTTGAAAGCTTTAATTCATTACATTCTGTAATAATTTTTAGAAAATGAAAATACATTTTGTGAAGTCTTTAATACACGTTAACTTATGACAGCTGCATATTTTATTCAAAAGAAAAAAACCTGATAACCTCATTTGGTTTGTTATATCAGTTTCATCAAGTACATGTTAAACTTCTCTTTGCAAACTCATGCCAAATATGGTAGAAAACATAACTATTGGCAAATAAAAAGTATAACTTTGAGGCGATTCATTTTAGAATAAAATCCTGTTCATATAAGATCATTAGAACTAAAAGGTTTGACTAAGATACATTCTACAATACTTCTTGACACTGGCGTCAATAAATTAGTCAGAATTATAAAGAATTTGAAATTTTGAACTTTAATTCTGAATAACCTTGTTTAGAAAAATAAAAACTTGAGGCATGTAAAATAGGATAACATCCTTTTTTGAAATCAAGCTTTACATGTTTGAAAATTGTTAGCTATGGTACATTGTTTAAATATGATGTAGAAAAGTTAACCAGATCAATACCAACAACTCTCCACCAAATATTAAATAATTATGAATTTCCAAGACATCATTCAATGTACCAAAGGTCCAGACAACAATTTCTAGAGGAAGTCCTTAGCATTAATGGGTTAACTTCTTATGTACATAACCAAAGCATCCTTCGAATCCGATTTTTCCGTACTGGAGTCACATGATCTGATGCTTTCACTGTCGTCCTTGTCCATCGCATGAATCAGTGGAGAATGTTCAAGGTCACTTTCATCCTGCATCAACAGAACCAATCAATCAATCAAAGCTAAAAGAGACTAGGTAGTCTTGCTAGTATTGTTGAGTTACATATATATTTAACCCTTATGCTGCCGTTGGCTAATTCTGCCAATATAAAATGATGCAGAAAAATGTGATAAGTGACTGGATCCCTGGCATATGGGTACTCAACTGAGAGTACTCAGTGAGAGCTATCTAATGAATACCAATATGACAGGTATCAGATTGTTATCAAAATCTTTTTGTACTTTGGACAAAAGTAGCTTTAGCTTTTTAAGAGATAAGCTAGTCATAATGTTAAAATATAAAGCCTTGCTTCCAAGATTCGGGCTTATCATCATATGTGAGAGGAAGGTGATATTGTTATATCATAACATGTAGGAGATATTTAGTCTTTAGTAAGAATTGATTTAAACGCCTTCCCATCAATTTGAGTAATGACCAAACAAAGTGTGAACATATCCTGATCACCGTTAGGCCTTAACTATTCTCCTTTCTCAAAACATATCATGTAGAGTTACAAACATTATCATCATACCATAAAATGCATGACAGACTGTGCTTAACGATTGGTTCGGAAATACTTGGCACAAATTAGTCACAGTTAATATATATATATATATATATATATATATATATATATATATATATATATATATATATATATATATATATATTTATATATATATCAATGAACCTTTAGATTGCAATGAACTTTGGTACACATTTTAATACAGGAAATAATTGACTTAAAAGTTCTGGTTAAAGATGGATTACTAGGTGTTAAGAAGTGTGTGCTTAACAGTGCCCACAGCTTTGTGATGGAAGTTGATAGGATGCATGCACAACAGTCAGGGCCTACACGGTGAACTATCTAGGATCCAAGATGTGTTGCGAATTTCTTCAATTACGTTTTGGTACTTAACACTATATTGTGAATGCACTGTCGATTCGTAGGTTGGGATGTGGTTCTTATACTATACACATCAAAAGCCATGCTCACTTGTACCTGAATCTCCATGTTGACAATAATTACATACTGGTACTACAATGGGAACTATAATAGGTATGGTAGACACTCATCTTCAGATAATGAAATGACATTATATGTCAACCAATAGCTACACTCCATTACAGAACCTTTCACCTAAAACACTGTATCTCCTAAATACAGAAAGGCTATTTGCTTTCTGTATGCAATGAAGAAAGCCAATCCAAATCAAAGCACACATTTACAATTTCCGAGTTTTCATTATAATTATTTGTATTTTTAAGGGCACGGGAGAGTTGGTAGTGTTTCTGTATTTTGGGACGAACAGTTACTGATGCAGCCTGCTCATGCCTGCGAGTAGACTCCTCCATGCATTGTGCTATCACAAGACAAAAAACAAATATCCACCCAAATGTTCCTGGCAAGTGGCGTTGGGAGGTGGTGCGCATCACCTCCCTTCATGTAAATATCCCACAGTTCCTGCTGCAGTAATCAATCCACAACCGTAGCATTTCAGCAGCCATGGCACCGTATGCTCTCTGGTAGCTTGGCGGCAAGTGACTCAACACCTCCCCTAAGAGAAGTCTAGCTGATGCATATAATAATATCCCCATGCACTATTACATGTCATTGCTAGTAGGTTAGACCGGTGCAGACAGGTGCATCAAGGTGAGTTTCATACAATTGTTCCACGTATACCCACGTTTGATTCCTCGTCTTCACTGCCACTGTCAATATGATGGGCGTTAATGGTGGGAATTAACTATAAAACAAGAGAGATGGGTGCACGAATGTTAATAATTGAGGCAGTATCATTCAGAGGTATGTTAAATAAAAACTGTCTGGATTAGAACTACTAAGTGCATGTGCATACACATAAAGTGTGTATTATTTACTCTAAACTTAGTCGCAGATTAGAACTACAAAATGCAGGTACACAAACACTAAATATGATTTTATCTTTTACTTTCATTCCAGTCATTGACTGGTTTTATTTTACTGATAGTAACTTATATGTTGTAATCGAGTTATTGACTGGAGTTACTTTACAAAAAGAGAAAAGATATATTCATTATTTACTTTTAAGATAAGAGGAGTCACAAATAGAGGAGAGGTAGAGAAATGAATTTTTTGTTAAAATATGAGGAATAAGGTATTGATAACGTAACCCTATAAAGGGGGTAAGTGCCAACAGCAGGTTTTTCAAATTATGATTATACATAAAAGCATTTTCATTACTTCAAAATATCATTTCAAGGCTCAATACGTTATGTTTTACTTGTATCCAAACTAAGGAACCATAATCATGAAAAGGGATATTTGATTGAATACATTTGACACAATGAATGGCAATCAAGAGGGCTAAAACATATTCTACATTCATGTCTAGTAAAGGTTTAAAAACAAATTGACTCCTTTTCAATAAAAAAAAATGTTATTGAAGTGTTACAAGTAGGGTTCTACCTTAACGACGCTTTCAACAGCTTAGGTCATATTGCATGAGATAGAAACCCGGAACCGGGAAGAAATTCCCTACTCTTCAGAAATAGTTCCAAGGGATTTTTCAGTTGCAGAAGAACGCAACGCCGCACATTTATATAGCGACCAGGCTGACCCGCTTGGGGATCCAGCGGAGACTCGAACCTGCGAACTCACGCTTGGGAGCCAGGCATCGTAACCACTAGGCCACAGCGGATCCATTATTGAAGTGTTATATACTTATCCAAGTGTGATTTTAAAGATTTTGATTCAGGACTAAAATGAATTACCACATAGAAAGGAAAGAAGCACCCAGAAAAATGAGAACCAAAAATTAATGTTCCAAAACCAAATGCATATATCATTATAACCCATCTCCACTAGAATGAAAAACCTGCCTTATGGTTATTGCGAGAAAATTTGTAATTCCTACACGTCTGTAAAAATGAAATTAAAAGAAAATATTAATACAAAAAGAAAATCAAATATTTATTAGAAGTAATTCAAAAGTCCCTTTAAAAAGTGCAGAATAATTTTGATACTCGTGACAAAATATATTAAGTCATAGCTTTATGCTAACACAAATGGTCTGAACACTTAAATTCACAAGGAATTGACTTAATCCATAACAGAAAAATAGTTTAAAAAAGAGATGAACTGCAATTATATAAAACAAGGGATGCATATGAAACTTTTGTTTTTGAAAATCAGGTTAGGGAAATCATAAAATTAAGTAAGTTTGTTAGTGTATTAATGAGTATTAGTGGAAAAACTTTGTCTTTAATAGAACCATTTTTCAGTAAATCTACAAAAAAACTATCAAAAACGATAATATCGTCTCAGTAGAAACTAACATGCAGCCATTACCAGCAGAAATAATCATGCTATAAACATCTCTACTGACAGCCTGACAACATAAATTAACTTACTCTGTGCGTACTGTCCACTGAGGTGGGTGACGTAGACTTGTCTGGAGTCTCTTTTTCAGCACCAGTTGGCTCGTCTCTTTTCTTGGGAAGCTTATTTTTGAGTTTGCGTTCATCCACTAAAGGGGATGCTTGTGGAGATAATGAACTTGGCCTGACAAGATATCTGCAACAAAGAATGTTAAGTGGTAAAGGACAGTTCTTTGGACATTAATTATTACATAAAATTCCAAACCATTTCTGCTAATCCTCCTACTAGTTATGGTGGCAGTATCAAGCACAAATACATTTTTTTATGAAAATACTTTTAGCTACAAGCACAGAAATGCTATCGGTACATGATCCAAGGAAAGTTTAAATGGTTTAAGAAATTAGAAGCCTGTAAAAATGAATGTGCAATGCATTACAAATACTAATGCCAAAAAGGTGCTATGTCTTAGAGGTGTTCAGTCTCTTGGTTCGTTCTTAGCAACATTCCAGATATTCCAAGCCGATTTTTGTAGCTCTTAGATACAGTTATTTTAATCTTTCAATAGTTTTATCCTGTTACAACAAAATTGAAACCTTTGTCCACAATATACTTACACAACATCGTCAACTTCAAGTTTAAGATCATAGACAGGGTTAATGATTACATATGAAATTGTGTTCCTCTTATCGCTCACATCATCTGCAAAACAACGAGAAAATCCACATGAGGGCACATAAGAAAAAAAAGTAAAGATATCAATGTAATAACTGAATTCCAAACAAGCCCAGTATTTTCAAAAACAAAGAAAGGAATGTATTATATTTTAATTTTCAATTACGATGCATACTTTTAAAATGAGGCATCTCAATGTAATACCGTATCCATCTACCACTGATCAAAACATTATTGATATCCGTACACCTAATAATATTTTCTCATCTAGGAAACACTAAAAAAGGCGCTCTGTGAAGCATAGTATATGCTGCATCTACTTATTCTAAAGAACCCTGCAATAAGTGAACATATTATTGGTTGAAAGAATAGCTTCATTCTCAGCATTTAAGAAGCAGCACAAGTTATATACAACTCAGTCAGGTAAAAGTTTTTTTTATTCAAAAACGTAGGCCACACACACTTAGTAATCATTTGTACCCATACTAACCATAATCCTCTAATGGTAAGGACAGGCTCTGCATTCGACATTTAACCATCTGTGCGATTTCTTGTCTCTCTGGATTGACAGTGTTCATACCTTGATCATCATCTGTCATGTTTAACGACATCTGGTGGGAAAGAAATTGCCAACATAAAAATGAATAACCATGCTATTTTTCGTATTTTAATTCTCAGAGCAAGGTTAATGATTTTCGACAACATCACCATCAGGAAGGGGATCATCTGATAGATAAGATGATGTACTTACAATCACAATTATTTTGAGGTATACATTTCCGTTTTTCGTTTATTTTGCATGATAGATGTCCATTAAAGCATTATGGAAAATAACTTTTATTCTGAATCAAATGTAAACATATAATACCTAAATTTGTTTAATTAAATTTTCACAAGTGTTTTTTCTAATAATAAAGCAATGCATATAGTTGAGGGTTATTTCTTTTGACGAAATGAGCAAAAACATTCACACTCAAACATGCTGAACACACTGTCTATGTTCACCAAATTATTTAAAATGATTATAAAAACGTTATGCTCATCGTAAATCAATACCTTCGCAACAGATTATATACAAATTTTGCTAAACATTTTATGCTTTATCAATATCATATGGATCCAAAAATGTGTCAGATTTCATTCAAAAGGTGTTGGTTATTTCATATAGTTCAATAAGAGTAAAAATGTATGAGATATTTTATTGAAAAGGATGAAATTTCAAAAAATGAGTGCTCATTTTGTGCAGCGTGACTGGTATGTAAGCATTAAACCTTGCATGAAAACATGCATTGGCCTGAGCATGCATGAAATATGAATCTAAAAAAATGATGGCATACAAATGTATCGCTAAATTAAGGGAGAATCGAATTTACAGGCTTATTCACAGCCACAAATAATACTTGTAAATAAAGAATACTAAAATGTAGAAATCTGAACTTTTGGCAACGTGTGTGTATATATATATATATATATATATATATATATATATATATATATATATATATATATATATATATATATATATATATATATATATATATATATATGTGTGTATATATATATATATATATTTATATAATGGAAAAGGTTGTTTTATATTGTATTGCATGTGAAATACCAATTCAAATTCAAAATGCTTATCCCAAAATGTGTTGTTGCCATAGAGACGCAAGTGTAAAAGTGCTGTGTGTTAATCAGTATAGGATGAAATCATTTATATAACTTTAGTATTTGCAATTGGTTATCCAAATCTAAAATAAAGGCAACCCCATTTAAACCAGTCCACTTTTATCCATACTTTGGTCGAAATGCATTAATCACTACTGCCTGCAGGATTCACATGCTTATCATTTGTATTCCATGGCATATCTGCTGTATTACACATGATTCAGATATGACCTTGTTTGGGCTCTTTACTAACCAGGATGGATTAATAAGGGTTGCCTATATACAACGTTCAAGTTGAAATATGTCCTATTCCTGATAAATTATCTATCAACTGAAATTAGTCAACATGTATCAACCATCACCTATTCCTACATGTTAAACGACCAGTAGCATGTGTGTATATAGGAAATAATACAACTGAGGGTATTCACGAGAAGGGACTCATAGAAAAGTAGTTCAGATGTTTTGAGATTTCTAATAGATAATATATTTTATCCGTTACTTATGTATCACTTGCAAAGGTATTATGATTAACATTATTTACATATTTGAAAATGAAATTGCTCAAATACGACCATTCAATCTTGACATACCTAATAACAAATAACTGATGTAAAGTGTGCAATATCTTTATGCAAATTCGCATTCATGCAGAATTATGCATGTTATATTCCGAGTCTGAGAAAGATATTTCAGTTGCAAGATGGCTGAAGTGTTAATTGGTGCTACCCAATCATTGCAAAAAGATGTCAGGAGTGATCTCAAGTTTCCAAATGTGCTGCGATTATACTTGTATTGATTATAAAAAGAGGTTTAGATTATTTAAGTGCCGTGAAAAGTCAACCTGACCACCATGCGCAAATTGGAGAATGGTATGTTAGATCACCAGTAAGAAGTAAAGAAAAATGAATGAAAAACCAATACCTGTAACTTTGGCATCTTGGACTAGGGAGAAGCAGGGAAGGGTGTCAGACAATGGTATACTGATAAACGAATGTCGCCCGATCTCACAATTGGCTATATTATGTTATTTCATTTCATTATATTCCATCTTACCGGTCTTCTTTACGATAACATACTATCCTTCGTTTCACTTTCCAGGAAGTAAGGTTTATGTTATCAAGTAGAGTATTTACATACATGTTTGTATTCTATTTAAAAAAAATATAGTAGTGTGGTTCGTAACCATACCAGCATCTTTTATGGCTGTTTATATTTTATGTTTATGCCTCGTTTGCCATGTTCACATATACCTACCCGATTTCCAAAAATAAGTGATATGTTATGAATGTGTAGGAAACGTTTTAAATGTGAGGAGTGCATTTTAGGCTGTAGGTTTGAATGGAAAAATCCCTCGTCATCTGCTTGGATCGAAAAAATTGGGATAATATAAATATGCTAACCTTGCAGCATTCCCAGCAGACCTAAATGTTGTAGTATGGCAAATTGTGTATATTTCATTGATTGTATGTATACTTCTCATATAAAATTATACTCATGGTTCACCTCATTCGTTGATTTTATAATTGGCAACAAAGATGATATCGCACCAAGTGAATCTCCTTGCACAGGGAAACCGCCCTGCTTGTTATTAAAATGCAGATTTTTAGTATATATTTTAACAATGGCATCACCTTACATGAGACACCTATCTTGAATCCCAACAACCATAAGTGAATGGAGTGATGTTATCCATAATACACTTGTTTTATAGCCTACTTGAACCCAATCAGTGCTATATGAAATAAGTTCATTGTACCTATCTCATCATACATGACATCAATGTACTGATGTCATCATATATGCCATCAATGTACGTATCTCATCATATATGACATCAATGTACCTAACTCATCATATATGACATCAATGTACGTATCTCATCATATATGACATTTCTAATTATCTAAACATCCAAATCTCGTTTAACTGCATCTTTTAGTTACCGTATTACCCCGCATACAACACGCACTTTTATACACTGCAGAACCTACGTTAAGGAGGGGGTGCGTGTTATCAACGGGTACATAACCAGAACATTTTTACAACGATTCTATAGACGTGTGGGGCATGGTCGAAAATACTTTGGTGGGTTCCTATTGTCTATTGGCCTGTCACCATGACGTCGTTATGATGATTGCCATTCTGATACCCTGGACGTACCAGATCATGTTTGAAAATAGACTTTTCCCGTACTGTTAATTGGTATCACTTGCACAGTGACTCTGAGCACTATAAACACAGTACGATTTAAGCCTCTAATTATCTGAGTCAACGCGGGTTACGGTACTGGGGTCAAGATTCCCACTCCCCAACTCCGCCTGCGTGTTATAAACAGGGCTTTGTATTTTACATATGGGAAAGGGACTTGGGTAGGGGGTGCGTATTATCTATGGGGTGCGTGTTGTATGCGGGGTAATACGGTATTCTGATTATACCAGCAAGTGACTTCCGGATATCTATAACCCTGATCCTGGGAACTAAGACTTATTAATATTTCATCCCAGCCAACCGATTTGGCACAAAAAATTAAATGTAACTTGTCTAATCACAAAGCTTGATATTCCATCTCTCAACAAACACCTGACACTACACGGAACTTGATAGTGTTTGTTTTTAAAGCACAAATAGCGTCTACTATGCAGTGGTATTGGCTAACTATTGCTAGAGAAGAAGGCCGTTCATTGTAAATGGAGTAGAATGTTATCATGGAATGAAGTGTCTTCAACTTTGTTCGATACTGCCCATGCATAATCATATCTTGATTTTATCTGTCATATCACTAGCAATGGTTGATATTTTAGTGATGTACACTTGCACCCTATTCGCATAACGATACACCTTTCAGAACAAAAGTAACTGGAATGTGAATTACATAAACAAAACGAATTATCATATCTGTTGGAATTGTTCTTGCCAGGAATCTTAGCATGATGTTTATACAAAACATTTTCTTTTATCGTTGAAAACGAAATAAAAAACGAAGACATTACCAGATATGCCAATGCCTGGATAATAACAAACAGTATAAACGAGCTGGGATATTAGGGACAAGGTTTGGTCTTTCAAGCATGGTCTATGATCAAATCAAACAAACAGAAAAACTCTAGACAAGAGCAAATCATCTACAGCATCAAACAACGAGTTGTGCTTTTCATCCAATGTAGTCAATGACTGCCTTCACTCTAATATAATCTATTCAACATTCATAGATTCAGTATTTCCTTTATAGCTAACAGAAACATAATTGTCTTATTAATCCAAAATTCATACTTCTCATTAACTACAACTACCAAATTTCAAACTATATTTCCAACAATGATCACTTCAGAGTGAGTATCATTTTGAAATATAATGAGTACAGCAATTGAGACTAAATTGTCGAACAAGAGAGATCCAAGATGAAAATATGCAAGTCCAATCTAGATTCCAGAGCACAACTCCATGTTTTCAGTTGCGATGCTTAGATAACAAGTCTTGGTTTTTCTAAAACCATGCAAGAAATGAACCTGTGGAAGCATGTATAACTCCTGTTCCTCCTCTTCTTCAAAGTAAGCTCCAGGTGCATTCAATTGCCCCGCAGCTGAGTCAGCAGCAGGTTTCTGCTTCTTTCTGCGACCACCACGTCTAACAGTTCGACGTTGGCTCCTCTGCCTTATAATACGATACTGACCAAAGGAAATTGGACAATATATTTCTTATTTCAACACTTTAAACCAGCATCAACATATGTGTGAATGTACCACTCCTTAAAAGTGTAAAAATGTTTATTTTTCGACAATCTGTAATTATCACAAATTAATAAGAAACTTCCAATAAATAGCACTCTACTGTTATTGTGAGATAAAGACTATTTCCAACAACATATCCCATGACTGGTAGCAGCAGCTTCCATCAAATCAGCTTTTCAACATATTCATCTTAAGCTATTATTTATGAGCTCCTGTAATAAGCAATTGTTTTGACATAAAGGAATTAACAAATTGATAAATAATTAATCCATGCCCAGATGAAATGTGTAATTGAAATACATCCGTTACAAGTATTCTTTATCAGGTTTTTTGTAACGACAGCATAGTAAGGAATAATTGAATCACTAAGCAATATAATTAGAAACGGGACTTGGAACACATAAGCTGACAACCAACTACTGTTAAAACCAGTAAGCCATGCTTGTTAATTTTTTCAAAATGACTTCAATCCACCAAATGGCAGAAGCAAAATTAGAAGCACAAATTTTACCGAAAATAAAAAATAAATATAGTTGTTATAGTACAAACTTTGTTTTCCAAACAAACTGGTTACTGGAAAGCTACACCCTGACTAAAATAGTCTTATAAATAGTTTAAGTAGTGAGCAGGTGCTAGTGAAAACTGCTAGAAGATTTGTGTGAAATAAACCTATATATATATATATAAAGTTACAAATTATCAATGCAAACATCGACTGCCTCTCCTTTTGGTGAATATAGTTAATTCAAAATAATTTAATAATCAATACAATTAAGGGTTTACAGTAGAATTTCATCTGTGATCATAATAATGTGTTTGTAAACAATTCTTAAATGCTAGAAAGCCAAGGATAAATTTTGAAACAAACTGTATTTGAAATCTATATTGGTTTTATTTTCAAGTTTTTTTTATTGCTTTCATCATTTTAGGCCATACCCCTGTGAGATAGAATATCTTAAATGAAAACAATTACTCGCTTTTTTAGCCGCACTTCCAAGTGGTCTTTCAGTTAAAAAAGTGGGCTTTCAAAATATCAAACAATTGTTCCCTGACTGGGCAACTAACTAATGACGATCCCGCAAACATGAACCAAAGTCTCACATTCAAGGGCCATACACTTAAAACTAAACACTTAATTTCAGAGGTGAAAGAATGAAGATCCGATTTTGGGCATTCAGCGTCATATAAAAGTATGCATAAAAATGACAATTTGAAACATTCAAAAGGATCCCTGTATTATAAGAGAAACTAAACACCTGCAGCCAATCAAATGGGAAGATTGTCTCAAAATTTAAGCAACATACACATACAATGGCCATAACCATGCCTTAAAAATGCATTCGGAGCATGCTTGTCATTGCTAAGACAGCTGTGGCTGTCGGATGTCTTTGGCTTTTAGGAAAATGCAGTAGATCAAAAAAGTGTTTGTCGTTAGTAGAGTCTTCAAGTTGCAAAATATATGCGAAAACAAAAAGTGCAGAAGAACGCAAAGAAAATCATATCCAGCAAATTAAGTTAATGTTGCAATAAAATAAATGAAATAGTTGCCAGACCAGTAACAAGTCTTGAATGTGTAGGACTATTAATGTTTTTAGGAGTATTGCAAGACGGCTAACTTAAGGTTCAATAAATAATCATTTTTCTGGTACGAAATGATCAATTCAACAAAGATTCACAAAATATGTATGTACAAACTTATATTAGTAGGTTATACCTCAAAACTGTAATTTTATCAGAGGTTTATTAACTTAAAAGTTGAAAGATTCAGAATTTCAATTTCGATGTCATCCTTTTTCCTGCCATAATGCGGCTAATTTGCGATAGCCATTTTTAAATGATGACGGAAACTGGAGTTTCAGAATAGCATTCATCAATTTATATAAAGGTAGATAGAGAATGCGTTTATGGAATTCGAACATTCTTACAAACCAATCAAATGCATAGTTTTTAAGCACACAGGAGATAAAAATGTTAGGCAGTGGCAAAGGGCTAGAGCTAATGTATAGGTGGGACGGTTGAAAACTAACTAATGAAAGAAAGCGTTGGAGGGATTTCTAATACTTACACATGATTTTTTGAAGGCAAGGTTGAGTTTGGACTGATCCCACGTACCCTTTTTCTTTAAACGAAAACACAGAGAAACACAAAGACATTGAATAAGCGGAGCAACTACATCAATACTAAAGCAAAGCACTTGGTGAATTCGAGTGACATCGCTAAACAATCATTAAAATGGATTTTCCCGAGGCACTTGTCAGATGCTGCTACTGCATGATGTCATTGAGAGAAATATCTAATTGACAAGGCAATATTTCTCTTGACCAAGCAATATAAATAATTGAAACCTGTATACATGACTCTGGGAAGAAAAAACACTTTTTACGTTCCAAAGACAATATAAGTGAATGATATAATTACTATGCTATGCATGTTTACGATGGCACAGTTAAAAAACAATTTTGTCTGATTTCACAAGCATCTTCCTAATACAAATATGGGCATGGCCATATGGTATGAGCGAACATGATTATAGGATGAATGCCCTAGTTTCTTTATCGTGCAGTTCTCTTTTCAGTAAAGCCCAATTGTCTTTCAGTCGTAAAAGCATCAGAGCAAGCTCTCTGAATGTCACACGTCTTTAAAAGTATAATTGGTCAATCCACTGGTAAAAATGAAGTGGGATCTACCCAAAGGCTGTACACTCAAGAGACCGCTGTCAGAAACAATAAGCCATGACAAATCCCTTTTCTACAAGAATAGAGGGCAATCTAGAACCGTCACTTCAGGATTCGGTCTATATTCACTTGCTTTATTCTGGCTAAATCCTGACAACTGCATTGAAGGGGAAGAAACAGGGGTCATCTACTAAACCATCAACTAAGCTAAAGACTGGTACCTTTTTACGAAATGTGAACATTTCCATTAGGTGCGTAGACTTTATATAAGAGACAGAAATTTCCAGTTAACACTAAACAAGAATTTTTAACAAATTCCCTCCAAAGACTATTTTATCTTATGTACATGAGACTGGACTGCTTTGCTGCTTGTACGATTTCGTTTATTAGTTTAAGATTAATCATTAGATAAATACACTTGTAATAAGAGTATAGATGTATTTATACACTTACACAAAAGTATCTATACACCTTTTACACTTATAATTGATATCATTCATTTTCTATTAAACATTTTTATGCTCTTGTTTCGTTGTCTTCAATTATGACATAAAACCACTACTAGGTAATTTTTATGGCAATATTTGCACTTCAAGTCCGTTTTCAACTTACAATCTTTGGCAATGGTCAAAGAAAGCATAGTGTGGGTGATGCCCAAGACCATTTGGTAATTGGAGCAGCCCAATAAATCAGTAATTGTTCCAGTCTAATGCTCAACATCCTGCTTCCATTTTTCTTTTTATACTGATAAGATCTTTCATATACATACATACAGTAAAACTGTTCCTCATAGTAGTGCATTGGAGTTGTCCTTTGAGTAAATTTACCAATTTTATTTCATTTTCGAGAAATTCTCTATATACTAGTTATATAAGTGAAAGTTTTACATAATCATTTTTCTAGACTATAGCATCAAAGAATAGTAATGTAAGATATCTGAAGAAAAATAGTACAAAAACATGCATTTATCAATATTTCGAAGCACAATGGAACTGATTGCTTTTTATAAACCTTTTCATGCTTATGACTAATTTGACTACACAAACCTCCAGCAAAGATGAATAAATAAAAAATTGGCTACTCTGAGCACACTTAATTGCCAATCACATTACCTGCTTAGTATAGAGATTTTTTTCAATGATGAGTATTTGTCAATTATAGACCATTGAAGAATCACTAACTATCTTATGCTTGGATTTAAATTTCACTTTTTTCATAGTTTTGGGCTGCAGCATGACCAGCAGATAGAGAAAGCACAACAAAACCACTTACTAACCCCAAGTCACAAGCAACTTTCTATCTAAAACGCCTTAAAAACAGCAATAAAATGGCAGTGGTAAGAAATAAAGATTTCGTATGAGTTATGCATTAGAGCACTTGGCTATCAAAACATATCCCTTTCCCTCAATCAATAACAATCAAAAGCTGCCTAATCTTTCTCAAATATGCACATTTAGAAAAGGATTTCATGAATGTAGACCATGCTAATTTGTTTGTGCATAGCATTTTGAAACCTATGCCTTTATTATTCGATAATGGCAATAAACACTATCTAGATAAGAGAACACATTATGCGTTTAAACATAAGCTGTTAAAGATAACAAAAAAATTATATCCATATCAGAGAACACATTATCCGTCCAAATATAAGTTGTTAAAAATAACAAAAATGCTACCTAGATAAGAGAACACATTATTCGTCCAAATATAAGTAGAGCAGATGCATAAATATATATGCATAAATGCATATATATATATATATATATATATATATATATATATATATATATATATATATATATATATATATATATATATATGTAGTATAAGCTTCCAATACAATACCTACTTATATATAACTGCATATTAAAAAATATAAATGATGGTATGATTTGAAAATTAAGCAATTTTGTACAGGGCAGCTAAACTGTTTTGGAAATATTTGGCATATCCTCACCTTCCTGAAACGCTGTTGAAAAAACAGAAAATGTGTTTGCCATATATTCATAAATACCTTCTGGAACACCAACACTGGTTTACAATAAACTATCCTAAAAGCCATTATTCAAAATGTTAAAAGAATAAAGGCAAATTGCATAGGCAAATGCCTTGATTAAAAAAAAGAAAATACAAAAAGGATTATAGCATGCCTAACACATTTCTCTTTGGATCACGTTTCAGAGTTTCATCCAAAGATTACATCTCCATTCTAAATTGTTCATGTAAAAGTATGTTTGTTGCTTTTATGTTAAATGTTTCCATTGTTAAATTGCCCTGCATTCTGAGAGATAAAATCAGCTAGATTTAGTCTAAAGCACCCAACTAGAATCTCCCTAAGCGATTGTTTTTGTTTGTGCAATGACTTTCCAGTCTTATGGATGGGTAGCATGCAATCAACATGGACCTGGTCAAAGTCCTTCAAAGATCCAACATGATCAGAAAAACTTGTATATGGTGAACTTGGATATGACGGACTCAAAGGGACCAGGAAAATTGGTCCGTCATATGCAAAATCCGGCGTATACATATGACAAATACTTGATATGCATCGGACTGGGACCAAGCATATCATCCGTCATATGCAAAAATCTGTCGTACAGTGGTCCGTCATATCCAAGTTCACCTGTATATGGAAGGTTATGAAGGTTGTCGGTAAAAGTGTGGATATGATACTATTCCTTATACACCTGCGTCATCATACCCAGCTAGATACTATAACCTTAACCCTTATGCTGCTAGTGGCTAATTTGACCAATACAAAATGATGCAAAAAACCTGGAAAATGACTGAAACCCTGGCACATGGGTACTCATCTGAGAGTACTCCGCGAGAGCTTTCCAATGAATACCAACATGACAGGGCTAAGATGGTTTTCAAAAATCTTTGGGTCATTGTGCTTTGGACAAAAGTAGCCTTAGCATTGGAAGGGTTAAATCATACGCATAAAAGTACAATTAGTTTTGGGGTAGCACACCAGTTTGAAGTTTAACCCTTCCAATGCCACACATTGTGTTTGTGGTAATATACCCTAGGGATCTATGAACAAATACATGGATGCGAGATAATCTAATCTAAATAATATTGGCTCACAAAAGACCCCCTACATAGTAACAGGCTAATAAAATGAGCTTGATTCGGGGTTCATTTTGATAGGTCACACTACTATGGTGGACTGACAGTTTATAAGGATTAAGCAAAGCAGCTATAAGTATGTCTTAAAACTCATTACATAATAGCAATTACCAACTACTAGCAAGTTTCTTAAAACACCTTATTTATATACGACTCAGGTGGGTGTGTGGATACACAGACAACTATGTCTTGGTATGTAACTAGAGCTGCACTCACGGAGGGAGATCAACTCATGAGCTCACCACCCGTTTGACTCGTGAGCTCAGGAGCTCACGGACGTTCCAGTTTTCCAAAGAAATACTTATCTTCCAGCCCATCTATTAAGAAACAAATGTTTATTGGCAGAGATATATTAACATTGCCATGTATATTTTATTTTAAAACGTGCTGACGAGGTACAAAGGTCCGTATAACCTACAACACCGCTTGAATGTATACATTGAAGATTGTAAAGAAGACATGACAGCGATAAGCAGGTATGCATGTTAATAGTGTGTGTTAGGTGCTCTGTGTTACGTTTGTGTTCCCAACATAGACGAGCTCACGATTTGAACATTTCAGCTCGAGCTCGGCGAGTTTGCCCCATGGCTCGAGCCACTCGAGTTCGTGAGTGGTGAGTGCAGCTCTATATGTAACGTATAATCATCACACAACAAACATCTTAAACGCCTTAGATGAAATCATATGTATATGAAGTAAAGCTTGTGCCTCACAGGGTATCAAGTCAAAATATGTAAGCATATCAAAATTTATGAGAAGCAACATTATGAGGTCCAATAACTTTACAAAATTGTTGTGTGTATGCACAGAAGAAGTGAAATATGGTCAAATTTAACTAGCCTAAGTATATATTCTACCAAAGCATCAATCAACTAGGTCTTATAGACATAGGTAATAGTTCTAAAACTGATAAAGTAATAAAGAAAATGAATGGAATCATATAATATTATTTATTACCTCTAAGAATAGCATTTATATCTAAGATACACGAATCCTCTTAGTAGGACACATTAGATACTTTCAAATGACAGCACCCCCCTAAGAAAGTACTTGAAGGGTCTTACCTAATTATACAGAATTAAATATGATTTGTTTATTCAAATAAGGAGTGTGTGTGCTGTGATGGGAAACCATATTCTGTGTGACTAAATATATATATATATATATATATATATATACTGTAGAACACGAAATTCACGCGTGTCCCATGTATAGCGAATTTCGGAGTTTTGCGTCATAGCGTATCTTTATATTAGCGTCTCTGTACCGTTAAAGCGGCCACTGACAGCGCCATCTGTCGTAAAAAAGACGAACTAATTTAAGCAGAGATTACATCATTTGGCGGACGTGACTTCCGTCCATATGATGCTGAAATGTCGGGCAGATGCTGTGTTTCCATTCTGGCGGGCATAGTCGGCGATTTGAGCCCGTTGCTCAGCTGAATAACTATTGTTGCCCGATCTCTTTCGTTTTCTTGACGCTGACCCTGACTGTTTTAAAGTTTCAGAAACTGAGCGGTCTGCACTGGCAATAACTGGGGACAATTCATATCTCTCCTTGGTAGACTTAGCTCCTTTCAGCCAGGCAAGCATTGTGTTAAAGGTGTTTAAAATCTAGCTTTAAATGATGTTAGAAATTACAGTATTTAAAAGTCACAGTCCAGGTTGACAGAAGCCACACTACTGAGCTCTTGATCTAATGCTGCCAGAGTGAAGCAACCTAAATTTAGCATTTGTTTGTGAGTAAACAGGGCCGCCAGAACAATAGCTGGGCACCTATCCTTATGGTTGCTATGTGCAACACTCACTCAGTATTCTGGCTTCTGTCAACCTGGACTGTGACTTTTAAATACTAGTACTGTAACTTTTAACATCATTTAATGCTAGGTTTTAAACATTTTTTTCAAAATGCTTGCCTGGCTGAAAGGAGCTAAGCCTACCAAGGACTACTCAGCTGAGCAACAGACTATGCCCGCCAGAATGGAAAAAAAATCTATCAACAAAATTGACGTCAGCGCCACCAGTGGCTAAAAAAAAGACAAACTACAGCGTTTTTATATATAGCGAAGCGGCACCAGACGCTAAGTACGCTATATATAAACACACGCGGAAATTTCGTGTTCTACAGTATATATATATATATATATATATATATATATATACACACATTTTTTATCTTAATCTGAAAGCTCAAGTTTGTATGTGTTTGTGTTTTAACGAAGGTGCGCTTTATTGTGTATCTTATCACAGAGCTTGGGTCTATATTCTATGGGATTAGGCGGGTTCATCAGTAACATGCAAACACTGTGAGAGAGAGTTACATCTGGCTCCAGGAAGGAAAAGAAGCTTGTCTCTGTAAGAATCTGCCGCACAGACAATAAAGGCATAAGCAGTCAGAGCAGTTCAATTCCATCCATTTTACATGAGAAATACCCACATGTATGCAGTATCAAATACTTAAAACGCAACAGTAATATTAACAAAGAAAGAAATCATACAATGTGATTTTCCTCTTAGTATATGTCATAAAAATATACAATTTACCGAAGATACATACATCCTCTTGCAAGGATACTTTCATATAATAGCACCCCTTTAATAAGTACCTCATATTTTGGAAAGAATTTAATTGATTGTACATTAAGTTTTTAAGATATTATACACTTAAAAATTGAGAATATTACTTTTTTTTTTTTTTTTTTTTTTTTTTTTGAATATTACTTAGCATTTAATTTTAAAAACATAACGGCTAGATTATTCAACAAAATAGCTTATATCTCCCTCCTCCCTCTATTTACACACACATATTTGTATTGAAATTATGAAAAACGTCCAACCTCGCACATATAGCTATAGAATAAATAAAATCTCCCTTTATACACACACCCTTGTTAGTATTGAAGTAATTAAAACGTATTTGAAGGGGAGTTGTAAGTCTGGTTGCGATTAACAACTCCCCTTCAAAGGTTTTCTGTAAGATGCATTTATTAATCAGGCCTTTGTTGGCTGTTACATTCATGCCAGCTGTTACATTCAAAACGGCCTGACAATATGGTTATTGTTATTATGTTATTGTATAGAGCATACTTAGAAGATATTTCAACAAGTGTTGCTCAGAACATTTCCCACAACTCTAATCCAAATATTTTGTAAAATAATGTTTGATTCCAATGTTATTATATAAATTTCATAGTATCTTAAGCTTAAATGCGTTAAAAGGTGTTTTGTATACTTTAAGGTTTAACTTTCCTTGTCATATTTCAGTATGGGAAAAAAGGGAGGTAGAACACCTATGATATGGTAAAAAAACAGGACTAATGCTTCATGATTTTCTGTCATAGCACTGACAGCCTTTTCAATGATAAATCCATGCATCGTATCAAAATAAGCAAAATCTAAAAAAATCATCAATAAATTCAATATCAAAAAGGATGACTGCCCTATAATATAAGAATAAAAACGGAAAGGATTTTAATTTACAGCTAATGAATGAGATAATTATAAGGTTCTAAGGTTGTTGGGATTGAGAATCAATCAAAATACTAAAAATACTTTGTACTAATAGCTCTGGTTTTAAAGTGTTTGCATCATTTTGAAATGTATGTGTAATTAAAAAACGAGAGGATATCAATTTCTTTTTTAAATTTCATTCCTATCTACCGGCGTTTTCTAAAGGTGTGCTGTAAGGAACATAGTTGATATATGTATCCTATGTGAATGTGAATATATATATATATATATATATATATATATATATATATATATATATATATATATATATATATATATATATATATATATATATATATAGTATATATATAGTAATATATATATATATATATATATATATATATAAATATACACACACATATATATATATATATATATATATATATATATATATATATATATATATATATATATATATATATATATATATATATATATATATCTATATCTGTGTGTGTGTTATTTGCATGTGTTTGTATATATATATATATATATATATATATATATATATATATATATATATATATATATATATATATATATATATATATATATATATATATATATATATATATATATATATATATATATATATATATATATATATATATAGGACTTCCATACTTACGGATGAGGAGTCCGACGGAAGCTGAGTCTGTGTGCGGTATATCCCTATAGGGATCTCACATGTTGTGGAGCAGAGTTTCTGATACAGTCGACCATAAGTCCTGATCCATAGATCCTCTTTCTTGATCTTCATCTGTCAATACACATGCATGTCCATAAATATATTTATACAAATAAATGCAAGCATTTATAACTAAATAGTGAATATGCATCATTCCTTATAAGCTTCTGGAGGCACAAAAAATGTATCCAACCTGCAAGCATTAGAATGATTACTTTTTGCAGTCTATAGATTCTTGAGTATATTATGTATTGCATTTACTTAAGCTAGAACAATTTCACAGCCTCAATGGTACTATATGGTATATCAAAATACTTTTGTATCTAAATATTTAAAACACACAATGAAATTTCATTTGGATATTCATGAACAAATTCAATGCAACCTATCGCTCGGATAATCACACACTAAAATTGCAAAGAAGTGTTCTAAAACTTAATACTTTTTTTTAAATCAAAGAGCAGATTTTAAAATTAAAATAAATGATATTCTCTGTCAATTTGCCAAAGTTCTGTACAATAGCTATCTCCCGCAATAAGTATTGAATACAGTACAGACATCTAATTCCTGCATCAGTCGACCAGATGTCTGCCAGTGGTTGGTTGTACAATTGTACAAACACCCATGGATAACAAGTCAAAAAAATAAGCGACCCACATCTATGACCCATGTAGCTTGAGAATCAAAGCTACGTTCAGTAATGAGGTCATCCATGCATCCATGCCAAAGAAACTGGGTGGCAATCGGGTGTCCAGTTGTGTATTATGCCCTTTCATTTAGTGGTGGCTAATTTGACCAATACAAAATGATGCACAAACCCTGAAAAATGACCGAAACTCTGGCACATGAGAGTACTCAGCGAAAGCTATCCAATGAGTACCAACACGACAGTTTTTTGAATGGTTTTCAAAGATTTTTACGTCCTTGTGCTTTGGACGAAAATAGCCTCAGCATTGAAAGAGTTAAATGTTGGCACTGTACATATGTAATCTTTTAGAAATGAACTTACACAGGAGAGATGTCCAGAGCCAACAGCCTGATCCACTCCCAATAGCAACCTGACAAACGTGATCAAATACTCCTTTACAAAAGCCTGAAAGACAAAACACAAAATCATAGTCCTTTCAAATCAACATGATAGATTAAAGTCATTTCAAATCCATCTGAAATCAAAATATGCACGCGAATGAATGCAAATAACTTTTGTGTTAATTTCTTTTGTAAAATATCAAAAATGAATCTGATCACCAAAAACATCATGTAATTGGTATTGTTGTGGTTTGATAAAAAAAAATCTTTTTTACAAGAAAAAAAACAGTTAAAGAAGGTAAATTGTGTGTCTCAGTATATATTTGCGTAACCTTGTTGGCTGTTTTGATTATGTCCAATTCATATATTGACTACACAAAATAATGATACAAAGTAAACATTCAGTTTAGACCTGAAATAGTGTAGTGGCAACCATATTGAAATCAGAGACACTTTATATATTACTAATAACCCTTATGCTGGTGGTGGCTAATTTGTCCAATACAAAATGATGCAAAACCCCTGAAGAATGACCAAAACACTGGCAAATGGGTACTCATCTGAGAGTACTCAGCGAGAGCTATCCAATGAATACCAACATGACAGGATGTAGACGGTTTTCAAAAGTCTTTGCGTCATGGTGCTTTGGACACTAGTAACCTCAGCATTGGAAGAGTTAATATAAATATAATTAATGAACATGTCGTACAGACCTGATACAGTAGTGTGTCCAGCATACTAGCGCTGAACACATTCCATGCAGCAAACGGCAACCTGAACATATAGGAGATATGAGACCCACATTCCTTCTCTTTCTACATGATTATTACTAATAATATCAATATAATTAATGAACATGTTGTACAGACCTGATACAGTAGTGTGTCCAGCATACTAGCGCTGAACACATTCCCTGCAGCGAACGGCAACCTGAACATATAGGAGATATGAGACCCGCGTTCCTTCTCTTTCTACATAAAAAAAGAGAGAAAAAAATTACTATTTGAATAAGCAAATCACTTGTACATATCACAGATACAGGTGAACTTGGATATGATGGACCACTGTACGACGGATTTTTGTCTATGACGGACGAAATGCTTGGTCCCAGTCCGATGCAAATCAAGTATTCCTCATATGTATACGACGTATTTTGCATATGACGGACCAATTTTCCTGGTCCCATTGAGTCCGTCATATCCAAGTTCACCTGTATATCAAAGCAGTTTCTTTTCAATACAGGTTACAATTCTAACTTGTTTTTTTTCCTTCAATATATTGTGTTTTTTAAATTTCAAATCTCTTTGCAAAAAAAGCCATTTAAAAGATACATTCTTTTTGTGCATGATAAGGCAATACAATTATGTCACTATAAAACAAATACTACCTCTCATAAAAGCACATCAAATTCATAAACTTAAGTTGCATTTTCGTTTGTTATTCTGATGTTGAGGACTTGATTTGTTTAGGGGGAAAATTCAATATAAAAAGTAAATAGAAGTAATTAACAAGTAAAATGGCACTTGACCTAAAATGCTTAACTAGAAAACAAAATTACATGAATATTTTTATATTATGTTAGTAACTACAATTGTATTACTTACAACACTCTAACCTATACCTTATTCCAATAAATACAGTTAGAAAATGTAAAAATGTGTGTAAACCGTGCAAAACTGTGTAAGAAGTTGGTAAGACCCTAATGAATATATATATATATATATATATATAAACATACATACATACATACATATATATATATATATATATATATATATATATATATACATATATATATATATATATATATATATATATATATATATATATATATATATATACACACACACACACATATATATATATATATATATATATATATATATATATATATATATATATATATATATATAACATATATATATATATATATATATAATATATATATATATATATATATATATATATATATATATATATATATATATATATATATATATATATATATATATATATATATACATATATTAAATGATATTTTGACTTGTGACAGTATTTCTAAGCTAGATAAAATTAGTTTAGCCAATGGGTCAAAACAAATTATAATGCATACATATAAAGATGAATTCAAAGATTAACCAAAAAAAGGACATAAATAAGGCTGACCTGATATATCTTAAAGGGAGGTGGGGGAACAGGATGGTACAAACAGACACAGAGCTCACATATGGGTCAAGCACTACAGCCTAAACAAATTACTATTTAAACGACAGCAAGTTAAAAAGACAATCAAAATAATTCATTTCCTTGCAATTCTAGATCAATCCTTCCTTTCCTTTATTTATACATTTATATATATATATATATATATATATATATATATATATATATATATATATATATATATATATATATATATATATATATATATATATATATATATATATATATATATATACATATATATTCCTGCATCTCTGGAAACTATTTGGTTTGACACATTATCAAGAAAACTGGTAAAGACATCTACACAGAAACGTTCACTACACCAAGACAACGACACAGCACACGTCTACATTGAATTGATACCTTTTCGACCTTGGAAAGATTGAGAGCGTACAAATCTTTGGCTCTGAACTGCATAAAGCGCATGTTAGAAGACTGTGAGAGCTCTGTTATGATGTTAGCACTTGGAAACATTCTGAAATGTCAATGCTCAATTTCAACATCACTAATCCATTAGTCTTAACTACCAGGGGAAAACATGGGGATGTGGTGTTTCAAAGAAGCCACTTCGGTAAGGTGAAATTCTTTTCACCATACAGGTATAGCATATTTGTCCAAAAATGTGTGTAGCGAAGGGGGCGGTTGCATTAACAGGCTTAAGGCTTGAACTCAGACTCATCATGTAAATCCAATGTCTACAACAACAGCATCTATTGTTGTAGACAATCAAGTAAAGCCTTGAGCCTAAGTTTGAACCTGAGTCACGTTGGTGCAATATCCCCAAGAAAAATGCATTCTAGAATTTCAAAATTCATGTGTTAACAGCTTCATTGAAATGTTGATTTTAGAACATGAGAAGAGATTTAATATGAATTCAGTCATCTGTGGCACTATCTACTACCAAATTGATGAAAAATTAAATTATTTAATCACAGAGCAGCGCAGATACCATAGAAGAACCATTTAGCTTGCATTCATATTGGACAGCAGTAGGTTTCAGTTGTGATATTGAACAAAAGAGTAAATTATGAAGATGTTTCATAGCTGTGGACGTAGAAAAATGAATAAATGAAAATCTGTCAGAGGTAGGTTCAAGCAAAATTATAGTATTCTTTTTTGTGGATGCATTTCTTTGGACAAATATGATTTACTAATAGACACATATTTCCTGCTGAAACCAAATAAAGATATTCCCGTCAGTTTTAGTTCTCTTGTACAATTCCTTTTGTTGGCTCTCATTCCGATCTCCAGAAAGAGTTTAATCTTCTTTTGGGAAGAACTTGGGCATAGGAGAGAGAAGTAAGGGGTAGGTCTCAAAATAACATGGCTGCAAGCTCAAGACAAAGGGAGAGGCAGTGATATCTCTACCAGAAAAAATTGGAAGATCCAATAATTTGCTGCTTGTGTAAAATGTGACAAACAAACTTGACAGGAGGGAGGAAAAAATAATATTGATACAAAACAAATCAGCAAAATAATTTTAACTAGTCTGAACTTAATATTGAAAAAATGTGTTAACCCATTAAAGCTCACAGCGGCCAAATGTGGCCTGACAGTTTCGATGAAATCTCTGAAGCAAAAGCAAGGTTGGAGAAATATCTGAAAGAATCTCTAAAGCATTACTGGGTTAAAGCTAAAAATAAATTATGAATAACTGGTTCATATACAATTTTTCAGAAAATATTTGAGTGAGAAATATGTTTTGATCAGTACCCAAACAACAACTCTACTACAAATGTTTTGTGAAGTTATGCTTAATTCATTGGATATCTTTTTTAAGTATCACAGATCTAGTTGTTGCTTGTCAAGTTCTCTTGATGTAGACAGGTAAAGAGACTTTTTACAAATTAAAAGTGTATCTAAACGTAAATTATGTGAAAAGTCACAATTGGCCACAATTAAGTGCTGACCAGTTTTATCATATTTCTTGTCAATACATGAATATGCTTTCTCTGTTTTGTGGACTGTCACTATCTAATCCAACATCAACTAACCCTCATGCTGCTTGTGGCTAATTTAGCAAATACAAAATTATGCAAAAATCCTGAAAAATGATTGAAACCCTGGCATATGGGTACTCATATGAAAGTGCTCAGGGAGAGCTGTCCAATGAATACCAACATGACAGGGTTTAGATGGTTTTCAAAGATATTTGCATCCTTGTTCTTTGGACAAGAGTAGCCTCAGCATTGGAAGGGTTAAGGGCCAATGAGCACTCATACAATGAATAAAAAAAATCAAATAGTACTTTAAAATTTTGTTTTCATCTTTGTCAAGCAAGCATCACTTTTTCATGATAAATGCAATATTGCTCTTAGACCAAAACCAAGATATGTCAAGAAGTGCAGCAAAAATTAGGTGTGAGATTGTGAGAAATAGTGATTTGCCTTTCCACTCAGGGGAGTAAAAAGGCACAAAAAATAGTGCAGATCTTTCAGACAATCAGAAATCCAGCCCGAATTATTAAAAAAACTTAAGTTGAGAGGAGAAATCTGTTAGAAAAGTCAAAAGTGAGCAGTGGGTCAACTGAGTGAGTGGTACCTTCTCAAGATTAGATAAGTTTAAGGCGTATATATCCTTGGCGCGAAACTGCATGAAACGCATATTTGATGAACGGGACAATTCAGTTATAATATTGGCACTTGGGAATAATCTGAAACAAATACAAAGTCAGCAGTGTTATCCAAATATACAATATCTGTCACAATAGATGTAGAAATTCAGTTAAACATACTAAAAAGGCAACATTATAAGAGATTATAAAAGACACCATATATCTATTAAGACCTGTCTTTCAAGTAGCAATGGTGATAAATGATATATTTTGCCCATTAGAGAAAAATGGCTGTTACAGTTATGATAGTTTGGACATAAGTCCGCAAAAAATAGAATAAAAAAATGTGCATGTTTAAAAGTTCACATATTTCTATTATCAAGAAAATTTCTGATTCTACGGGTTGGTTTGTATATTTTAAGCTAATAACCCTGAAGTGAGGATTTCGGTGATATCTAACTAACCAAAGTAATTAGTAGAAAAAATATAAATGATATATATGGCACGAAACTGAAACTAAGAATTTCCTTGAAATTTGTTTTGAAACAATGCTATTTTCAGATATAAGGCTAAAGGCCATGCTTCATTTAGGGGAACTCTTACCACTAAGACACCATGGACATCCTTTTATAATAACAAATTTCCCCTCTATGTTTAGCTTAAGGTTGTTTGCTATGTTTATATAGCAAACAAGCCAACCATCGACCCCCACACTAAAACACAGAAATTTCCAAGCCTAATAATAGTCTGTAAATTAGCTACAAAAGCCACCAAATCCTCCTTACAATGCTAAGTGTTTATATAGCAAACAAGCCAACCTTCTACCCTCCCCCGCCCTAAAACACAGAAGTATCCATACCTAAAAATTGTCTGTACAGCTATAATAGTGTACCAACCTGCCAATGTGTCCTCCTTACAATGCTAAGTGTTTATATAGCAAACAAGCCAACCTTCTACCCTCCCCCGCCCTAAAACACAGAAGTATCCATACCTAAAAATTGTCTGTACAGCTACAATAGTGTTACAATCGGCCAGCGTGTCCTCCTCACAATGCTAAATGTTTATATAGCAAACAAGCCAACCTTCTACCCTCCCCCGCCCTAAAACACAGAAGTATCCATACCTAAAAATTGTCTGTACAGCTACGATAGTGTTACAATCGGCCAGCGTGTCCTCCTCACAATGCTTAATGTTTATATAGCAAACAAGCCAACCCTCTACCCTCCCCCGCCCTAAAACACAGAAGTATCCATACCTAAAAATTGTCTGTACAGCTACGATAGTGTTACAATCGGCCAGCGTGTCCTCCTCACAATGCTTAATGTTTATATAGCAAACAAGCCAACCTTCTACCCTCCCCCGCCCTAAAACACAGAAGTATCCATACCTAAAAATTGTCTGTACAGCTACGATAGTGTTACAATCGGCCAGCGTGTCCTCCTCTGCGGAGTTGGAGCTCTCCTTGTTGACTATCACAACGTTGTCTGCCAGGTTGATGCCGGAGCGTAACAGGTTATCTAGGCTGCAACGGGAGACAAAAGCAGGCTACAACTCAGGACTGTACCAGTAGGCAGAACAAGGTATTAATCTATTAATGCCTACTGATCTCCTGGACAGGAGTCGTCTGAACCTAAAACATTTATTGAAATAACTTTGGAATTAATCATCAATTCACAAAAAATTTGAAGGAGAGTTGTGGGTTGGATTTTTATTAATATTTCTCCTTGCAATATATTCTGAAAATTCTGTTTGTAAGAGAGATATCACCAAACTAGTCGGGCGGTTTTGGGCGCTACAGGCAAATATGAATGGGTTAAGGATCAACTTATCTAGACTCGACTGAAAATGATTCAGCTTTACCCTTCCAATGCTGAGGCTACTTTCTTCTAATGTACAATGACGCAAAGATTTTTGATAACCATCCAACCCCTGTCATGTTGGTACTCATTGGTTAGCTCTCGCTGTGTGCTTTCAGATGAGTAACCATTTGCCAGAATTTCGGTTATTTTTCAGGGTTTTTGCATAATTTTGTATTGGCAAAATTAGCCACCAGCAGCATAAGGGTTAACCCGTTTATGCATGGAACGCCCAATACCGCCTGAGCATATTGGGGATATATTTGACAGAGAAATATAAATCGGAAAGCTTTGTCTTTTTCAGTCACAAACAAAGGGTGGCTTATGGGAATAGGTAAAGGTACTCGATACAATACCAAATACGTGTATTAAATGGAAAAAAGTATTGTATCTGAAAAGTTTTAATATTGTATTGTATCATTAAGATTCAAAACATCCCAAAAATTCCCTGACTTAGGTCCCTGCAGGGTAGACAGTATTGTTAGAAATATTGTTAAGGTATCGTGTCATTAAGGAAATATCAATATTGTATTGTATCATGAAAATGTTAAATGCGCCAATCACTAATGGCTTATCATAATCAAAATCTACCACAAAAGCACTCAATATCTTATAAATTTTGAGGTAACCATCAAACCTTATGCGAGACTGAGCTCCGTGGGTATTTTAGTTTTAATCAAATCTTATGCCTTCTAGGAAAGAAGTATATAGCATTCAGGGATTGACATTAACATTTTCAGGCAGTCTCAGTCTTCAACCTCAAAATAGATAGAAAGCAACTTGTTCTTATCTGGAAATGTTACTAGAGTTGTAAACTAACTGTTTCTTTATTTCATAATTATCAAATATTCCTTTCTGGTGAATGCAAATTATTCATTTGAACAAGATGCAACTGCAAATTAATACAGATATTTGCTCCAAAATCACAAATACTCTATTTGACCTTTTGAATTTAAACTTAAATTTTTCCTTAAGTATCAGTAATATTTTACAATGCCTTTACTTGTAAGTGAAGAACACAATAGGCAAGTTAAAAAGCTTAATTCACCCAGTGAAAATGAAAGCTGACACACCATAAGATATGAATCTGTCAACTTTCTGCTTCTTATTTGCATGCATTCGTAACCAAGGATTTTGTCATTTTGGTCCCTAAATATTCAAGATTGGCTCAGACTTTGGCTAAAAGTAACACATAAAATATCAAAGAATCCTTTTAATAGACATTTCTCACTTGAAAATATTTGCAGGATAAAATAATGTATTCCAGGAAAATTTTAAGCCGCTTAATGAACTGTTCAAAGAAAAACGCATTAAATCATGAAATTGGGGTTTAAGTCTGACATTGAATGACCTCTAAAAACCACAACAGAATGCCCTACCCTCGGCTGGTTGCATGAAATGGAAAGATTGTCTTACAACAAGTAATATGATACCAAACAACGCCTATAATGTTTGGTGCTCACAACTTTTATGACCTGAACAGTGGTCCAAAGAAATTGACATTTTGACCTTTATTTGACCTTTAATGACCCCTTAGTATTTTTTCACCATCATCTTCCAAATTGAAGAAAAAATTGAATCTGATATGTTTGTGCATCATGTGCGCCCTTCCGACTTGTAAAACCTAAGATACAGTCATTTGATTTTCAAATTTGTCCAGTTTTAGGCACTTTTTGGGGTCTCCATGTGGGCCTGGTACCATACATTCAACCATAAATCACAAAATTGGACATAAAATTCTAATCAATGAACTTTCTAAAATGTTGAAAAACTCCACTAAATAGCATTCCTTTTGAAAAAGTGGCTACAGAAAAGAAACACATACCTGCAAAAAAAAAAGAAATTTATAAACGGAAACTATAGATTATGGGAAAATCCCAGATTCTTGAGTATAATCCATTTTGATCTTGAATGACCTTTATTACATCATGGTTTATAGTTAGTCATGTGTTTGGGATTCTATAAGGTACTTCTCGTTCGTTGGTCTAAGCCGAGTTATGAATGTTTTAGGGTGTCTTTCCTACCCCTATACCTATCATTTTGACCAATTTGGGGCCTTTTTACATATTACAATACCCTTATTTGCATATGCAAATTAGGGGGCTTAAAACTAAAAATTGACTTTGGTATCCATCATATTCAGATTCAGCACCATCAAATCATATTAAAAACACTGGATACCAACGTTTACCCAGAAATGCCTGAGGAGTTTCATTCTTTTGATTTCTTACCTAACTATTAAATTGTAGGAGTAAATAAATGCCAGTGCAGGCAAAACACTGGTGAAATTGTGCCAAAGGCACACTGTACATACTAGCAGGTACATGGAGCCACAATCTCCCAGAATCCATGAAAAGTATGTGCTTTCAGATGTATGTAAATGCGAAAAAAAAGGAAATTAAAATTGA
Source organism: Maea johnstoni (assembly GCA_963942565.1). Classification (NCBI taxonomy): domain Eukaryota; kingdom Metazoa; phylum Annelida; class Polychaeta; order Spionida; family Magelonidae; genus Maea; species Maea johnstoni. Next base: position 27,427,952 of record OZ012695.1, on the reverse strand, counting down.
AAAAAGAAAAACACATTCTCAAAGTGCTCCAGTTGATAATTGATATATTTATTAGCAAACTTGACACCTATAATTTAACATCTAGTAGCAAAATCACATGTTCAAGATGCAAATGCCCCTAAAACGACCATTAAGGCTAATCACTTAAATTGCATTTGTTCAAGAACTTCTAGCTTATGATAGCATTAGTTATATGTAAATCTCAAATATTCTCCCCATGCACTCTACCATACCCCGTGTACTTACCAGTCTATCGATCCAATCATCCAGTAGACCATTGGAAAATAACATATGGTTTCTAGGAAGCTCTGATCCGGCCTGTCAACATATAACAATCATATTTAATGACTTGAATACGCTAATACTTTTACATTACTCTAATTTCTTACATGTTAAATGACCGCAGTGCCTCCGATTTAAATCAAGGTTATTATGCTTTATTCATCAAAAAATCAGATGAATGTACAGGTACAAAACACTGCAAATATTTGTCAATGATTTGAAACATCATTATACAATACATTTTTTATTCATATTTTTGTATTGATTAACAACTTCAAACAAACACAAACAGATACACACACAAATATATATATATATATATATATATATATATATATATATATATATATATATATATATATATATATATATATATACATTTATATATATATAAATATATATATATATATATATATATATATATAGAGAGAGAGAGAGAGAGAGAGAGAGAGAGAGAGCGAGAGCGATTGAGAGAGAGAACGACAGATAGATAAAGAAACCTATAGACATGAGTAAACCTACCTCCTTTCTAATAAGAGCACAATGGGGTTGAGCATGTTTTTGGGTCTGGCGTGAGAGCGTAGCGGCACAATGAAGTTGTAGAGGCCGTTACTGGCGTAGTCAGCAGCAACGATGATGGCTCGGGTGGGCCAGTTATACTCTCTGGCGTGCTTGTAGGAACAGTGTTCGCAGGCCTACACAAAAACAACCAGCAGAAAAATTATGAAAAGTAATATTTTCTTTCACGATAGTGCATGAACACAGCTTTCAAAATTATAAGAAAAAATATAAAAAGTAACATTTTTGTTCTTGATATTGCCTGAATACACCTTTCAAAATTATCAAAAATAATCATAAATGTAACATTTTCTCTCATGATATTGCCTGAACACACCTTTCACAATTATTTTTAAAAAATTATAAAAAGTAATACTTTCTTTCAAAAAATGCATGGTACTGCCTGATAAAACCTTTCAATAGTATCTAAAAATTATAAAAAGTAACATTTTATTTCAAAAAATGCACAATATTGCCTGCATGAACACACCTTTCAAAATTATTTTTTAGAGTTATATAGTAACATATTCTCCAACAGAGAAAAATGCCTAGTATTGTTTGAGGCACAGAATTCATTTTCACATTTTGCATGATTAATGCTTTATACCTAACCAAGCCACCATGTATAAGGCATGGACATTTTGGTAAATATATATATATATTTTTTTATATTTTACAATGCTAAAAATGATATTGATGAAATAAAACTATTCAATCTGGTGACGCACAGTACTCGGTTATTGCCCAATCCATCAATGATTCCATTTCCAAAAGTAGCTTTTATTTACGAGAACATTTATAACCTAGATGTCTTGAATAATCAATAAAAATCTGGAGGAGCACTATAACTAATGCCCTGATACTATTACCAAAGATAGCTCAAATTTACTAGCATATCCTTCAAGCATAATTCAAAAGAAATTCATATAACTAATAATTGTGAAAAGAATTAAAAGTACTTGAAAAATAATCAGTCACTTCAAAATATTTTATCAAAATGTCTTTCAGGGAAGTTCCTTTAAATTCACGCATAAGATATCTGAACGTGTATGAGGTTTTTCTGGGAGTTGTTTGACCAATTCGTTAAAAAACATCAAAAGGTCAAACACATCAGAAGGCAGTCTTTAGAATTTATAGAGATTCACTTTCTTAGATATATATTGCATCATTTTTCTCCTCTGAAGTTATATCTAATGTTTCAGATTGCTGAGGCATTCTGAGCCGTTCACCTTATGAAATACCAAAAATGGTATTAAAGTTGGTGTCAAATAAGGCTGTACAAATTTTTCTTTGAACGTTGAAGCAGACAAAGTCATATCATGCTTTCAGGATTTGAATTGTTATAAAGTATTTAGAATTACACTTTACACTTCCATTTCAAAAATAATTCTTCTACTAGATTTGGATTTTTTAAATCTATAAGAATAATACAGGAACTAAAACAAGATATTATAAAACTGACTAAAAGAGATTTGTTGTTTACATATTAAACTTAACACTCAAAATGAAGTAATAACATTGAGGTTATTATTATCATTCGGAAAATAACACATCACTCATTACAACATGATAACATGTGGAATCAGCAAATAAAATATAGATATATGAAAACACACACTGACACACACACAAATATATATATATATATATATATATATATATATATATATATATATATATATATATATATATATATATATATATATATATATATATATATGTATATATATATGTATATATATATATATATATATATATATATAAATATATATATATATATATATATATATATATATATATACATATATATATATATATATAAATATATATATATATATATATATATATATATATATATATATATATATATATATATATATATATATATATATATATATATATATATATATATATATATATATATAAATATATATTTATATATATATTTGTATGTATGTATATTTTTAGTAATATATTCGGGACTGAAATATTGAATATATCAAATATGCAATACATCAAGCAAAACAGTAATACAGTAATGAAAGCCTGGTTTGAAATAGAAAAGCAAGTGACCGGAACATTCTTTACATACATACATTTTCAACATATTGAAGTTACATTTCAATAAATTTCTATTCAATTCATACGAATGTTAGATGAGAAGACAATACAAAGAGGAACATTATATATTGAAATATTCCTTTGAATAAAAAAACAGCAATCTTTATCACAAATTACAGCACAACAAATTTTTATGCGGTAAATTTTGATCATCTCCTCATATTTTTCTACTTTTTTAAAATTTAAAATTCTGCTCTTTTTTTGATGAAGAATTGAAGTAACATTTAAAAAATCAACATCATAACTTATTCAACCACTGATTTTTAAAAATTTCTTTTTAGATTCAGATTTATTTTTACACGTTTATTTTTGCAGGCTTTAAGTGAAGAGTGCTTCAGAAAGGTTGTGCAGGCCAAACCTGAAAGATGTTGTGTGCCTGTATTGAGAAGCGAACAAGAATCTTTCTACTGCTTATCATTGTAAAAACAAATTTAGAATCCTAAGGTATCTGTGGAGCATCACCAATTTACTTCCATGGCTCATACAGTAGTTGCTGAAGCTGATCATAACCTATGCTTACAATGAGTTCGGAACATGGTCTTAGCCAGCAGGGCGTCTGGGTGCCTTTTTGGACACCCAAACCCTTAAAAAGAACCCCTCAGGACACCCAAATATTTCTGCGTGGAATTTCTAAAAATCCCAATCTCAAGCTTATATTTGATTTTTTTTCATCTCCTTATAATTCCCATGACAATGTTTAATGATATCATGCCTTATTTTGATGAATTTATACATGTTTATGGTTGAAATATGAGTATATTGTGATCCCCCTTAAAAATTTGGACGCCCAAAAATTTACAACTGCCAATTTTAGGCACCCAGTTTCTAAATCCAGGCTAAGAGACTGGTTCGGAATTTGAATAACTGTCACTTTTACTGCCATATTGTGGCTAAGTCATGCCTAGCCATTTGTAAGAGATGAAGGACACCAGAGAACCTAGTAAAAACTACCGCCTAACCCCTTCTTTTTTACATGCCCTGGCCAGAATCCAAACCCGAGCAGTGATGAGAGACAGCTAGCAGTCATTGGCAATGTGTTAGACCATATAACAATCAGGGCAGGCCCCTGCTCGCATGGATCGATGGTAATAAACATGATAAAAAGGTTTTCTGTACCTTAAGATTATCTAAAATTAAACAACCTTTTTATCATTACCAAAATTTTACTATCAAATAACTATTAATGAGTGCAGGCACACGTCATCATTCTGAAATCTCAACTTCCTTATCCATTTCATGCGCAAAGTTCACCATGACAACTCTTATTTGAATACTTTTTCAAAAATCAAGAAAATACATCTAATCATGAACAGAGAATTTGAAAGAGAATGTTTTGTTTAAGTTCTAAGGAACATTTATTTTTAAGAATTTTTTTGCCATCATTTTGAAGATATCCCAAATTAGTCAATACCTTTTATATCAATTTTAAGGATGTTTGGGTGAATCAACCCTGTGTCAGAGAATGAAAATATTGTTCACAACTTTGCAAAAATCATGAAAGGAAAAGCTGCCTCAAAATCAAAGACTTTTCCACAGAGATGGCTTAAATTCTAACATTCCTTTACATTTATCATGATGGAATTTAACTGGAACTCTTGCACATGAATGGGCACACCAAATAAGTGCAAGAGAGTGTTATATTGAGTAATAGGTCATTGTAAAACAGAGCACATTCAAAGCTAGACTATACAACACCTAGCAAGATCAAAATATATGAGCAAGATCACCATCCAGACCATAATCAGTCTCACAACCAAGATCATAATTATGATCATAAATTATGACTACCATTATGACCTTGATGTTTCATTTATGACCTTGACCAAAATCACAAAATGGTGATGTTTTTCTCAATCAAGATCATAAACCAAAATTTGTTGGGGCATAATTGTGTTGATCATAATAAAAAGTATAAACAAAATCATGATTTTAAACTGAGTCTCAATTATGACTTTAATCAAAGTCACAATCAAAATTTAATCAAGGTCATGATTTTGTCAACATTGGTCACAATCATGATCGCAACCATAACCTTGACTTAATTCTCAATTATGACAATAATAAAAGTCAAAACTAAGATCATAACTAAGATCAAAGTGAAAATCACGATCAAGGTTGGGATCACAATCATGACCTTGCAGAAAATAACAAGCATGTGCATGACTAAAATCATGATTCTAACCAAGGTCGTGGCTAACCCGATGACCTTGACAAAAATCATGATGGTGACAACAACCACAACAAGTGCTTCCAGATACGAACTGCTGGTTTCCCAGGGTGGCGGCAGCCCAACACCCCCCAGACATTGGCAGACACCAACAAGGTCATTCAAGGTCGTTGTGATCCTTAACGGAGGAGCAACACCCCAACAGCGTTACCACAGAGAACTAGGAGTACCAGAAATAAGCTAACTCTACCATCACCAGGCATTTAGAAAGTCCATAAAATGGATGGAAGATAGGAGTGTTAATTAGCAAAAACTTTTAACCAATAAAGTATATAAATCAGCATGACAGTTAATTGAGCATTGCATTCTGAAACGACAATCATGGCCACTTTTTTTTTTTGGATATATTGCAAGTTTTCTAACCATTATGCAGGCATACTGAGAGAATAATACCTTTTATTATCCACGGATAGTACCAAGGATGATATCCGAGGTATCACCTTCAATATCCAAGGTTAAAGTAATGTATGCATTGCAATTTCTTTTGTCGTTAAGATCCAACAAATAATTTGTAGCGTTTTGTTCATTTATGAAAATATTACTCTCATCTGCACAAAAATATAAAATTTGTCTTTTTTCACAGGAGCAAAACTCTTTTCTAGTTTTGTGAAAAGTTCCTTTTGATCTGAGAAATAAGAGGTGAATTTTTCTTTTTTGATTTTCATAATCAATATGGCCGCTGAAAAGATTTCTGATTTTCATATTCAAAATGGCTGCCATTTGAACACATTCTTCCCAGAATGCAATGCTGCTTTGGGTGGTTGTTGTTTGGCTATCTATTGTTTAGATGTCGATGAGGACGAGTACCTTGGCGAGCTGTAAACAGCATAGAGGGCGCTTCTCTCGCATCAAGTGACAGAGAGTGGGACTCGTGCCTAAATATGGGGTTACTGGTGGGAAACCTCGCACGTAGCTGTCGAAAAAGGAGTGAATTTGTAATTAGAGAGAAGAACAGAAAGAGACCGGAACGATTCGCCTTCAAACTATGTGAAGAACGAAGTTCCGGCCATTGCACGGCTACAAGAACAGTATCTGAATTGGCTGCTCTGATCATTAGGGTACCACAACCACAGCAATTTTGTCACTTTTCTTACTATTTGCACTCCAATGGGTTACAGTTTTACTTCAATATACATACTAAAAGAGTAATAAAAATTATTTTGAAATTCATTTTTATAAAACTTTCAAATGGAAAAAAAATGCAATTTCGTTCAATCAATATATAAAAAATATCTTTTGACCAATTCACAATAAAAGTGATGACACAAAAAAAGTGAAAATAAAAATGTGGTCTTAATGGTCATTTAAGGCAATTTTGTTTGACGGTTTCTAAGAATCAAATCAGCCAATCAGGAGGTAGATATGTCTGTCTGTGTGTCTACCTGGCAAAGCTGCAAACAACAATTATGTCTCGGGCTTGGCATGATGTGGCACAATCGCTGATTGGTCCCAAGGTAAGGTGATGCGGTGGGATAGCCCCTGACATAACTGGCCGGATGCAGACTAGCGTGAAAGGAAAAACGGTTAGTTGTCAAGGCAACAAGCGTTGCCATGGTAGCAGTGAAGGTGAGATCATATACGTTTTTTTGTGTTTTCAGATGTGTGAAAAATAAACAGGAGGGGGATAGGGTTAGGGATAAGAGGGAATTCATTGGTCGTTGGTTGCCATGGAGAAATTGGTTTCCATGACACCAAGTTACCATGGAGATATGAGGGCTGATTTAAGAAGTTGTTAAGAATTGGAAATGGAGAAGTATTTTTAGCTAGTACGATTGTCTGTTCAGCATTTAAAAGTGAAATACGACAGTGACAATGGCATTGCCACAGATTCTTGTCCTTTGTGTTACAGAATGGTGATGTCACAATTCACAACTAACATCATGTGATAGATTGTTGCCCTTTGTTATGCTGAATGGTGATTGTGTTTGTTTGTTTGTTTGTTTGGATTAGTGTTACTTTCAAAAGCTAAGGTCATACGTTGACTATATAGAAACACAGAACTTTGGAAAACTTTCCTTCTACTTAATTACAAGTATTCTCAGGGAATTACACTTTCAGTTGTAGAGGCACCAAAGAAAACCCTCTCTAAAGCTGCACATTTGTACAGCAACCAGGGTAACCTCATTATGGAGATCTACAGGACTACAGAGTTAAAGGATGAATTTACATAGGTAAACAAACTTTCAGGCATTACGTGCCTGCAGTATTCACAAAACATCAAAACTATTCTGGAAATTTTTGACCAATGCATTTTTAAAAAAATATTTGAAGGAACAAATTATGACTATCCTTTTTTTTAAATAATCAAGATTTTATGATTAATTCAGAAGTTATTTCAGAAGAATCTTAGGTGCAGAGGATGGTAAATGAGATCACCAGCATTAAAGGGTGAATGTAATACACACCAATAGGGAAAAAGCAATCAAACTAATTAGACAGTAATTCAAGGATAAAATTCAAAACTTAATTAGACAGGAAATACAATATGTAAATCACAAAGATATATATAGCATTAAACAATAACAAAAATATTCAGCATATATTCCTTTACGATCCAAATTTCATTAAAATAAATCAAATATATTTAAAAGTTATAAACTGATAAAGCTATTCACAACTACATTATTTGATTGGATGAATAAGGAAATTGTACAAAATAAGATTTCGATCATTTTTTGATAAAGTATAAAATACATATTTAAAACTATATATATATATATATATTTTTATATATATATATATATATATATATATATATATATATATATATAAATATATATATATATATATATATATATATATATATATATATATATATATATATATATATATATATATATATATATATATACATATATACATATATACATATATGTATACATATATATATATACATTGATCCCCTCTGTATATCTTCGCTATAGTTATCCTTAGTGAAATCCTAATGTTTATTTTCTTATGATGTAATTAATATGTTAATGTATCAATTTATGCGTACTCAGGAGGCGTAGATCCCCACTGTATATCGTCGCTATCGTTATCCTTAGTGAAACACTAATGCATATTTCTCTTGTAATGTAATCAATATGTAAATGTATTAATTCATGCGTACTCAGGAGGCGTTGATCCCCACTGTATATCATCACTATCGTTATCCTTGACCTCCTCCTCCTCCTCCTCATACTCGGCCTCCTGCTGGTCGATCGTGATCTCGATCCCGCTAGCCTGCAGGATCGCCGGGACGGGCGCGATGCTCGGGCGTCGACTCAGACTCTGGATCGTCAGCCCCTTGGGCGGCTCCAGCTGGTTGCCCGTGGGCGCGCCGCTGACCCCACTCGGACCCTGAGAGGTGCGTGTGTGCTGAAGCTCAAGCGCAACCGTACCTGCAAAAGAGAGAAAAAAAAATTCAATTTTGGAGTTTCAATGTTTGAGTTTCGATTTTGTAGTTTCGATTTTATAGGTTCGATTTTGTAGGTTCGATTTTGGGGTTTCGATTTTGGGGTTTCGATTTTGAAGTTGCGATTTTTGTCACTTTTTCGGCCATATTGCAGCTAAGTTGTGACTAGCCATTTGGAGAAAAAAACTGGAGTACCTGGTAAAGAGCAAAAATGAATTTGATTTTGGAATTTCAATTTTGGAGTTTCGATTTTTGTCACTTTTACGGCCATATTGCGGCTGAGTCGCGACTAGCCAGTTGTAAGTGCATGGTGGAGGAAACTGGAGAACCCAGCAAAAAACACCGCCAACCCCAAGTCACTGGCAACTTCCCCAAATGCACCGGCCGGGTTTTAAACCATAAACTATAAACAATCATTATTATTTCTTTGAATGTACTACTATTTAAGTTCTCCATGCGCAATGCTTTATTGTTCTAGAAGAACATTGTTCTCACAATGCAAACTTGAAGACTGCAAAAAATCTAACATATCATTAAAAAACTTCACATTGCACATGGAGCGTAGTAGAAGTGAATACTCAACACAGAGCATGCTAATATGTATATTACACTGCTAAGCTTTAAAAGCAGGCACTCTAGACATTATTGTCTTTCAACTATAATAGCTTTCTCTATCAGACCATCAGAGTCCTCTGAGAACAAAAGTGCAAAATATCCTTGCCCAGAAAGAAAACGGTCCTCGGTTTCATGCTCAGAGTATGAACAGGAATTTATGCAAAAAGTATGAATGTAAAAATTATGCCTGGAGTGTGAATGGGAATTTTTGCCCAGTGTATAAAAGGAAGTTTATGTACAGAGTATGAATAGGAATTTATGCTCAGAGTATGAATGGGAATTTAATAAATTATGCTCAGAGTATGAATGGGAATTTATGCTCAGAGTATGAATGGGAATTTATGCTCAGAGTATGAATAGGAATTTATGCTCAGAGTATGAATGGGAATTTAATAAATTATGCTCAGAGTATGAATGGGAATTTATGCTCAGAGTATGAATGGGAATTTATGCACAGAGTATGAATAGGAATTTATGCTCAGAGTATGAATGGGAATTTATGCTCAGAGTTTAAATGGGAATTTTTGCAAAGAATATGAATGGGAATTTACGCTCAGAGTATGAATGGGAATTTATGCTCAGAGTATGAATGGGAATTTATGCTCAGAGTATGAATGGGAATTTAATAAATTATGCTCAGAGTATGAATGGGAATTTATGCTCAGAGTATAATTTGGAATTTTTGCAAAGAATATGAATGGGAATTTATGCTCAGAGTATGAATGGGAATTTATGCTCAGAGTATGAATGGGAATTTATGCTCAGAGTATAAATGTGAATTTATGCTCAGAGTATGAATTGGAATGTATGCTAAAAGTGTGAATGGAATTTATGCCACGAGTAGAGCAAAGAGAATAGTGCTTGTGTGTAAATTCTGGAGAAAGAAAGTGATATAAAAATGTCCAGTTTTCCTGAAAACACAACTCTAGATCATTTCATAAATGATATGTTTATTATGTATAGGACATGAGCAAGAGCAACAGGTCTATGTCATGCTGAAATGTGGGGCTGCTCAATGCATAGGGTGCTGCATGCTCAATAGCCCTAGGATTATGAGAATATATATATATATATATATATATATATATATATATATATATATATATATATATATATATATATATATATATATATATATATATATATATATATATATATATATATATATATATATATATATATATATATATATATATACAGGTGAACTTGGATATGACGGACCACTGTACGATGGATTTTTGCACATGACGGACTATATGCTTGGTCCCAGTCCTATGCATATCAAGTATTTGTCATATGTATATGACGGATTTTGCATATGACGGACCAATTTTCCTGGTCCCATTGAGTCCGTCATATCCAAGTTCACCTGTATATATATATATATATATATATATATATATATATATATATATATATATTTATTTATATTTATATATATATTTTATTTATATATATATATATTTATTTTTATATATATATATATATATATATATATATATATATATATATATATATATATATATATATATATATATATATATTTAATATATATATATATATATATATATATATTTATATATATATATATATATATATATATATACTACAAATCCCTTGGGATATAAAAGGGTAGGTGTATAAACCATTCATTCCTAGGATATCCCCAGGATATAATATTCAATACAGCAATATTAGGATAATAATTCCATCATGAAGTGTAACATTTTGTGCCACGTGTGGTACAAGTGTGTCTAGTGATTGGTCTTTTACCTCGAGACTATCATGTTATTACTACGTACTATCCACATAACCTACTGTAGGCTGTGTCACATAACTACCATGTTCTAACCACGCGTCATGGTGGACACATGGTAGACCCGTGGTGGAATGGAGGTAATGGTCAACCATGGTCCTGCCACAGGTCTACCAATGACCAGTGGTCAGACCATGGAAATGAAAACATCAACCTGTTTCCGCTACGGGTCTAGTGGTGCAATTCATTTTTGCTATTGTCATAACAAATTGTCTCCTAAAGTGCATTTAAAAGGTTCCGCAAGTTCCTTATTTATGGTGATCACTTTCTTAATGTTGGATTCCCTATGAGGGCTAGCAAATTTTGATAACTTTGTAAATAAAACGGATTTTGGAAAAACTTTATCGATACTAAATGTACAACTTAGCTTCAAATATTTAAATCTATGAAATTTGGATATCCTTATAAATAAAACCGATTTTGGAAACACTTTTAGAGCAGAAAGGTTCATCAATACTAGATGTACAACTTAGTTTCAAATATTTAAATCTATGAAATTTGAATATCCTTATAAATAATACAGATTTTGGAAAAACTTTTAAAGCAGAAAGGATCATCAATACTAGATGTACCACTTAGTTTCAAATATTTGAAGAATTTATGATTTATTCCTGAGATATTTTCAAAGGTGTCACTAATCCAGATGACACTTTCCAAGATCTTTAGGAATGAATGGTTTTAAATGGTTTTAAGGATGATCTGCAATAAAAATTGCAACCAAAGGCTGCTGGGTTATTGGCTGCAGAGAAGCTGCCTGGAAATGCAAGCAAAATATTAGTGCTACAAAATAGTCTAAAATTGTCAGTGCTAGAAGAAAATACTGCAACTAGAGAACAAGATATATCCAGCATGGAAATTTATGTTCCACATTTTGGTACTCCTCGGAATACAGGTGTTCTAGAAATAGCTCAAATATGTACAAGATGTACCGTACCCTTCCAGTGCTGTGGCTACTTTCGTCCAAAGTTCAACGATGCAAACATGTTTGAAAACCATCTAAACCCTGTCAAATTGGCATTCATTGGATAGCTCTTGCTGAGTACTCCCAGATGAGTACCCATATGCCAGGGTTTCAGTCATTTTTGCATCATTTTTCATTGCCAAAATTAGCCACCACCGGCTTAAGGGTCAAAGAGTTAACATTTTGGGGATGCAGGAATCTCTGTCTTATTCAAAAGTGCAAAATAAAGATGGAAATGAAAAAAATCTTGATTAGTGATAACCTAAAACAAAAATCCACCTTGTTCGGGATCTTTTCTACATATAGATCCATGTCGACTCGGGGGCGGGACCACGTCACTCGTTGTGGTTCCGTTCTCTTCATGTCTAACTGCCAGGGCTACCGAACCTAACAACCAAACAAGAAACACAAAACTATAGCTCCAAAAACCTTCAAACATAAGGATCTTAATAATAATCTTTATTTCACAAGGGCAACACGGTCAAAAACAGGATTTGATTTTCGCTGTGACCCTCAGATATTAGGATTTGACCTTTAATGCTTCAGGCCACAGAGTTCAAAATTGTTCTTCAAGGTAAAGTCTCTTGAATGTTGAGATAAACGGTGCCATTTCTACCACTCTCATGAACATTGAAGACCAATACGCATTGAAACAACAAAAGTACACCAGTACAAATTAAGGAAAAAATCAATCAAAGTCAAGATATGTTGTGTTTTCTGACTACTTTGACGATGTAATGATATCTCATAAGGTGTCCTATCTCTTATTTTGATGATTTATTGTCAATTTCAATCAAACTGATAAGCTTTGTATTACTTTTCTACCATATAACTGCTTTGTTGCAATATCTGTTATCAGGTAACAATCAAAAATTAGTAGTTAAGTTATTTTTATTCCTACTCGTACAAAATACTTTCCAATTCACTTATTTTGATTATGTATGATTATTTGTCTTTCTTATGAAATACCCTAGGTGTAGCAATAGTTAATTATAATAAAAAAAAATATCTAAAGATACTAAAAATCATGATTAGCATTGAAGTTAGACATAGACTTAACCAGTTCTAGTTAAATACGCTTAACAGATTGATTAATCGACTTCATTATAATAAAAAACATTTCCTGATACTTTGCTTTTTGTGAGGTCTCAGTGATATAAAATGCAGTGCAGAATACTGTGGATTTATGAAATAAATCAAACCAGGCCATGTGAGGAGGGTATGCACTCAGGGCTGGGACCGGTGATATGAAAATAATTTAGTTTGCTTAAAAATGTTGTTAAGAATAAATCTCTCAAGTCTTCGGAGCCAACCATAGGGGTATTCAAGGGGTATTTAAGGGGTATTTAAGGGGTATACATTGACCACACACACAGCAGTATTTGAAAGCATGTCATGTACGTGATATTACCATGAAAAAGATTAGGGCAAACAAAACCATTCAAAATGACATTAAAATAGATTTTAGACATTTATGATATATAATAACATATTAAACTGGCAAAAATTCTATGGTAAGAAACCGTATTTTGTTTTAAAGTATGCATATATATGTATATATATGTATGTATATATATATAAATATATATATATACATATATATATATATATATATATATATATATATATATACATATATATATATATATATAATATATACATATATATATATATATATATATATATATATATATATATATATATATATATATATATATATATATATATATATATATATATATATATATATATATATATATATATATATATATATATATAAATATATATATATATATATATTTATATGTATAAATACATAATTGCCTTTTTTGGTTAAATAACATTATCACTATAATTCCAAAGTGCTCTTGTTGCAGACAAATCACACAAATCACACACAATTTAAAGAATGCTGCGTTAAAGAGAAATAGCAATTTTTGAGCTTGTGTGCTGCATGCAGTTAATATCAAACCACCTTATCTTAAGGTATCCTTGTGTCAGAAACAACAAAAAATAAGTCTAATATTGAAACAAAGCAATTATTTTTGTAATGATTTTAACCTGCTTGGCACTACTAATGTAATTAAGTAAAAAGAAAAATGTGACAGTTAAAACTAAGTATGAACTAAGGTAGATTTTTCCTTTCATTTATCTATCTCACCTCCTTCTAAGGCTTTAGGGAAATAATGACAAGATGTCTCATTATACCACAAATCAAACTTCAAAAGTTCTCAAACGAAAAGAATAAGGCCTGAGTTATAATGTTGAAATATACAGGGCCAGGCTTAATGTAAAGCAAATATGACCGCCAAAACTCATAGTCTAGAATATTGCAGCGATTATTATACTTTGTAATGTTTAAGAGAATATTCTATCATGTCCTCCGGCAAGCAATTTGGACAAACAAGTAGCAAAGCTCTTTGAAAAGCAAACACTGTTTAAACTTTTGAAATAATGAAATCAAAACAACAATGAAAACGATATAATTTCCCACACAGAATAATCATAACTAAGGGTAGCTGGGTAAAACTAAATGCAATATTCTATTGATATACTATTAGGCCATTCATATTATCAGTGCATGGTTATTTTTAGTTTTGACCTAGCTGAAATAACATACTGTTATACTTTCAGTCAACTTAAAGCTATAGTGTCAATTTGATTTCAGTCATTTTTGGTTATTTGCATACTTATAAATTTCTTCATTTTCAGATTCATCTTCTTTATTTTCTCTTATAATTCTCTCTTGTACAATAAATTCAGTTTGATCAACAGGATTATAATTCTGGGACTTAAATTGTGGGACCAAGAGAAATTGGGTGACCTAAATAGGTCATCATGACCTAAATCTTGCAGAAATATTATTTTGAATAAATCAATTAGGCACGCAACTAGTCAATAAGTTATTCTCATCACTTCAAAACTGTAAATAGATGATTTACAATATTACACACAACTAATATTCATAAAAATAAAAATAAATCACACTCAGTTACAAGTCATTAGTGAAATGCACTGTAGATGATGCCAGTAGCTCATCTTAATGCCAAAGGGTCACCGGGCCATCAGGGGGTTAAAAGTTAAAAGCCAAAAACCCAAAACAAAAATTCAATAGAATCATTATAGCAGTTCTTAGTCATACCTCTGCGAAAGAAATTGGCTGTGAAAAGAAAGATGAAGGTGATTTTACAGGCAATTTGAATACAAAAAGACATAGAAAATCAGTTTTAGGACTACAACGATCAAATCTCTAGTTAGAAAAACAAGATAGGTGAATATGTTGATTTTTGCTGTCACACACTGTGGGAAATGAGATATAATGTCACCACATTGGCTACTAGGATTGTTTTTATGCAGTATCATATTCAAGATGAAAAACAGTAACTTCTGTATATGATTAGTCAATTGACTGGTCATGTGACTGATCATGTGACTAACCATGTAAATGAGCATGTGACTAGTCAAGTGAATTGCAGGGGTGTCCAACTGTCGCATTGTCGCACCAGAGTGCGACAAGGGCTTCAAAAAGTGTGACAAACCAAAAACCAAAAACTTAAAGCACTGTTCAACTGGGAAGTTTTTGTAAAACATGACCAATTGAGCCTATCAGATGTTTCATTTGAATTATTTTTGGAACAGATTGTATTTGAAAAATGGTAAACTCCATTTAGTATTGGTCTTGGTATTGGTCTTGGTCTTGGTCTTAACTATTGTAATAAGGGCTAATATAGTAGTGCCACCAGGTGACAATATTCATAGCTAATATCGAACTACGGTCACCAAAAATTGCTGTGCTCCAGGACTTCTTGACTGTGCTCCGGGACTAAAATATTTGGACACCCCTGAATTGTCATATGATAGATCATGTGACTAGTCATGTGACTGGTCATGTGACTGGTCATGAGTGTGATGCAATGACTGGTCATGTGACAGGTATGTATGTGTAGGGCTTACCATATTTACCTGAAACATCAAAAGACTGAACCATTTACATAATGCAATTGATGAAAAATGCAAATTTCCCGTAGAATTTGAATTATAAGAATGACAACCTAAAAGACAATATTCATCATAATATAAGCAGATGTTTAAAGAGGACAATACTTTATACCCAAGGCAGGTATAATAGCTTTGGACACTAATGGCCATACTCAAGGCTTAACACACTTTTGCCTACAGCACACCATCAACAAAATATAGCAACTTTGTCTGCTGCAGGCATGAATAGGTGAACCTACCTCCAAAAATGGACATACGACCAATATGGCCAATTAGTAGCATTTTAGGGTGCATAGGTTAATCTACCATCACATATTGCTACACGAAAAGTCTGGTAGGGCTGCATAATAACCCTTCCAATGCTGAGGCTACTTTCATCCAAAGGACAAGCAAAAGATTTAAAAACCATCTAAACCCTATCATGTTGGTATTCATGGGATAGCTCCCACTGAGCACTCTCAGATGAGTACCTATGTGCCAGGGTTTCAGTCATTTTTCATTTTTTTGGAACATTTTGCATTGGCCAAATTAGCCACCAGCAGCATAAGGGATAAAACAACTCACCAACACTCGCGATCATGCTGGCGATCTTGGAGTAGTTTCCGCCGGCGGGAGGTTTCATTTTATCGAGGCGATTGTCCTTCTCGTCGTTTGGGTGGGCAAGGATGAAGGCACTGTTCTCCTCTTTCGTCACGCTCATGTAGAAACACAGGTCCGTACACTTCATGATGTGACGCGGACCAGGATTCAACTGGATGGTCGAGCCTGGCACATCCTGCTGGATACCAACCAGGCTAACTCCATATCTGGAAGACATGGGAAATATATTTACAACTCAGGATGTACAGTTATGTCAGAATACATCCTGCTGGATACCAACCAGGCTAACTCCATACCTGGAAAACATGGGAAATATTATTTACAACTCAGGATGTACAGTTATGTCAGAATACATCCTGCTGGATACCAACCAGGCTAACTCCATATCTGGAAGACATGGGAAATATATTTACAACTCAGGATGTACAGTTATGTCAGAATACATCCTGCTGGATACCCACCAGGCTAACTCCATATCTGGAAAACATGGGAAATATATGGTAGTTGGAATTTCAGATTTTCAATACTTTTTCTGCCATATTGCAGCTAAGTCGTGACTAGCCAGTTGTAAATGGTGAAGGAAACCAGAGTATCCTGCAAAACCACTGCCTAACCCCAAGTCACCGGCAACTTTCTCACATGGAGAATATGATATGCAGATCAGGATTACACTAATGACAGAATACATCCTGCTGGATACCAACCAGGCTAACTCCATACCTGGAAATCATGGAAAATATAATGTCAAGCAATTAGGGTGTAAAGGTATGGGTGTAGAGTTAATACAGTACAGACATTCAATTCTTGCACCAGTCGACCGGACGTCTGCCAGTGCCTAGTTGTACCAACACTCATATATATCATGTCATGGCGCATATCAATGACCCACATAGCTTGCTAATCAAAGCTACGTTCAGTTGTGAGGTCATCCATGCATCCATGCCTAGGAAACTGGGTGGTGATCGGGTGTGCAGTTGTGTATTATGCCCGGGCTGCCCACGCATTTAGTGCAGGAATTAAATGTCGGCACTATAAGTGTATGGCTTTGATACAAACCAGGCTTTTACCATACCTAGAAAATATGGGATACATTAATTTGAATCAGGACAGTAGTCAGAGACGGCAGACAGACTACGCCAATGCCTTTTAAAGACCACTTGACGTCGCTATTAGGACAATTCCCTAAGTGGGTGTCCAGAATCTAACAGTTGAATGAAGTTCAAAATAATTTTACTTATACAAATACATATTACCGCACTGACTGTTTTAAAATGTGTATTTCAAATTTAAAATAATACCTCAAAAGAATTCCAACTTAAACTTACTTTCTATGAGCGTGAAACGAGGCATATGTAAAACTTTTCCCCTCGTATTCTCCGAAGAACTGGCTTTTCCCGAGGCGTATGTGGTAAATCTCATTTCCTGAGCAGCGGCCGTACAGTCTCTGCCATTCTTCATTCGACTGCTGACCTTCCCTGGAAGGTCAAATAGAATGAGGTCAAGGTCACACTCATAATATGGAATTTTCAAAAGAAACCAATAACAACAGAAAGTTACCATTAACATATTAACACAGAAATTTGATTTTTTATCAAATATATGCAATACATTTGTGATTAGTTTTTAACACATTCATGCTTATGTTGTCCTCTTGAAGCTGTTGTCTGGACCTTTAATACTGACAACATTTTAACAATATGACAGAAGAACAGGAGCGCATGTTGTTCCCCCCCATATAGCTGTGCGAGAAGTGTCACTTCTCGCACAGCTATATGGGGGGGAACAACATGCGCTCCTGTTCTGTCATTTTGTTGTATTTACATGATGTTCCTCTATTCCAGCTTGGACACATATTCAGTGAATATGATGTTTATTTTCTCTCGACGAGCGTTTCGAATCAATTTTCTCTCTGGTCTCATAGTACATAGATAATGTTATCATACTGTACTCATAATCCCACCCTTAATTTCGGCCACCTCTCTCAAATTCTATTCGGCAATAATTTATTCATAGCATCCAGGGATGCTGTTTATTTCTACCTCTCACACCTCTTTTGAAATCACCCAAAATTTACCAATTTTTTCCGCCAAATACCTCTGATGATTGTCTGACTGGCATGAAACCGCTACAGCTCTAACTTGCAAGTTTTAAGCTAGAGGGAGCCACCGCCCGGCCCCTCCCAATGTATACACGCGCCCACCATGGCAACCCAAGTGGGACCATGGAGGCACGTGGACTCTATTTTGTTGACCCAGAGAACGCTCGTCGGTTAGCTGACAACACTTGTCACTTGCGGTAAGGTCTTTCGTCGATACACCAGGGAAAATCCTTCGTCAACCACTTTTACTCCTGTCCTTCTAACATTTTAACAATATATCTTAAGGGGAGTTGTTTTTTTTTACTGAATTCCGCTTAACATTTCTGTTTGGTTTTCTAAAGGCGCTTTCATCAGAAAAATATTGCATTAAAAATCTATTTTAATGCAATAATAATGCCATTTTAGGATGCTTAAGGTTTTCCAGTTGACCTCAAATGAATAAAGTTTTATTTGAACCCCCCCCCCCCCATGTATGATTGAGAGGATGTACTTACTGCCCCCTGGAGGTATGTAGGAGAAGCGTGATGAGGGTGGAAGCCGCTGGACACATACAGTTGTTTGCCAGCAGAGCGTACTTAAACTCATCCTCACAAACAACATGTTCTGAAAAAACAAACAAAAAAACAAATTCAGACAAATCAAAGAAAATCAGACAATTAAAACAAAAACGATTAAGAAATCAGACAAATTCAGATAAGTAAACACAGTAAAACCTGCAGACAGCTTACTGTGGCTTATGAGGTTAATTTGTGAATTTAAGGTCATTTCAAGATTTTTGCATATGATAAGCCTACACCCGTTTCCTCATCATCAGATCAATTGTTAATGTCTAGGCCATCATGGTTAACCCTTCCAATGCTGAGGGTTCTTTCGTCCAAAGCACAAGGACGCAAAGATTCTTGAAAACCATCTAAACCTTGTCATGTTGGTATTCATTGGATAGCTCTCGCTCAGCACTCTCAGATGAGTACCCATTTGCCAGGGTTTCAGTGATTTTTAAGGATTTTTGCATCATTTTGTATTGGGCAATTTAGCCAGCAGCAGCATAAGGGTTAAGCATGTTTTGAAATAAAGCAAGCCTGGAATGGTTGCTGGGAGAGAGATGAACATGAATTAGTGATGCCCTGGCTACACAGACCTGGAGAAGCTCCACACGGTGCATGGCTGTGGTAGATAAGTGCCCATTACACACATGTTTACTGCACCCCTTGGACATCAGGTCAGTCATAGCATTAAATCACCCCATTCATGCCTAAAGCACCCAAAAAGGCCTGAATATTTTGATGAACTTCTTTAACCAGAGCATTTTTTGCAACATATTCGTAGGAGTAATGTAGATCAGAGCCTATACTCAATAACTCTCCTACAATTATTTTCTAAAATGATACTTTGATTTTTTATATTATCGATATTTTATATTATTGTACATACAAATATTGTACATCCAGATAACCCGTTTAACCCTTGTGAGTCCCAATTGTTGTTTCCCAACAAATGTCTGATGCCAAATTGCAATGGGGATCATTGGACAAAATCCAGTACCAGGTTGTTCATGCTTGACAATCCTATAAAATTTTGGTCCACCATAGTCATGTGACACATCAAAATGTACCGGTACGTTGAATAAAGCGAAACATTGTGACGGACAATTGCCTAATTTGTGAGCTATGTAGAGGTTCTTTTAGAATGGCGAGCCAGGCTCTTTTTTAACCCTTCTAATGCTGAGGCTACTTTGTCCAAAGCACAATTATGCAAATCTTTTTGAAAACCATCTAAACCCTGTCAAGTTGGTAATTATTGGAGTGCCCTCGCTGAGTACTCTTAGATGAGTACCCATATGCCAGGGTTTTAATTATTTTTCAGGTTTTTTGTACTATTTTGTTGTGGCCAAATTAACCACCAGCAGCATGAGGGTTAAGTGAATTTGATTATCTCGCATGATTCACTAGGTTAGGTTAGTTACCACAGATGCATATATACGTGCATGGGATTGGAAGCGTTTATATTATATAAAAGGAGGGTTGAAGATATGCAATGTATGATCAATACAACAGACATCTTTGACTCATCCTCAGTGATCTACTCAATAACTCTTCTACAGATATCTTCTGCATTCATGCTTTTTCTCTCTTTTCATTTTTTCATAAGTATTATGCATCCCTTAAACCCTTTAATGCTGCTGGTGGCTAATTTGTTCAATGCATAATGATGCAAAAGACCTGAAAAATGACTGAAACCCTAGCACATATATAGCCACTCATATCAGAGTACTCAATAAGAGCTATCCAATGACTACCAACATGACAGGGTTTAGATGGTTTTCAAAAGTCTTAGCATTCTTGTGCTTTCGGATGAAAGTAGCCTCAGCATTGGAAGGGTTAACACTTGTAAAAGAGATTTAAAGACATGCGTGGGTTGTTCACTAAAACAGATGTCAGTCATTTTCAATCCATCTCTTACGGGAAGCTATTCCCAATTAACCTTTACAATAGAAGTGTCTTAAACATGAAGTGAGCTGTCAGGTTTCCATGGCAACCACACAGAGAAAAGCTAACACTTCCTAACAGGAAAGCCATTAAAAACATAAAAGATTGGCAGATAATTTGGCATTTTCTTTTTACACATATAACAGGAATGCCATTGAAAACATAAAAGATCGGCAGATAATTTGGCATTCTAATTTTACATGGATAATGGCTATACATCTGAATGGCACATTATAGGAAGATTGTGACTTATAACCCATTCATGCCCAGAGTTAGGACATTTTGTCTGAATTCATGATATTTGAAAAAGAAATAAGTGGTAGTGTATAAAGCTTGAATTCAGAAATTTTCAAGATGAATTGTTGGTTTGGTGTGGCATTAAACATAAAACAATATGACAGATACCTCGGAAGCAGGTGTGTGTGATTTACCCCATTAACACTCAGAGAGGCCAAAAGAGACCTGACGATTTGGGAAATGTTATACTTCAAAAGGCATACCCTGGAAAATTTTTGATGGAGAAATGTTTCTCTGATGCTAAACAACAACTTCCCTTCAAATATTTTGTGAAATTTCAATTTATTCCCAAGTTATTTTCAAAAGTATGAGGATAGCAGACGATACTTTCTGGAGTTGCTCTGAGTGTGAATGGGTTAAGGTGTAAGGAGGCAAACATGAGCAGCACTGAGAGATATTACACACAACCCACTTTCCTGAGGGCACTGTGGAACTTACACCACAATTGA
The DNA here is from genome assembly GCA_963942565.1 of Maea johnstoni. Taxonomy (NCBI): domain Eukaryota; kingdom Metazoa; phylum Annelida; class Polychaeta; order Spionida; family Magelonidae; genus Maea; species Maea johnstoni. The sequence goes on along the minus strand of OZ012695.1, from coordinate 27,406,046 downwards.
CTGCCTTCCACCAATCAAAAACTTAATTGATTTCTCTTCATGAACCTTGGGAAATGCAAATTCTACTTATTGACAGGATAACAGACAATGGTGATAAGGAGAACTCTCAAAGACCTACACAATATAAGCACACCACTTAAAGATCTGCCATAGTAAGATTAACATCTTGTAAAACTAGCACTACATGTAATCAAAAGCTCAACAGATTGGAAAATAATTATTAACCCTTCCAATGCTGAGGCTACATTCGCCCAATGCACAAGAACGCAAAAATCTTTGAAAACCATCTAAACCCTGTCATGTTGGTATTCATTGGATAGCTCTCGCTGAGTACTCTCAGATGAGTACCCATTTGCCAGGGTTTCGGTGATTTTTCAGGATTTTAGCATTATTGTGTATTGGCAAAATTAGCCACCAGCAGCATAAGGGTTAAAGATCTGCCATAGTAAGATTAACATCTTGTAAAACTAGCACTACATGTAATCAAAAGCTCAACAGATTGGAAAATAAGTATTAATAGGTAATGCATACCTGCAAATTTGACATGGAATTTATTCTCGGGCCTGAAGATCTGAAGGTACTGTGGGCAGGAAGGGGCAAAATCTTTCACCGCCCAAGACCTCAGAATCGTGTGTTGATCCTGTAAAAACAAAGACATGGTAAAAATGAAACATAACCTATTATCAGAGAAATACATCCCCTTGATCCGCAACCCCATAGGTACTGCATGCTAGCCTCTACGGCATCTGCGCCTCGAGTTACGCGCTGTAGCCTGGGGTTGTATTGGTCACGTGATCTGTGCACTGCTGGCTGACTGGCTGCCTGGGGGATGTTATCCTATCTAGGTCAGATAGTGAGAGGCAGCTAAATTTGATGATTCATGACCAGCTCCCACTCCCTGTCTACTACTCCCAGCTATTATCAACCATCATTATAATCTAAGTCAATGTGCACGCTGACACAGCGAGATAGCCTTCTATCTGGTTATTTAGTTTTTACAGTTGCCTATCATGGAGTAGATTCATCGGTTAGATTCAGCAGTGACTATTAGTTATGCATTCAGCCACCAGGTGTCTCTGCTTGTCTCTGAGATTGACTAGTAATGCATTCAACCACCATGTGTCTCTGAAATAATTAGTTACGCATTCAACCACTAGGTGTCTCTGGAATCTATAAGTTGTGCATTCAACCACCAGGTGTCTCTGAAATCTATAAGTCAGGGGGGGTTACGGATTCTTGTGCCGTGTGCAAAAGAATTTCCTCAATGAACGCCTTTTAGCTCGGCCGTGACCTCTTAAAAAGCACCTACTTTCATTGGTCTATTTTCGGCAGTTATTCTGTCAATACGAAATTGAAATTTGCACTACTTGTACATATCAATTAGAAATGTTTATTTTTGTGTTTAGATTTCATGAAAAGTATAATTTAATAACACAATTTGAGCAATTTCGAAGGTCCTTTTTTGATGTTGTCGTGTTTATGCCAGTTGTAGGGACATAGCGTTCGCTTATTTGGGCGTTCCCATACACGGAAACTGCGTGTAGTATTTATTAAGGTCGTCTGCTACACAGTAGGCAAATTGATCCCCAATGAACCCCATGTTTTGAAAACATGGTATGTTGTATGCTACAGGCAGAGGTCCGTCCACCTCTACGGCCATGTTACGACTGCACTCGGCTGGGCGGCGCATTCGATAATATGCAATATTTTTACACACGGCACAAGAATCCGTGACCCCCCCTGTCTATAAGTTGTGCATTCAACCACCAGGTGTCTCTGAGATTCGCTAGTTACACATTCATCCACTAGGTGTCTCTGAGATTGATTAGTTACACATTCATCCACTAGGTATCTCTGAGATTGCTTATTTGCATATTCATCTACCACGTGTCTCTGTATTTGCTTAGTTACACATTCACCCACCAGGTGTTTTTGAGATTACTTAGTTACATATTCCTCCACCAGGTGTATCTGAGATTGTTTAGTTAAAAATTCCTCCACCAGGTGTATACTCACAGCAGCATGTCTGTCTGAGTAGTTTCTGGCCGCTAGGATGAAGCAGGCCTCGGCATCCTGCATGCGACATCTTGCCAGATCGGTATCCTTCAGAGCCGAGCCCTGAATATAAATTACCCGCTGTGCCCAGATCGGTACTTGTAAAATCATTCGCATTGTGGGGTCCAGCTCCATCGGCGATAATAATACAACAAAAAAATCCTACAAAAAACAGAGATATCATGTGAATTTCTCAGTCGTTTGTGAAAAATGAAAAGGTATACAATCATATAACAAAAACAAAATTGCATCTTTTACAGTTCATTATAACGCAAAATGTGCGAAGATGGCTGAATCATTCACACCTAGATACATCCATGACAAATATTTTCTGTATTTAAAGAACATATTAAAATAAAATCAATTAAAATTAAATCAAAAATAAAGTAAGCATTCACAAAGTATCTACCAAAATATGCTTGTAAGAGAAAGACATCATCAAAAATGATTATATATCTCTAACAAAAGCAACATAAGGAAAATATTTGAAGGGGAAATGTTTATCAGAACTCAATCCGCAATTCTCCTTCAAATATTTCATGAGTTTATGATTAGTTCCAAAATTAATTTCAAAAGTATCCTAGGTCCTGACGACACTTGCCAAGGAGACCTTTAGGCATGAGTGGGTTAAATCATTCATTGCTGTCAGTTGGTATTGCCCTTAACTCAAGGAACTGTAAATATTGTCATTAATCAGGAAAGTTATTCCCTCCAAAGTCAAAACACATTAAACAGGCAGGAACTTGATTAGGAGGGGTTGTTTTGGCTTATTCATAATAAGTGAAAATTGTCATTCCAAATTGATGTGTTTTTCTAATGACACCAGTGAGCAATGATTCAGACATGGAGAGTTTATATGGAGGCCCAATCTCCCTTTCCTTTAACCCTTCCAGTGCTGAGGTGACTTTCATCCTAAGCACAAGAACGCTGAATCAGGGGTCCAGCTAGACACTAGCCCCATAGCCAATGGCTACAGAAAATTGTGTCGGGCTATAAGAATATTTGCCTTCGCAGCCCGGCTGGCTACAAGAAATTTCAAGATCATGTTCAAAGCAATATCAATAATAAAATCAGTTGAAGAACACCATTTGACACATCAGTTGTCCTTTAGTACAATTCCAAATTTCCAATATGCCATAGAACAGTGAAAAGATAGCTTAAGCCTTCAAAAATTGTTTTAGGTAAGGACTGCAGCATTAGAAAATCTAGGGCTATGAGATCTTCGGTTGGCCTATGGTGATTTGAAAACCTGAAGTCTGGTGGTCTCTTAGACTTTTTAACCAAAGCCAGACCCCTGCTGAAATCCTTAAAAAGCATTGAAACCCTGTCATGTAGGTACTCATTGGAGAGCTCTCGCCGAGTACTCTCAGATGAGTACCCATTTGGCATGATTTCGGTAATTTTTCAGATTTTCGCATAATTTTGTACTTGCCAAATCAGCCACCAGCAGCTTAAGGGTTAACCCATTCACATCTGTAGTGTACTTGTAGTCATATGCAAAAGGAAATAATTCAAAAGAGGTTCGAAAGTTTGAAAAATATTTGACTGAACCTTGTCATTAATGTCAATCCAATCCTGATTCTTACCTGTAACTTTCAATGAGCATAGAATTTGTTGAGAAAGTCTACTCTCAATTCCTACCTGTAACTTTGGATGAGCGTAGAATTCATTGAGAAAGCCTATTTTTGATTCTTACCTGTAACTTTGGATGAGCATAGAATTTCTTGAGAAAGTCAACTCTCGATTCTTACCTGTAACTTTGGATGAGCGTAGAATTTGTTGAGAAAGTCTACTCTTGATTCTTACCTGTAACTTTGGATGAGCGTAGAATTTGTTGAGAAAGTCTACTCTCAATTCCTACCTGTAACTTTGGATGAGCGTAGAATTCATTGAGAAAGTCTATTTTTGATTCTTACCTGTAACTTTGGATGAGCGTAGAATTCATTGAGAAAGTCTACTTTTGATTCTAACCTGTAACTTTCGATAAGCGTAGAATTTCTTGAGAAAGTCTACTTTTGATTCTTACCTGTAACTTTGGATGAGAGTAGAATTTATTGAGAAAGTCTATTTTTGATTCTTACCTGTAACTTTGGATGATCTTAGAATTTATTGAGAAAGTCTATTTTTGATTCTTACCTGTAACTTTGGATGATCTTAGAATTTATTGAGAAAGTCTATTTTTGATTCTTACCTGTAACTTTGGATGAGCGTAGAATTCATTGAGAAAGTCTACTTTTGATTCTTACCTGTAACTTTGGATGAGCATAGAATTTGTTGAGAAAGTCTACTCTTGATTCTTACCTGTAACTTTGGATGAGCGTCAAACTTGTTGAGAAAGTCTACTCTCAATTCCTACCTGTAACTTTGGATGAGCGTAGAATTTTTTGAGAAAGTCTACTCTCGATTCTTACCTGTAACTTTGGATGAGCGTGAAACTTGTTGAGAAAGTCTACTCTCAATTCCTACCTGTAACTTTGTATGAGCGTAGAATTTTTTGAGAAAGTCTACTCTGGATTCTTACCTGTAACTTTGGATGAGCGTAAAACTTGTTGAGAAAGTCTACTCTCAATTCCTACCTGTAACTTTGGATGAGCGTAGAATTTTTTGAGAAAGTCTACTCTCGATTCTTACCTGTAACTTTGGATGAGCGTGAAACTTGTTGAGAAAGTCTACTCTCAATTCCTACCTGTAACTTTGTATGAGCATAGAATTCATTGAGAAAGTCTACTCTTGATTCTTACCTGTAACTTCAGATGAGCATAGCATTTGTTGAGAAAGTCCACTCTCAATTCTTACCTGTAACTTTGGATGAGCGTAGAATTTTTTGAGAAAGTCTACTCTCAATTCTTACCTGTAACTTTGGATGAGCGTAGAATTTTTTGAAAGTCTATATATACTCTCAATTATTCCCTGTAACTTTGGATGAGCGTAGAACTCATTGAGAAAGTCTACTCTTGATTCTTACCTGTAACTTTGGATGAGCGTAGAAAATTTTGAGAAAGTCTACTCTCAATTCTTACCTGTAACTTTGGATGAGCGTAGAATTCGTTGAGAAAGTCTACTCTCGATTCTTACCTGTAACTTTGGATGAGCGTAAAACTTGTTGAGAAAGTCTACTCTTGATTCTTAACTGTAACTTCAGATGAGCGTAGAATTTGTTGAGAAAGTCTACTCTCAATTCTTACCTATAACTTTAAATGAGCATAGAACTCGTTGGGAAAGTCCATGATGGTCTTGTATCTAATTCTTACCTGTAACTTTGGATGAGCGTAGAATTCATTGAGAAAGTCTACTCTCAATTCATACCTATAACTTTAAATGAGCATAGAACTCGTTGGGAAAGTCCATGATGGTCTTGTATTCAATTCCTACCTGTAACTTTGGATGAGAGTAGAATTCATTGAGAAAGTCTACTCTCGATTCTTACCTGTAACTTTGGATGAGCGTGAAACTTGTTAAGAAAGTCCACTCTCAATTCTTACCTGTAATTTTGGATGAGCATAGAACTCGTTGGGAAAGTCCATGATGTTCTTGTATCTAATTCTTACCTGTAACTTTGAATGAGCGTAGAATTCATTGAGAAAGTCTACTCTCGATTCTTACCTGTAACTTTGGATGAGCGTAAAACTTGTTGAGAAAGTCCACTCTCAATTCTTACCTGTAATTTTGGATGAGCGTAGAATTTGTTGAGAAAGTCCATGATGGCGTCAGCGTGGAGGGAAGTTGCGGCCCTATATCTAATTCTTACCTGTAACTTTGGATGAGCGTAGAATTCGTTGAGAAAGTCCACTCTCAATTCTTACCTGTAATTTTGGATGAGCGTAGAATTTGTTGAGAAAGTCCATGATGGCGTCAGCGTGGAGGGAAGTTGCGGCCCTATATCTAATTCTTACCTGTAACTTTGGATGAGCGTAGAATTCGTTGAGAAAGTCTACTCTCAATTCCTACCTGTAACTTTGTATGAGCGTAGAATTCATTGAGAAAGTCCACTCTCAATTCTTACCTGTAATTTTGGATGAGCGTAGAATTCATTGAGAAAGTCCATGATGGCATCAGCGTGGAGGGAAGTTGCGGCGACCACGACGTGTTTCTCGTTCTGTGCGCGGTGGCTGCTGTAGGTGCCGCCCTGCTTCTGGCGCTCCAGCCACGTGAAGGCCAGCTGCTCAAACTGAAAGAGACGCGGATGGAGGAGAGATCAGGGCATGAGAGAGGACTACTGCTGTGCCTGGGAGGTAACTCACATAGCCTGCTCGCTGACCAGGGTCTAGGACCGTTACTTTTCTAACAAAGAAATTAAATACTCAGTGTCATGTACAGTGCCAGCATCTAATTCCTGCACTAAATGTGTGAGCAGCTAGGGCATAATACACATCCGCCTGCCTGACTGCCCCCAGTTTCCTGGGCATGGATGCATGGATAACCTAACAACTGAAAGTAGCTTTGATTCGCAAGCTACGTGGGTCATTGGTGTGCTTGGGTTATTTCTTTGAAATTGAGATCCATGGGTGTTTGTACAACCAGGCACTGGTGCAGGAATTAAATGTCTGTACTGTATGTTTCTAAAAAAACTTTCTGTGGTATGAATGAGTCAAATGAGTGATATAGTAATTCTAGTTCCTTGCAAAATAGTTCAATCAATTTCTTTGCTGTATCTGTGGCTATTCTGATTGTTCTGTGGTACAAGTGTGTCTGATGTGTGGCCTATGATTAGTGTTAAACAAAATGCTACAAAGTGACTGCAGTTTGGTCAATCTGCCACGTCATCTAGGTACCAACATGTAATTATATTTTAACCATAAATGGTATAATCTAGACAAAATATGAATTTTCTTTGATATAAATAAAAGCACCTATTATATGAAAAAAAATACCTGATTTGAAAATCAGTATTTGCATCTGTTGTTTGATACCATGAAAATATCAATATAAAAAGTTTGTGCAGGGGTTTAATTCCCATCCCATATATATATATATATAAATGAGGTAGATTCGGGGTAGTTTCTGGAGTTTGGGTCAATGTGGTCTTGCACCTGTATCATAAGTGGGGTCATTGGAGAAATCTGGGACGACCTAGCAATGGTGAGATGATATAGAAAAACAAGAATAAACTCAAAATATTCTATGCATGGATAGCCTCATTCATGGAACAGGCATGGCAGATGCCTATTGGAAACATAACAGTTCTATCAATTCACCTCCATGCCTGTTTCAATGCATGATATCTTTAATGCATGGTTCAGATATCTCAATGCATTAACTAAAGCATGAATGTTCATGCATAAAAAAGCATGAATGACCATGCTTGAAACAAGCAGTTTCCATGCATGAAATACTTTACATGTCAAAAATAAATTGTGAAGGTTTTGAAGTAAAAAAAGTCAAAAATATCTAATTGTTTCTCATTTCTAAAACTTTGACAACCAAGGTCTGATTAAATTTTATGAACAGATGAGTGTACTCAATTCAACCAAAATTCTTTATTATTAAATAAATTTCTTATCCTTTCTTATTTCATGGGCTATCATATCTTATTGCTGAAGAGTAGATTTGGGTGGCTAGATGTGCATTTGAGAACCCTTGATATATAAAGTGTTGACCATAGCAATTTTGTGACAACCAGGTAGGCAAGAGCACACACAGAAATGTATTCTTGTTGTTTCAGCGCTATTGACAATTAGATTCACACTCAACTTCCCAAGAAATCATATTAAAAATTATATATCTCCCTTAAAAATCTTACTGAATGGATAAGTTCTGGGTGTGATTGGATTTTGCAGGGGTATGTGGGGTTGCAGGGCAGTGAAGTAGTAAAATACCTTAGGGAAGGAGGGATTGTAAAAAAAAATCCTTTACCAAATTACCCATATAAAAAATCAAAATGTGTATTTTGTTTACCGGCCTACAAGCCATGTACTGGGTACTTTCATCAGGGGCAAAAAGACCACACTAAATCAACAAGCAAAATAATGGTAAGAATCCAATACGAGATACCTATTCTAATCATTGGCAAGGCTATCAGTTCTCACAGGCACAGGGAGGGAAAACAATAAATAGAACAGCATGCTCTTCCATCAGAGTAGTTGCAATACCCACATTATTAATACATATATGTGTATCAATGGCACCAATAGTGTCCAGATGGCTATTGTCCCTCCTAGACATAGGGAGGGAAGTCAATTCATGGAATAGCTAGCTCTTCCATCAATTAGGTTACAAAACAATTGATATCAAATACATGCTTTCAAACTTGAAAGAGCTATAATTAGTCTTCCATGTGAAGGGAGGGAGTACAATTCATGTGGCAGTAGCTCTAACATTAGAACACTCCTAATACATATGGTGTAAACACTATCAGAAAGCTATTGGTTCTCCCAGGCACAGGGAGGGAAGAAAGTTCATGGAATAGCAGGCTCTTCCATCATAGTAGTCACAATACACATAATATAAACACTTTCAAAAATCTACTGGTTCTCCCAGCACTGGGAAGGAAGACATTACTTGGAATAGCGGGCTATTCCATCAAAGTAGCCACAACATGCATATAATACAATTGATGCTATCAAAAGATATAATCAAGTTCAATTCTACAGATTTAAACCCCGAGTATATGGTCAGAGAAACCACCAACCAACATGAAGAGGGAAGATAAAGAAGATTATGAAACAAAGTCCATTTTAATTGGATTATATTTCATATTCTATTTAATTTTCTTAACTTAAATTCAAATTGAATTAAATAAAATCTAATTTTGAATTAAATGAATAACATCATGGAAAGATAGTGAAGATCATGAGACAAAAACCAATGTAATTGAATAATATTTTACATTTTATCTAATTTTTCATTACATTCAAATTTAAGCTTAAATTCAAATTGAATTAGATAAAATTTTGAATGAAATGAAATAAAATGAAATTAATTCAGTTTCTTACCTGGCTTGGTAGGACTATGAGCGCCGCGAGGATGGTGATCATCATGAACAGTTGTGATGGCCAGATATCCGGCGAGATATCGCCATAACCCACGGTAGAAAATGTCACAATCACAAACCAGATGGACTCAAAGAGATTGAGCTGCCGGTAGCCGCCCCTTTGTAAATGCTGAATACCACACACACTGAAAACAAAACATGTTAGAATAGATTAAAAGGATTTCTTGCTAATTTATCATTGCTTTTCTTCCATATGTTGAATTATATTTCAACCTAGAATAGAATAAATTAAGCCGCCCCTTTGTAAATGCTGAATACCACACACACTGAAAACAAAACATGATATAGATTAGATTAAAAGGGTTGCTTGCTTATTTGTTATTGCTTTCTTTCAATATTTTGAATTTTTTTTCAACCTTTCTGAGTCCAAATTGTAATTTTCCCTACAAATTTCTGATGCCAAATTGTAATGGGCATTACTGGCCAAAATCCAGTACAACGTTGTGCATGTTTAATAAAAATTTAGGTCAATCTTTCTATATGTACTGTATTTTTTCTCTCATTCTGTTTGTATGTAAAATAAGATGAGATGTTTTCGTTTGTTTGAGATATGCAATAAACAAAAAAACTTTTTCAAATTTAAACAAATTTAGGTCCACCATAATAATGTGACATATCAAAATGAACTTTGAATCAAACTCAACATTCTGAGAGTCAAATGCCTAATCTTCGTGCTATGTATGGAGTTGCACTCTTCTTTATAAAATATGATTATCTCATTAGCATATATTAGGGTTTGACACTTAGATTTTAGGCTAGGGGCCTGAAAAGGTCTTTTGATAAAAAAAATTGTGGTCAAAAACAGGGTTTCTGGTTGAAATACATACTATTTTGGGCCCCATGTCTAGAAAATCTAGGGGGCCCACAGCAAAATCTAGGGGCATATGCCCCTGGGCCCCTGCGAAAGTTGAACCCTGATTGTATGCATGCATGTTCTCTAGGTTAGGTTACCACAAACGCATATAAGTGTGTGTTGCATTGGAATGGTTAAATTTTGATGACCAGATACATTAAAAACAAGACATGGGAAAAGAACTTAGAAAGATTGCCTTCTGTTGCATATTCCATACCACCTTCTTCATTTCCATTTACTATTTTGGGAATATGTTTGTGACTTGAATATTATTTTGGAAAATATTCAAAGGTAAAATATTGATAAAATCTCAACCCACAATTTTTTTCAAATATTTTAGGAATATTAGTTGATTCTGCTGTGATTATCAAAAATATTAGAAGAAGTTTTCAAGGAGATCAAATACTTGTAGCGCCTAAAAAACACCTCACTATTTTGGTAGCTTGCTCGTGACTTGAATATCATCTTGGAAAATATTCAAAGGTAAAATATTGATAATTCCGTTTTTATTATCAAAGCATTAGAAGATGTTTGTCGAAGAGATCTCTAAGCATGAATGGGTTATTCCATCAGCCCGTTGGGCTCCATGCTGTCAAGAGCGTTATTTCCATGCTAAGTCATGCTCGTATTAAAGTGCGTCCGTGCGTCCCGTGCTTCACATGCTGTCGCTCAGGTGAGCTTGGCGCTGTAAGAGCTCCCAGGCTGAATGTCATGAAAATGAACGTGTTCTCCTGAGCACTTTTAACCCTTTCGAGACCGGTTGTTAATTGGGCCAATTATATTTCTACAAAATTAACCCTTCCAATGCTGAGGCTACTTTCGTCCAAAGCACAAGGAGATTTTTGAAAACCATCTAAACCCTGTCATGTTGGTATTCATTGGATAGCTCTCACTGAGAACTCTCAGCTGAGTACCCATTTGCCAGGGTTTCAGTCATTTTTAAAAGTTTTTTTGCATCATTTTATATTGGCCAATCAGGCACCTGCAGCATAAGGATTAAAATGTATTCATGCGTCTAACGCCTTGCATGCTGCCTCTCAGATGTAAGTGGCACTGTAAGAGCTCTTAGGCTGAGTGTCAGGAAAACGAGCGTGTTCTCCTCAGCACTTTTAACCCTTATGCTCTGGTGGTTAATTGGGCCAATTATAATTATACAAAATTAACCCTTCCAATGCTGAGGCTACTTTCATCCAAAGCACCATGATGCAAATATTTTTGAAAACCATCTGAACCCTGTCATATTGGTACTAATTGGATAGCTCTCGCTGAGTACTCTCATATGAGTACCCATTTGCCAGGGTTTCAATCATTTTAAGGTATTTTGCATCATTTTGTATTGGCCAAATTACCAACCAGCAGCATAAGGGTTAAAGTGTGTTAATGCGTCTCATGCCTTGCATGCTGCCTCTAAGGTGAGCGTGGCATATTCTCTGGAGCGCTTTTAACCCTTTTGCTGCGGGTGGTTAATTGGATCAATTACAATTATACAAAATAAAGCTGAAAATGACTGAAACCCTGGCACATGGGTACTCAGTAAGAGCTTTCCAATGGATACCAACATGACAGGGTTTAGATGGTTTTTAAATATCTTTGGCATTTTGTGCCTAAGACAAAAAGAATAAAAACGGTTCATTTCTGGAACCTTTAAGCATTAATTAATTATAGTGGGTTAATGCCAATGTATTTTGCATTTCTGTGATATAATGGGATATTTTTTAGAGAAAGTACAATTGATCATTGTTTTAAAAGATAAATATTTTGAAGTTCAAAAAACAACACCCTTTATAACCACCTGAGTCTTCTATGATGTTCCGCGGTGTCAAAGAAGAAGATAGCATAGAACAGATATTCCATGATAAATGAAAGTGACGTAACTCACCTAGTAAAAACTAAACATATCAATGTAGCACATAATATCATGAGTTGCTGAGCGAGAGCAGACTGCGACCTCTGCATGGCCCGATGAAGGTCATTCTGGAAAAACAAAAGATGGCATGTTTCAAAGCATCTCTAGTAACCAATACTTGTAGGTAGTATCATTTACAATACTGTAGAATAGGAAATTAATCCGAGTGGTTTATTCCGCTGAACTTTGTCGAGTGGGGGTGAGTATGGTATAATGAAAGTCAGATGTATTATTCCTGTCATTAGAATATTAACCTTCAATATTGGCTTTTTGGAATAAAGAATCTTGGAAAAAACCAAAATCACATATTAGGCTGATTTAAATAATTGCACCTCACATTAATTTCCTATTGTACAGTATAAGGGAGACATTGATAAACAAAATTTACAAAAAGTTTGGATTCTTTCTGCTTCCTGTGTGTTATAAGCCCCTAACAACGTTTCAGTCTTTTGATACATTACGCCTTTGATGGTACTGATGTTTCTGATGAACTGAATTTTTGGAATCTTTCTCATTGTCATTTTTCACTTATGTTAAGGCTGAATCATGACTAGGCAGTTGTTAATGGATGGGTAATATAAAGGTCAAGGTATTCGGTTTATAGTCTTGTATCCACCGAAGTTATAAGTGGTGGAGGAAATGGGAGTGCCTGGTGAAAACTGACGCCTAACCCCAATTCACTGGCAACTTTCTCACATGCCCCGGCCGGGTTTCAAACATGGGCAGTGGTGAGAGGCTGCACGCAGTCACTGGCATTTATGCTTTAAACCATTCGGCCGTTAGGGAAGACCCTTCAGGCAGATGTCCTGCTGACCGATGTCCAGTTAGCCTCACAGGTCATTTGGTTTATGAATTTCATATCAGTGCCGTAGAAAATCACGTCTCTGAGTTCTGATATTGATCTTATGAAAGATGTCTGCTGAAATATTATATTCATGTATAAAATCATTATGGATGCAATATCATTCTTTTTATAACAATAGAAATACCTTTTCGTTTGCATGGCTAACCAAACATAATTTTGCTGGTTTTCGAATATGTTTGGTCATTTGGTACATAAATTTCATACTCGTGCCGTAGACAATAATTGCTTCAAAAACACATTTCTGAGTTCTGATTTCTGATATTGGTTTCCTGGAAGACAACTCCTAGGGTTTTCAATTATCTCTGGTGATTTGGTATATGACTTATATATCAATACCGTAGACAATATTTGTTTAATCAACAGATGGGCTTCCTCAGCAGGTAGTTATGAGCCGAGATCGGGATATTGGCCTCAGCTGTGATGGAGAGATCAAACAATTTCATCCGTGTGATGTGTCTGACTCTATATGAACAAGTCATCCCTGGATCCTGCTCTGGGGTATCCATGGAGACTGGCAAGATGGCCGCCAGGCAAAGATCAGAATGAGGCTTCAGATGATAGCCTTTGGTAGCTTACACAACTGTGCAATCAAAGGCTTGAAGAGCCTTCTACTACATATTCTGTAACTCATCAAGACTAGGTCAGAATTATTATCATTATTATCATCTTTATTATTATTATCATTATTATTATTATTATTGTTATTATTATTATTTTTAATATTATCATTATTATTATCATTGTTATTATTATTATTATTATTATTATTATTATTATTATCATTATTATTATTATCATCATTATTATCATTATAATTATCATTATTATTATCATTATTATTATTATTATTATCGTTTTTATTATTTTTATTATTGGCATTCATTAGCATTATCCTTTTTATTAGCATCATCATCATCATCATCATCATCATTATTATAATCATCATTATTTTCATCATCATTAATCTTCTCATCACTATTATCATCATCATCATCATTACCATCATTATAATTGTTATCAAACATTGCCAAATATATGACACAAGTCATGGTATTTGGTCATTAGACAACTGCTGGTTCATGTTGCCAAGAAATCACAGGTATTGTTTCCAGTAATGACGCAATTATTTTGGCATGTTGCAGACTTGGCACATTCTCCTCATGGCTTTTTGGAAGCAGATCAGACAGACAAGACTAAGTTATGCTTAAGAGTTCTCCTAGAAATTGTCGTCTGCTTCTATAATACTTTTAATAACAACTTTGAAATTGGAAATGATTTTACGAAATATTTGATGGAGAGTTATTAATCGTGTCCTAAAAAACAAATCTGCTGCAATTTTTATTCCAAATATGCATCAAAATTGTCCGGCTGCTTTTGGCCTCAGCCATCATTAATGGGCTAGCTTATTCATGCATGTGGAGTTAAAAATTCCCTGTCTATTTCGGTGCTAACTTTTTGACCATTCTCCGGAGCATTTCTGATAAATATTTGAAGGGGAAATGTCAATCACAACATAAGCAACAACTTTCCTCCAAATATTTTATTAATCAATCCTGAATTCCCAAGTTATTTCCAAAAGTATCATGGACCCAGACGACACTTGTCAAGGAGATCTGATCCTAGCATGAATGGGTTAAGTCATAGTTAAGTCTCAGGGACGGTATTAAGATTAGACCAGCTCCAGTAGAGCCAAAAACGCACATCATTCAGACGGCTTACAAAACATAAACTTTTAATGAAGTGACTTGAATGAGTTCAAAATTTAAAATTACTATTTCACAATCCTATCAAAGAATATATACTTACAAACATATTTTCTAATGACGCTTTTGCTAACCAAATGTTGAGGAATACAGGAATGAAGAGACATCTCAATGGTGCATAAAAAATCTGAAGATTAAAACAGACAACAACAAAGTTATTTCCAATATGATTGATATCAAGTAGGGATGCAGATGTTTAATTTTTAAAATATATGACCCGATATTGATATGTTTAAACATGATACAATATCTAAACATAATCTTTACTACTACTCACAGGCTGCGGGGAGTAATTAATCAAGTATTATCTTATCAGTTATCACCTGTTCTTATGTAGTTCAATTACAAGTAGTTCAATTACATATATGCTAAATGGTTTTTGCCAAACACATTGTTTAAAGTAATTTGAAATGATCCAATAACTTATCGATAATCAATATTATCGATGTAACAAATAACCATCCACATTCCCAATATTAAGACATTACTTTCATTGGAATATTCTATTTGATTCAGTTCAATAAAGTTTTACTAATGAACTACCACACAAAGAGATGAATATTGATTACAAAACCAGAATGGTGTTGAATATCAAAGAAACAGTAATTCATATAGGAGAAGCTTTATACTAAAATCGTTTCTCCTGCACATTTATTCCCTCTCTAGGACAAGACTGAGAATTAGTGGCGCTTTTGAGTATAAAGAAGGCTTTTAACTGATTGCTGCAAAGAGAGAAGCAATGGCTATACTATTTCCTAATTAATCAATCAATCCCTCTCTTACAAAAGCTGAATAGCAAGTATCTGCTATGCTGACATGGGGAGGCAAATAAATGTAATAGCAGGCTATTCTAACATTTGTCCATCTTTGTAGCTCACTATCACTATTACAAAAAATGTCAAGTACATTTTTCAATATTAGAAAATCAAAAAAGCACAATTAATGTAAAAGAAGAATATTTAATCATTTGTCCATCTTTGTAGCTATCAGAAACACAAAAAGAAAGAATGAAATATACATTTTTTAAACAGCATTAATTTATACATATAAATGTAAGGGCAGATAGGAAGTTTCCCTGGGAAATAATTCAGATTCCTACTTGCAGGGAGGGAGGATGTTCAATGATTAGAATAGCGAGCTCTTCCAAGAAATGTACTTACTGTGATGACAAATGGAACAGTGTTGATGATTTCTAAAATAAATCCCCAGTTGAGAATTTGCTGAAGGATGTTACCCTAAAAGAGGAACAGGAAATAAGATGTGAAGTCAAAGTAGCATGTGCAGTAACTTCTATCGAAGGTAGATGAAAAGTAAATGGTTCCCTATGTAGCCATGTAACAATAGTTTTATCTTATTAAATTAGATAATGTAAGTTACATTACACATATACTAAATATATACTATACAAATATGTTTTATATATATACATACATACATATAATATACATATATATATATACATATATATATATATATATATATATATATATATATATATATATATATATATATATATATATATATATATATGTATATATATATATATATAAATATATATATATATATATATATATATATATATATATATATATATATATATATATATATACATACATACATACATACATACATACATAAACACACACACATACACACACACATAAAATATTTGGTTCCATCATTGACACCAAGGTTAGGCCTGCTATCCACCCTCAGTCATTGCTATCCTAATTTCAAACATATGTGCCTATAAAGCTCCTCCTACCTTGTAGCCCAGATAGGTGACTAGAAGGGTTTCCGTCAATGATATCACAGCCACAGTAACCTGGATGATCCATAACGTGTCATGACGGTTCACCCAACCAATCGCATCCCTGAAAATAGACACACCTAACACTTGTACTATTGTAATTATAATTAATTATAATTTCAATATAAGTTTTATAATTATTATAAAAACCAATGATAATAAACTAGTTTTGGCGGTACAATTCATTTGCATTAAAGAAAAAGATATTTCTCAATTAGTAATTACAAGTTTACTTTCTTTCCAAAAACATTGGTTTTTCTTCGGAGCAATATCATATGTATGAAATCAACAAGGAAATGTATAATTATATCCTATATTGAACGACCAAAAATGCTATGGTGTCACCATAAAAAATTTAACTGCTAACTTTAATTGTCCTAGTATCAACATTGTAACAGCAAAAAATGTAATAGTATGCTAATTTGGCAAGGAATTCACTCAACGGTATAGGATTGCTCCAAAATCATTCAATCAACATTGCTTATAATATTCATCTAATAAAGAACTGGAACTAAAACAAACCCTTGACCACAGAGTCCTTGCTTATAATATTCATCTAATAAAGAACTGTAACTAAAACAAACCCTTGACCAAAGACTCTTGATAAAATACCAGTTTCCCGCATTTTTTATTTAGCTTATTCCTTATGCTGGTGGTGGCTTATTTGGTCAATACAAAATGAGACAAAAGCTGAAAAATGACTGAAACCCTGGCACATGGGTACTCATCTGAGGGTACTCGGCGAGAGCTATCCAATGAATACCAACATGACAGGGTTTAGATAATTTTCAAAATCTTTTGCATTTTTGTGTTTTGGACAAAAGTAGCCTCAGCATTGGAAGGGGTAATTTGCACTAGATACATTCAAAATCATTTTCTTCATATTACAAATATTTTAGAATATATATTAACTGTAAACTCTGGTCCACACCTGTCTGTAATATGTACAATACGTACTGTATGCAGCTTTAATTTAGAGAGCTAAAATTTCACTTTAAGCCCTGCTGGAGGGTATTTGTGCTACTTTAAATTTGCGCATTCAAGCACTCAATCTTTATAGATATAAAGAAGGTTATTTATTTGAAGGATGTTATTTTGGCGCTATCATGGCGAGAGCAAAAATAGCCAAAATTATATGCCTGTAAAAATACAAGTTATACAGTATTTACTTTCTTGCCCTGCTCTGTGACTTACCATTCTATATATATTTTTGTATGAAACTCGTCCTCTGTCATATTGCGCATTAGCACCTTGCGACAGGTACAGCTCTGCCCTAATAACACCCCAGACGCTCCACTACAACAGAAAAAACAAAAAAGATAAAATACAAGAAATTTGAGTGAGCATTATCATATTTTTAGAATGTCAATATATATATAAGGTTGTTCGTTTCTTAGTTTTTTGTGTGTTCTTGTTCTGTTACATGTAGTTTCGTTATGTTATATTTTGTTGTAAAAGTTGTATTTGTAATATCACACTTTCAAGCATACCATACAATACATGTGACACAGACCTGTATGGTGCTATGAGTATAAGTAGGTATATGTATATAAGGTGAATTTCTATTAGTGAAATAAATTTTGATATTCGTCTCAGATGTAATGCTCTAAATTTACAATCTTAAGGGTGGATTCTATTTATAAATTCAAATTAAATTGAATTTGAATTTAAATTTAATATGTCCCTTCATCCTGGCAGCAACCCAGAGAGGCTGAACAAATTTACTGATATCTTTCTTATAAAACTGTTATATTAAAGAGAAAGGTTAATCAGAAAGCAACCAACGACTAACCTTCAAACATCATTTAAATTATAAAGTTTAATATTTGTACGTCATTTTCAAAAAATAGTTTGTAGCATCCAGACAACATTCATCAAAAGAAAGGAATTTTGAATTTCGCTTTTTTCTCTCATAGATAGGATAAATCTTGACTTAAGACAGATAGAAGAAGTGGAAGAATCTGAAAAACCTGGCAAAAACCACTACCTAACCCCAAGTCTGTGGGAACTCTCTCACATGCCCCATGTCAGTTTCAAACCTGGACAGTGCCGAGAGAGAGTGAGCACTAAGTGGCAAGGCTTTAGACCACTTTGCTATCGAGGCTGGCCACCTTATCAATGGGAGCTTAATAAGGAGCATGAATGGTTCAACAAACTCATTTGAAGGCCAAGCTCACGGAATATTGATTTAGTATCAAACAAAATCGTTATTGATTTCTTTCAAAGAGAATGATTGATTAAAGGCTATCGTTTTTAGAAAGGCATTCACAATGAAATCTCTATAGCTAATGCTACTAGAGCCTCGCACCATATGCGCTTCAGCTATCAACCTCATCTCAAGTACACTTTGTCACTATCGATCGGCCCCCTCCCCTTAGAAACCAAGATAGACAATCATATTTCTTAATTAATTTATACCTAATTTAGCTTATTTCATTACCTCCTACCAGCTGCCTAACATGGTTAGGCAAGTTCATTCTTGTTAAGCCGGTTCATGCACCTCTTTAGAAAGGATTTCTGAAGACAACGTTTGGAATATATGTTATATATAGTTCAATCACCTAACTTCTTAAGACACAGAGTTTCAAAGAGAATAACCATAAGGATAGATCAGATAAGTTCAATCAAAGGAACTTCTTAAGAAGAATTTCTGACACAATGGCCTTTCATGTTGATCAGAAAAAAGTTCAATCACCACAACTTCTTAAGAATTGCGGAGACAATAATCTTAGGAATAGGTGCACTCTTTTTTTCTATAGAACTCTTTCTTGAATTCTTCTTCAATCAACATAACTTCCTAAAAGGAATTTCTAACACAATAACATTTAGGATTGGTCAGATAAGTTCAAACAAAGAAAGTTCTTAAGAATTACAAAAAGAGAAATCTTAGGATTATAAGGAATAGGTGGTCTTTTTTTTATTGAACTCTTTCTAGAATTCTTCTTCAATCAAAGTAACTTTTTAAAAAGGAATTTCTAACACAATTACATTTAGGATTGGACAGATACGTTCAATCACCAAAACTTCTTAAGAATTTCGAAAGCAATAATCTTAGGTTTATAAGGAATAGGTGCAGTCTTTTCTTTATTGAACTCTTTCCTGAGTTCTTCTTCAATCAACGTAACTTTTTTCTTAAGAATTTCGAAAACAATAATCTTAGGAATAAGCGCACACTTTTTTTCATTGACCTCTTTCCCTGAATTCTTCTTCATCAGTGAATGCTTTGTCTTCATATGGGAAGAGAAGTGGGGCAGAGAACCCATGGGTGCAATCCAATCAATCTGATGGATCGCACCTTTAATCTTTCAAGAGAACATTGCGATCAATCATTCATCAATCTTTTCGTGGGACAGGCCAGAAGACAGCAGCAGACAGACCCTTTTAATTCTAGCACTCACACAGAAATTAACCCATTCAAATACAAAACATCTCAGTGGTTCAGTGATTTTTCCAAATAATGCTTTCATGAGAAGATTGCCAATGATAACTTTGTGAAATAATTTGAGAAGCAAACAAATTACATATTTGAAGGAACCCTGTTTTTGTTCTGATTAACAATAAAATATTCCTCTTTTTTTCAGATTGTTGTTTTTATAAGAAAGATATTAACACCGATACCTATATGGTATAATTTGAGGATGAAACAATTAAAGTACTAGAAGGAACACTGTCATATGTTTTCTAATTGATAAATCACTTTAAAACGTTTTGAAAATATTGCTTACATAAGAAAAATACTTCCTAAAACAACCAGGCCTCTTGAAAAGCTTCAGGAATTTCAGTGTTTTCTTAAGGGATAAATAACCACATGGTCTAATATAATTTGTGAATAATTTCTTATTGAAATCAAGGCAGTCCACAAAAGAATACTTTCTTATAGGATGATAACACACTATTCATTCCAATATATCAGACTTCATCATCAGTTCAAGAAGAAGGTAGCTTTCATCATTATGGTAAGCAATTATGCGTAAATGTTCAAGGTTTATACCTGTAAAACTGTAAAAAAAAACTACAGAAAACATACATAATTCATGATTTCAATTATGACTGTCATGTAGATTGTGACAAGATGTATTATAGTTCTACTTGCTACAATCTAGTCTAATATAAAATGGCTGCTGAGTTCAAAGTTCAAATGCCAAATATGGTGCCAAGGTTAAAGATGATTCATTAATGAAAATACTTTTGCACATATTTTCTCTACTCCCGATGCAGAGACTCTTGTGACCCAGCTAGTCCATGAATATCAGATTCATCATCTGAGAGGCATTAGGATATTTTGAAAATAATCAGAGTATTATAAAAACTAACATCATCAAATTCCTCCTTTGGATTAGAACAGAAAAACCACACATATGTCTGTTATTTTTTCTCTAGTAAGGAAAGTATTTGAATGTTTCTCAGATCATATAGAAGCTTACCCTAGAAGGAACTATGTTAAAAACAATATTTTTCATAGAAGACATCTAATCAGATATGAAATATTCCTCGCTGTTATTTAATACAGTGTTTTGTGCTTTAGTGCCAAAGCCAATTTTGCTGTACTTTGTACAAACTCATGATAACAGAGAGTGCTGTTAGATATGATGAAATATTAACAGGAATAGGCATTAGCTTGTTGTTTCCACAGAACACAGCCATTTATAATGGAACATTTATCAGTGAATAATTGATTCAGAAAGTAAATCAACCCTTTTAACACAGGAAATCTCATATATCACCGCTTTGCGGTAATGGAGAAAGCCATTTATCTTTAACCAATGTAGACATATTGCTGCAAAAATATGTTTGCAATATTGTATCAAAGAAAATTGTTTTATGAAATATTTACAGGGGTAATAATGATCATAAAAGCAACTAACAATTAACTCTCCTTTGATGAGTTCTGATTGACAACTAACACTTTATTAATAAGTTACTATACATTACCACCATAATTTCAACAACACTGGGAATGAAATGGGTTAATATGGAAGGAAAGTGGATTTCATTAAAAGCAAATTTCAGTATATTTTTATCACGTAGGCTTTTACCAGTTAATCATTGCATTATATTCACTCAATTAAAGATCTTTAAGAACTTTTACACAGAATGTCCCTTGAATGTTCCTGCGCTTTGAATATCTATTTTTTTTAAATGGTATCATTGCCTATTACATGTCTATGATGGAATAAAAATTATACCAAAAAATTATTATGGCATTAGTATATTTTTGGATTTTCTCACAAATCATATTTAGTAATTAGAACCAAACTTAACATGACAAAGATTATTTGATTATTTCCAAAGGTACAATCTTGCAGAGATTTAAATAAACATTAGTGATGATATCACATCTTTAAGTTGTGCAATCACCAACTTTTATGAAACTCTCCTGAAAAAGAGGGCAAAGAAACTCAGCAGCCATGACTACGGGCGATCAATTAGCATCAACCAAATCAGCTGGCAATAAATGACATGGCACATGGGACAAATGGCCCCTAGATGATGAGGCAGATGTGAATTTTTCCCCCTTAATGAAAAAGACAGCGTCGATGATATTCGGGCGGTCAGTTGATATCAACCAAATCACCTGGCTATAAATGAAATGGCACATGGGACAAATGGCCCTTAGGTGACAAGGCAGATGTGAATTGTTCGCCCACAATGTAAAATACAGCAGCAATGACATTCTAGAGTGGAAATGGACGTACTTGCTGGAGACGTTGGAATGCGTCGCCTGGGAGAGGTTTTTGCCAATACCGGTGGTGATAGGGAGGCTATACAGTCACACAGGAGAAGGAGGAAAGAACAATCAACAATCAACAAAAACATTGCAGACAAAATCATGTTAGAATCACCTGATTATAAGAATGTTTTAGGAGTCCTCCAGTATATATATATATATATATATATATATATATATATATATATATATATATATATATATATATATATATATATATATATATATATATATATATATATATATATATATATATATATATATATATATATATATATATATATATATATATATATATATATATATATATATATATATATATATATATATATATATATATATATCCCCTTCTAAAAGACAATAACAAGGCATTGCCTTTTTTGGCCATATGTTTTAAGAATCCTTGAGTATACCCAAGCCTGTAAGACAATAACAAGGCATTGTCTTTTTTGGACATATTTGACTGGTGTCATTTTTTAAAAACTTATCATTAACTTATTATTTTATCTCTTTAGCGGGAATATCATATTTCAGATAGTAACATCATACACCAATATAAATTGAGATTTGGGTTACTATATTTTACACTTAAAAAGTCACCTAACATTGCTTTAGTACTGTAAGAGTCACTTTTCATGAATATTAATTTTCCATCGATCAGATGTTATCCCTAATGTTAAGAAGAGATTGTAATTAGCACTTAAGAATATATTACTACATTTTCATCTCATGTATAGTTCTAACTTATCACGGTATGACTTATATAGTACCACCTAAGTCATGGTGTTAAAATATGGCTCCACCTTAATGACAATTATCCACTACCACACATGCAATTATTCCCAGTTAGATAATCCGTTGACCTGTTGATCTCTATGTATGACAGTCAGGGGAGTTTGGATCATCATAGTCTATTACACATCCAGCTACAGGGATCATCCAATACCCTTCCAATGCTGAGGCTACTTTTGTCCAAAGCATAAGAACGCGAAAATTTGAAAATTGTCTGAACCCTGTCATGTTGGTATCCATAAGAAAGCTCTCAAAGGTGAGTACCCAGTTGCCAGGGTTACAGTCATTTATTCAGGATTTTTGCATCATTTTGTATTGGCCGAATTAGCCACCACCGGCATTAAGGGCTAACAGGTGGCTGCATGTTAAACCCTGAATAATCTAAGGAGTTACACATAGCCTCAACTCACTAAGTGAAGCTGGGAATACCAAGGAATTCCTAGGTTTATCCTATGAAGCTCCCATGATTTCCTGGAAGCATTTCGTGGAAGCATTCTAAGATAACTACATGTTGTACATGTGTACTTAATTGAACCGTGCGACACCATCTTTGCCAGTATAAATGCACACTCTATGCAATGGCTAGGCATCGCACACGCAGTAAAATCGTGCAGGATTTTAATCCTGAAATGCTATAGACCAGAGCTGAATTTTGATCTGGTTTGGGAGGAGTCCAGATAAGAAAATCCGGCTTTGCTGATCGAGTCCGCCCAAACCTTAAATGGTATAATAGCCTGTACCAGGGAGTACTAAGGGCTCAGCCGAAAAATTTCTGGCTTCATCGTCTTCGGTTTGGCCAGAATTGCCTGTATATTAAAACCATATAGTTATAATCATTGAAGGAGAAATGTAATATTTCTCTCTGGGGGTAATTATTATAATATACTTTTGTTTTCTTAGAGGTTTATAGACAGAGATAATAAGAAATTGCAATCTGAGTTTCGATGGATTCATTACAAAAAGAATGCAATACATGTTTTAATGGATATGAGGGGATATGTTAAAAAACAACATAAACCTTGCTGGTGTGTATAAATAGACTATGATAATGACTCCCTCTTAACTAACACACTGAAAGCACATCAACAAAAAAAAAACACCACAACTGCTTAGCATGATAACAACCAACTATTTACTACATTAAAGCCACACACAACATGTGTCTTCAATTAAAAGGGATCTTCCAAAAATCAAGTAGATAAATTGAACTGATACTGAAGCAGCCTCAGTCGGCCTAAGTCCGGAACCCCGGACCCACCCTATATAGGAAGAAGAAACGAAATATATACTATTGAAACATAAATTAAAGATTGAGAAATATATATAGGGGCCAGAATCAATAATTATCGTTTATATATTCCCTCTATTTCTTCCTATATAGGGTGGGTCCGGGGTTCCGGACTTAGGCCGCCTCAGTCAATAGTTTATCAACATTGTCTAAAATAATAAAAATGATTTGGCTTAAAAATCTTGGATTGAAAGAAGGAATACATTTTTTGACTTAAACTGGATGAAACGAACGCAAGTATTTTTTGCGTCTTAGGATATTTCATTTACAATGAATATCTTTGAGCAGTTTCTAAATAATGTAATTCCACAACCTCTAGTACTAAAACCATTCTAACCAGTACATAAAACGATCAGTTATAAAGAAATATCAAAATCCTAATCAAATTCTAATCAGGCTTCTAACACAATCTCATCCGCAACCATGACAACAACAACAACAACAATCTGTTAGCAATACACAAATATGTAAACAATAAAGGGTGAAATAAACAACAAATAAACAAAATGTGAGTGTAAATAGCTGCTAGCACACGTGCTGGAAATAAATGATATTAATGAAAACAACATGCATATTAACCCTTCTAATGCTATGGGTACTTTCGTCTGAAGCACAAGGATGCAAAGATTTTGGAAAACCATCTAATCCCAGTCATGTTGGTATTCATTGGAAAGCTCTCACTGAGTACGCTCAGATGAGTACCCATATGTCAGGGTTTCAGTAATTTTTCAGTTTTTTTGCACCATTTTGCATTGGCAAAATTAGCCACCAGCAGCATAAGGGTTAACAATAATTGGTCATCAAATACAAGACATGGGAAATCTGATTCCTCTTATCAACATCAACTTGTTTGTCAGAATGTTAGGTTTATTGCCACTTAAAATTAATTTTAAACTGCGTTTTAGAACTCATTGCAATGCAAGATATTAAGTGATCAACAAATGATCTATAGAATTTTGATACAAAAGTTTTGATAAAATTATTGTGATAAAAACTGTGAATTTCATTTATAATTTCTCAAATCTTTTCTCGTAAATTCTTTCTGACGGATGTCACTCCCCAATGGAAATCCTACTGAAATTTGCCCTTGGGAGTATCGATAATCCTAGACAGATTTCCCATGCCCAGAACCTTTAGTCCTTTTGTTACAAGGATACATAAAGGGTCTGTTCAGAACAACCAGGCAATGCTCAATGTCCAATAAAATAGCATCAAACATTCACAAACGATGCCACACTGAACAACAGCAATTTTCCATTAAAGAATTCAAGGCAATAAACTTCAGGATGTTTCCAACTGCAAAGATTCTCTCCATGATAGGAAGCCAAATTTAAGTGCCAATCACAAATGTTGCGCTATTGTCACTTTTTATGAAAGTTTCTTTAGTATGAAAAAGAGATCTGTGTTAGATTGGAACCAACCACCATTTTATTTGAGTGCCCCAAAGTACTGCAGTGTCTTAGAATTTTTTATAAAAATGTTTCGATTCTGATTACAAAAGTATGCTAACCTTATCAAATGTTGCTGAATATACCAGAATAAACTTTTGAAATGCTGTTCAAAACGCTGCATGGGAATCTCAGCAGCTTTAGATGAGAGGCAAAGGGTTAAGGTTGAACCTGGATATGGTAGGTTTTTTAGCAGAAAACCATCAACCTTGACTCCATCATTTTCCTGATATCTCTCCCAATGATTTACAGATACATCAGATCCCATCATATCTCTAGGGCACTCCTCTATGATTGGGTTTTAGCCATAAATCAGGTTGCTCATGTTTGATGGTCTTTTGTTCCACCATAGTCATGTGACATTAGCACTCAGACTTTCTCTAGAAAGTATCGTCTGCTTCTCTCACATTTTTGAAAATAACTTTTGAATAAAGCAAAAGTTCAAAAATAATTTGAGAGAGAGTTGTTGTTTTACTTCTGATAAACATTTCTCCTTCAAATGTTTTCAAGAAAATGCTTTTGTAAGTAAAATATATTCAAAATCATCAGGCCTCTTTTGGCCGCTCTGAGCATTAATGGGTTAAAATGAACCTTGAAACGAGCGCAACATTCTGACAGCCAATTGCCTAACTTCCTAGCTATAGAAGGGGGTCATTTAGATTAGCGATCCAGGCTCTTCTTTAAATGAATTTGATTCTCTTGGTCACAAATATGCGTGCATAGTTCTCTAGGTTATGTTACCACAAACGCATATATGTGTGTGTGGCATTGGAAGGATTAAGAAGATTCTGG
Organism: Maea johnstoni; assembly: GCA_963942565.1. Taxonomy (NCBI): domain Eukaryota; kingdom Metazoa; phylum Annelida; class Polychaeta; order Spionida; family Magelonidae; genus Maea; species Maea johnstoni. The sequence goes on along the minus strand of OZ012695.1, from coordinate 27,379,755 downwards.
GAGAGACAATACCCAAAAGATAAAAAAGATAAAATTGTGCATGGATTAAAACAAACCCTTCTTCATCTTCATCTTATAGATATGCAAATGTATTCAAATTTTAAAAAATTATCAATCATCACCAATTAATAACATGATTTAGCAGGTTATTGGTATAAATTACTATGTTATACCATTCTTTAACATGCTATATCATGTTATTGGCATTCTATTGGCATGTTCCAACATTTATTAACAATATTGAATGTGGCACGCTATACGATGTCAGAATATTCTAGGTTTTTCAACTAGGAGCATTAATATTTCAACTAGCATGTTTACTAACAAGATGAAAAAAAAAAAAGTTTTTGAAATAAATACAAATCAATAATTTTTGACATCAAATCTAAAATATTGTTTCCGATTTGCATATATGTAAGAGTATCAGTGCTAAGAAGAACGGGAGGGTGAATTGAAAACGGAAAAAGTCTTAGAAACAGTAAGTACCAATCTTCTGAGGTATGCTCCATAGTAACTCGCACCATGTAGAGTGCACATGTTAACAATTTTATCACCAAATTAAATATCCTTATGCGAAGACCTGAGAACAAATGTGAGAAAAGAACAATTAAGAAACATGGTAAGAACAAGTAAAAGACAATAATTATTATAAAAACAATTGAAAAACATGGTAAGAACAAGTAAAAGGCAATAATCATTATGAAAACAATTAAGAAACATGGTAAGAACAAGTAAAAGGCAATAAATGATATAAGACTATCTAACTTTTATGTACCTAAGGCCATTCCAATTCATTTACTTGTCTTACGAGCTCAGGAGGTAGGAAATGGGCCATTTTGGAATAAAAATAAAAGTTGAAAAATGTGACTTTTTTATTATTTTTTTTTTTTTTAGAGTCTGCTGACTAGGACTGGTAGCGAGATGTTTCTACCAGCCTATTCTCAACTAAATAAAATCAATCAATCAATTAATCCCTGTAACCTGTAGGGTGGGAGATATACATCCTCAAGTCTGAGGCTCTACTACAGCAATGATAGCTTCCTGTAGTTGATTGAATCACCCTTACAAAGAATATTCTTAAAACTTGCACTTTTTTTTTTTTTTTTTTTGAGTATGACAGAAAATTTCAAAACCACTTTCGTCCGTAAGACACCAAACGTGACTTTTTTTCTTTTTTTTTGGAGTCTGACAGGATTTTTTTTCCAAAAAAAGCTCGTAAGACAAGTAATTAAATTGGAGTGGCCTAACCTGTATACAAATGTGATTAATACAGCATCTAATTGTGACATTAACCCTTTCAATGCTAAGGCTTCTTCTGTACTAGACAAAAGACCACCAAAATGTTTAACCCTTATAATGCTGCTGGTGGCTAATTTGGCCAATACAAAATGAGGCGAAAAACCTAAAAACCCACTGAAACCCTGGCATAATTGTGCACTCATCTGAGAGTACTCAGTGAGAATTTTCCAATGAATACCAACATGACAAGGTTTAGATGGTTTTCAAAAATCATTGCGTGCTTGTGCTTTGGACGAAAGTAGCCTTAGCATTGGAAGGGTATTATAGGACACTGGTGCGTATTCTGTTTCGACAAAACTATTTTTTCAAATTTGCATAAAGGTTCCTTAGAAAATAACTGTGTCATGTTGGTAGTAATTGAAAAGCTCTTCGCCAGTGCTATCAGATGAGTACGAAAGTGCCAGGGTTTCAACCATTTTCAGCTTTTTTCACATAATTTTAATTTGACTAAATTAGCCATCAACAAGATAAGGGTTAAATCAACTGGAAGCATAAGACGGTAATGACACTCATGTCTAATTGCCCAAGTACTAAAGCTTGTAATACGTAAACAAACTCGGGAAAGGTACAATTACATAGCATTGTAACAAACACAAAAAGACAATAATATATCACTTTATCCCAATAATGCTCACAGCAGCCAAAAGCAGCCTGATAATTCTTATGAATTGTTTACAACATGTAAAACAACTTCAGAGAGGCAAAATTAGATAGCATTGCAACAAACGTAGAAAGACAGTGCTCACAGCAGCTAAAAGCAGCCTGATAATTTTGATGAAATCTTAAAGGCAAAGGCAGAGTTAGAAACAATTATTTGATGGAGAAATGTAATTCAGAAAATGACCAACAACTCTCCTTCAAATCTTTTCTAAAATCATACGCAATTCTCAAGTAATGGTCAAAAGTATATAAAATCCAGACGACAATTTCTAAATATTAATGGGTAATTGAGTGAAAATTAACAACCAGAGGAGAGATTTGTTGATTGAGTCACATAATCGGCATGACTTCTTGAAATATTTTCTGAAAAATGCACTGGTCATAAAGATATTATCAATGTACAGTCAGAAGAATTCTAGGTGCTACAGGCATGATATGATGCTTGTAGCGCCCAAACGGGCTTGACTGACTGAAGAAGATATATTGTTAATAAAGGCATATTTTGGGAAATATTTGATGGGAAAATGTTCCTCAAGACTCAATCTAAAACTCTCCTTGAAATCTTTTGAGAATCCACGTTTTATTCATGAGCTATTGTGAAAAGTGTCGCAGATGCAGACGGTTCTTTCCAAAGAAACTCTGCAGCATGAATGGGTTAAGGAATGAGTTTCCATGCTCACAAATAGATGTGGATGTGACAGGCATTCGAGAAAAGGTCATCTTTAGAATAAACCAGCACCGTCCTTGTTCTGCCAAAAGGACATTCTTAGTCATTGTATCGATCGCCCAAAACCACAACTAAATATCTGCCTTACACCACTCATGTCTGTTAGGGATGTCATTGATAGTCGACAAGTCGATAAATCGACATTTTCACTTTGTCAATTGAATCGAATAGAAAGGTTGGGTATCGAATCGAAATAATCGATATTCTGTACCCCAATAATGCCGTATGATTATCAATAAAAAATATGATTTTCCCAGACATTTTCCTGTTAAACTAACGCAAATTGAAACTCTGACTAAATATTTTATGGCTTTTGTAAGAGAAATTGGAAAGAATGGTGTACTTTACTCAAGCATATGGCCAAGACACAGGGTATCGAACCAAATCGAATCGAATCGATATATCAGAAAGAGTATAGCAAATAATCAAATCGAAAAAAAAGGGATATCAATGACATCCCTGTAATTAATTGTGCCCTACAAGCACAATACGTAGTATCGAATTGATTCGGATCGAATCGAAAAAATTTTTATCAATTAATCGAATCGATAAAATTTCATATCAATGACATCACTAATGTTTGTAGCACCCCAACAATACATTGCTCTTTTGGAGATATCTTTATGACACTCTTGAAATATTTCAATATTTAGGTTGGTTATAAAACAATTGTTTGTGAAAATATTGTTCAGACTAATGTTTAACCCTCTCAAACCCAGATTTACCCTTCAAAAAATTATTGCCTGAATTCCTGATACTTTTAAAGATAACTTAAGAATGAGAAATGCATTCATGAAATATAAGCAGGAGAGTTATCATATAGTTCTGGTAAATATTTCACCTATATACATATTTTTATCATGCTTTCATGAGAGTGACATTAACAAAATAGCCTGTTTTGGGTGGTCCAGTTACGATGGGTCAAATGGTTAGTTCATTGAAACAGCCTATCGAATTGAATCGAATCAACATATCAGAAAGAGTATAGCAACTATTCAAAGCAAGACATCCCTAAGTTTTCCCTGATGAAATTATTCTGAATACACTCATATCAATAAAAGAATAAGGAATACTTACTAGATCGCTGATTTTTGATAAAATATAGTTGTAACCGCTCCTTGAAAGACTTTTCGTTCGTGAAGAACTCTACTCGTACTCTGCAAAGAGACAAAACATTTCCTTATAAAGAGTGAATTTATACAATAGACCATCACCATGATGTCTTTTCTTAACCCTTCTAATGCTGAGGCTACTTTCATCCAAAGCACAAGGACGCAAATATTTTCGAAAACCATCGAAAGCCTGTCATGTTGGTATTAATTGGAAAGCTCTCGCTGAGTACTTTCATATGAGTACCCATTCGCCACGGTTTCGGTCATTTTTCACGTTTTTTGTATCATTTTGTATTGGCCAAACTAGCCACCAGCAGCATAAGGGTGAAGTATATATGGTGAATGACAAAAGAACAAAACCATTATGATTAGCAGTGTATGTAATATTTAGTGTATATAAACACATGAGTATGTATATTTATATAAACACAATTGTTAATGTATCAGCTGCTCAAAAGAAGAATTAGAAATACATATAGAAAACCAAGTCTATCAAAAAGGTGACCCTCGATCATATTTGCTTTAAATACAGAAACCATTCTTAATCTAACAGTCAATGTTTTCAGTATTCTCAAATATGTGTACATATTTTGAATTAAGTTGGAATGATTTTATAAATGTAAATCTACTTAAATTATGCTTATGACAAGCAAGGACAAAATAATAACATCTCAAAAATTCCACATACATCTTCTACCACAATTCAATTCAACCAACTCATATACCATTCACTCACACAATATACAATACACAGTGGTCAGTGATATTTTACAGTATGCATGTATCAACTCTGTGGGTGTTCCGAGGAAAATCTGGTGGAGTATAAAGTGGTCATTATGTACAGCACTGCTTATACCCTACAAACACTCCTGAGTAATCAATATCTAAAGTGTGCATATTGAGTGTTTTATATGTATATATATATATATATATATATACATATATATATATATATATATATATATATATATATATATATATATATATATATATATATATATATATATATATATATATATATATATATATATATGCATATATATATATATATATATATATATATATATATATATATATATATATATATATATATATATATATATATATATATATATATATATATATATGTATATATATATAAATTCTACTCACTGCTGTGGCCGCACACTGGCAATATTTGACACGGTTTAATGGGACACATTCTGACATATGCCAGTCATATAAGTGCTGCCACAGAGAGTAAATGGACCAAGTTCCCATTAAAGCTTTGATAGGCATGAGCCCTTCTGCTACAGATGCCTCTCTTGAGTTAAATTGCCATGCAAATCCATTTACCTCCATTTCCCTCAGGATCAGCAGGCTTGACAGGCACCATTTAGGCATCAACCCATTCACGCCGGTATCGTCCCATAAGGTCTGACCATTTTGAAAATATCTCCAAAATTTAAGCATATTTTAGAAAATATTTGATGGAGAAATGTCCATCAGTGTCCAACCGACAACTGTTCTACAAAAATGTTGTGCATTTATGCTGATTTCTGAAGATATCGGAGAAATCATCATAGATCCAGAAGACTATTTTGAGGGGTGGAAAAGGGTTAATGACTTTGAGGAGGAATATTCACTTGTCTGCAGACCTAAAAGTCACTTAACCCTCTCACTCCCAGCGCCACTAGAAGAAATTGTTGTTAACCCATTAAAGCAGAGTATTCCCTGAAAAGTGACGTCTGGATTATTTATACATTTGATAATCAAATAAAAGATAAAAGCATGCATGTATGAAACATCTGGAGAAAAGTTGTCAGTTTATTCTTGATCAATATTCCTCCTTCCAATTTCATTCAAAAATGTGCTTTGGACACTATATTCATGCCTGTCTTATCAACTAACCCCAACATGGCAATTATCGATTATAAATCTTTAACTGCAGCACATTTTGATAAATATTTCAAGGAGAAATGCTTATCCGTATTCAACCCATTAGTGCTCGCCGCGGCAAAAACATGCCTTACAGTAAAAGTAAAAGCAGAGTTGGGAAAATATTTGAAGCAGAAATGATAATTAGAACAGCAACAACAACTCTCCTTCAAATAATTTGAAAAATAGTTATTGATATCCAGGATATTGTCATAAGTATTTTGGATCCAGACAATTTCAAGAGAAACTCTTAAGCATTAATGGGTTTACCTACAATTCTCCTCCAAAAATATTGTGAATTCACATACGTTTTCTTAGTTATTTCCAAAAGTATTATAGAAACTGACAACAGTTTCAGGCATAAACAGGTTAACCCAACAACCGTTGAAGCAGTGCGATGATTTGACACAAATTGTCGTTGTCAAGGAGAGACAGCAGATACAATGGGATATTGATCCAAGTCAGGCCAGGTTCCATTAACCCATTAATACTTCTTCCAGAAATTGTCGTCTGGAGTGATGATACTTTTGAGGATAGCTTTTGAATTGAGAAAGATTTCATAAAATATTTGAAGGAGAGTTGTTGGTAATGTTCTGGTCAACATTTCTCCTTCAAATATTTTGCCAATCATGCTTTAGCCTGAAAGATTTCATCAAAATTATCAGGCTGGTTTTGGCCGCTGTGAGCATTAATGGGTTAAAAGATGAAGCAACCAAGAAGGCCTGATACGCTTACTGATACAGCTATTCTTTGGATAAGAAAGCAGTTAACCCATTAATTCTTAGCTCGTCCAATGATGAGACTACTTCTCTCCAAAGCACAAGAAAAGCAACGATATTTGAAAACCGTCTAAACCATGTCATGTTGGTATTCATTGGATGGCTCTCGCAGAGCACTCTCAGATGAGTATAGTACCCATTTGCCAGGGTTTCAGTCATTTTCCAGGTTTTTGCATCATTTTGTACAGGTCAAATTAGCCACCAGCAGCATAAGGGTTAAGAGTTTCCATAAAATTTGCTGTGTGGATCTATGAAGCTTTATAACAGTAGAATCGAAAACAATTAGTGTTATGATAAACAATTTTCTCCTACAAAACTTTTCCCAAATATTTTTTCTGCATGAGAGATGTCATTGAAATTGCAAGGCTGCTCTCGGATGATATACTATGAGTATATCAATAGGTTAAAGTAGAATTCAACTTACAACCCTTCATCAAGCATTTTGTGAATGTGTGCAGTGTATCTATAGCTATCTGACATTTAGCCTTTTAAGTATACAAAATATAGGAAGCAGAGTTCAACTTACTACCCTTCTTTAAACATTTTGTGAACTTGTGCAGCCATATTTATATATATATACCTAACATTTAACCTTTTAAGTACACACAATGTTCCCATAGAAATAGGACCAATTAGGGGTACATTATAATCATAATGGCATGCTGTCAATTTGTCATTGAGAGTAAACTGAACATAAATACTATGAGTTTGGCCCTAATGGTGTAAGTACCTCCACCATGGCAAGATCAACACAGATATCAAACACCTATATCTGTGTAAGCTTAACCCATTAATGCTCACAGCGGACAAAAACAGCCTGACAATTTTGGTAAAAATCTCTCAGGAAAAAGCAAATTTAGGAAAACGTTTGAAAGAAAAAATGTTGATCAGAACACTACCAACAACTCTCCTTCAAATATTTTGCAAAATCGTTCTTCATTCCAAAGTTATTGTCTAAAGTATCTCTAATCCAGACGATGATTTCTTAAAAAGTCTTTAGCATTAATGGGTTAACATGTACTATGCAGGCCACCTACATTCTGTAATTAACTCTAGGCAGGATAAATTATGTATGATTTGTCAACCAGTCCTCTTAATCTTTCCGATAACAGACATAAATCAATCAATACATGCTTTAAGCATTAGAACATACACTATTTGAAATAAATATTATCATTATTGTAATTATTATTATTATCATTATTACTATTATTATAATTATTACTATTATTATTATTATTATTATTATTATTATTATTATTATTATTATTATTATCATCATCATCATCATCATCATCATTATTATTATTATTAGTAGTAGTAGTAGTATTAGTATTATTATTATTAGTATTACTACTATTATCATTCTTATCATTCTTATTATCATTCTTATTCTTATTCTTATTCTTATTATTATTAGTATTGTTATTTATCATGAAAAATATATTTGACAATAAACCTCCCCATTTTATTTCCCAACATTTAAGTACCAAGTTGGCACCTTTGAAGACTTGACATATATCAAAAACAGGGAAAATGTAGAGAAATATATGTAGTCGCTGAAGATCATTGCATTAATGGCTTTGGAATAAATATAATCATAAACATGAAAGAGCTCCACATTTCTTTTTTATTTTCAGCAATCTCGAGGTAAAGGGTTGGAAAGTAGGATTTCTTGAATCTTTTCTAAGCAAAAGGATCAGGAAGAGAAGTCTATATCAAGCAGTGTTAAAATGGGCAATATGTAACCTAAAGAAATCCAATTTCCCGTTTTATTTGCTGCCAAAAACAACTTTTTTGGTTGAAATAAATCAGATTTGCAAGGCTGTCAGGGCCGAGTTTGAAGACTGGATATAGAGGCCAAGTTCAAGATTTTTTGTCGATTTACTGAGCTGAGAAAAGCAGCAACATATTGGATGATATCTAAACATAAATGAAAAAAACAAACTAACTTCCTGCTCTCCATTTTCTAACCCTGCCAAATCTAGAGCTTTGGTTATAGTTGATCAGAGACTATCAGAGCAGGTTGGAATGAAGTAGCAACATATTGGACAGTATTTAACCATAAATTAGAGAAAAGCTCAGTCTTGAGGGCAGATCAGTTTAAACCTTATGCTTGCGGGTGACTAAATTGTCCAATAAAAAATGATGCAAAAAATCTGAAAAAATCACAGAAACCCTGGCACATAGTACTCATCTGAGAGTACTCAGTGCGAGCTATCCAATGTATACCAACATGACAGGGTTTAGAGGGTTTTCAAAGATCTCTGCATCCTTGTGCTTCTGGCAAAAGTAGCCTCAGCATTGGAAGGGTTAACCAGAAGTGAAACAAAAAAAACTTCCTGCTCTCCAACTTCGAACCCTGCAGCAAATCCACAGCTTTGGTTGAAATTGGTCAGAGCCTATCAGAGCAGGTTATTAAGAACTGGGTTGAGAGGCCGGGTTAAAAGGCCGAGTTTAGGATTTCTCCTCTATTTGCCTAGCTGACGAATCAGCAGGTATGAATAGAAAGCCCCCCATCATATAGGATGATATGTGCCAAGCGCATGCATGAAATAGCCTTGTCGCATCGCATACAGTAAACCTGCTTTAGGCAAGTTAACTCAGTCGAGAGGGCAGATCAATTCAACCTAGTAACTGAAGGCAAGCCTCTTGTGGAATAGGATAGCCACTAGCTCACTACAAACATGAAATCTCCTTGAGGGGGTGGGTCATGAAACAGGGTAAACATACACAACTTAGGAAAATAGTGCCATTTTTTGGGCTATTACACTGAAAATTATTGACCTCTTTTTACAATGTGAGGGGCCATTGTGCCCACTGATATATAGTCTGGGTTTGACAATAAGTCCATCTTAGGCCACTCCAATTTATTTACTTGTCTTACGTGCTCAGGAGGTAGGAAATGAGCCATTTTGGAATAAAAAAAAAGTTGAAAAATGTGACTTTTTTTTTTTTTTTAGAGTCTGACGACTAGGATATGTTTCTACCAGCCTATTCTCAACTAAATAAAATCAATCAATCTATTAATCCCTGTAACCTGAAGGGTGGGAGGTATACCTCCTCAAGTCTGAGGCTCTACTACAGCAATGATAGCTTCCTGTAGTTGATTGAATCACACTAACAAAGAATATTCTTAAAACTTGCACTTTTTTTTATTTTTATTTTTGGAGTCTGACAGAAAATTTCAAAACCACTTTCGTCCGTAAGACACCAAAGATGACTTTTTTTTTCTTTTTTTTTGGAGTCTGACAGGATTTTTTTTTCAAAAAAAGCTCGTAAGACAAGTAATTAAATTGGAGTGGCCTTATAGGTTTTTGTAACTGAAAATGAACTTTTGGCCCCTTGTTTTATAATGGAATGGATCCAGGTGCCCATGAATAAATAATCTCTACCGTACATCAAACATGGTGTTAGCCAAAATGTACAATAACAAAATCCTATACTAAGTAACAATTAAAAAAGTTAAATATGAATCAACTCCAAGGACCCATTTATATTTCTTTCCTCCTTAATCCCCCCCACCCCCCAGTTTCTTGTTGAAAACACTGAGAAAGTCCCTTACTTCTTATCTCTCACAATTTGGCCTAAATTGGACAAAAAAAATAGGTAAAAGAAGTAGTTTTCCATTAGAAAATCTTCAAGAAAGGGATGCACTATTGTTTCCTTGGCCTGATTGATATCATGAATTTCCCGCATGAAAGACTGAAGTTCGTTCCTGGTGCGTGGGCTGGCGATAAGAACTGAAGGCAGAAAACTCGCATCCTTTAATCTCCCCGAGAACGAAGAGCGCAGGAAATGAAATAAGGATCATCTGCCTCCAAGCGTGGCAAGGAGATAATGCCTTTGGTCGTGGCCATGACAGCAGATCATGTATTCCTACTTACAGGCCCAATATTGAAAAGGTCTGATCAGTACAGAGAGAGGTTAGCAGCAAAGTCAACTCATTCAAGCCTGGAGATCTACTTGACCAGTGTTGTCTGGACACGGTCATCATGGCCATGACAGCATTATTATCATGTATTCCTACTTAGAGGCTCAATATTGAAAAGGGTTGATCAATGCACGGAGGGCCTGTCTCGATGGTTTTGTGGTCTAAGGCATTGCCACTGACTGCTAGCTGTCTCGCACCACTGCCTGGATTCAAATCCTGGCTGGGGCATGTGAGAAAGTTGCCAGTGACTTGGGGTTAGGCAGTGGTTTTCGCCGGGTACTTCAGTTTCCCCCACCAGGTAAATCCTGTCAGTGTGATATTTCCATGTGTTAGACTGTACAGTTTTAGATGTAGATGCCAATGGGCTATTACATCATCAAAATGATGCAACAATAATATTTTCAGCAACCACATTCTTGGATGTAATCAGTTTTGAGGTAAAACTGCCACTTATATTTTATATCTGCAAATGTGCAATCTCAACGATTCATATATTCCTATCACATTACATTAATGGAGCTTGCAGTTCTATTGAGAAACACTTAGGAATATAGCAGGTTTCCAAAGTAAATATCACTTTCATTACAAAGCTATAACCAACCTAGCAACAGTGTGCATTTATAGCCCACACATTTCGATAAAGCTTCCTCATATGTTTGATAAGTACTCTGAGAGATTACCTAGAAACAGGTTATTGAAAGTCTCATATATTGAAAGCCTTATCATGTGGACACTTTGCAATGTGTCACTAAACCTGGCCATGTATTTGACAGTTTCACATGAAATAAGAGGTTTCAACTGTTTCTACTTTTCTTATCACATTGTTATGATAAAATGTGATAAAGAACAAATTTGTATTAATTGAACATTTACACATTTTTCCTGTAGCAGTCCATATAAGCTTGTAACTCCTTAGAGAATATTTTCCTATAAAAAGCTTGTCATTGAAGGAGAATTCGGAATTTGGGACTTATGACCATTGTCGCTTTTTCGGCTGCTTTAATATATTAATGAAAGAAGCTGGTTTCTGTATAGGAAGAGTGATAATATTGAAATTATTTCCCAGCACTGCTCTCAACCAATATCCCATGCTCTGTAAGCCTGGCAGTGACTCGGCCTGCCTGCCTGCATGCCTGCCTGCCAAGGGGGTCTTAGTTTTATGTGTTCATAAAAAGCACAACATCTTTCACACATTAAGCCTGGCCAGTATATAATGCACATTTAATGGGACGAGGGGGATTTCTCCTTAACTCACGCATGCTCTGAGATTTCTATGACTTAACTGTCGTCTGGACGTGTGATACTTTTAGAAATAATTTTGAAAATAAGCATAAATTGGAAAAATATTTGTAGGGAGGCTATTTGTTAGTTTCTAATTTACATTTCTCCTTCGAATATTTTCTGAAAATTGAATTTGCAAGAGAGATATCATCAAAAAAGTCAGGTGGTTTTGGGCGCTACGGGCATGAATGGGTTAACTCAGTCTTGCAGCCCACTGATCCCACCTGACGAGAGCACCTACTGCAGACAAGTTCTTCATGGAATTTTTTGCCTGTCTGAAAAGTTCTTTTTCATGAAACGACTTGTCTGGATGGGCCATGGCTACCTCCAGCCCTGACCACACTACAATGCCGACATTTAATTCCTGCACTAAATGTATGGGCAGCCCGGCTATATAATACATGACCACACGCCTGATTACCACCAAGTTTCCTGGGCATCTTGGGATAAATGATACCTTGAGGCTCAGAGGGGTATGGTGAAAAATGAAATAGCATAATATAAATCAATGGGGAGGATGACACTAAATGGAATAGCTATGAGGGGGGGGGGGGGGAGAAACATCAAAAGAAATAGCCACATCATGTAACTATTGTACTCCATTCTAGGAGGATGATTTTGCACCTGTGGCACCTGTGATAAAAGGATTTGAGCCTGAGGTGGTTATTAATATGCTTATCATGCCAAATTAGGCACAGAGGTGAAGAGCAGTCTCCAAGGTTACACAAATGAGGCAAAACGTTCTCATGGCAACAAGGTCCTTATACAATAAACACACCAGATACCACAGTGATATCACCTTACAATAACAAAGTTACGCTTAAAGGCCTCACAATATCAGTCAATACATAGATATACAACAAAGACCAAGTGATATATATATATATACATATAATAATTACTATTATTATAATCATTATTATTATGATTATTATTATTGTAATTATTATAATCAAAATTATTATGGTTATTATTATCATTATCATCATCATCATCATCATAATCATCATCATTAATATTACTATCACAATTATCATTATTATTACTATCATAATTACAATTATTATAATTATCACTATTATTATCATTATCATAATTATCATTATTATTATTACCATCATTATTATCAGTATTATTGTTATTATTATTATTAATATTATTATCATTATTATCATTATTATTATTATTATCATTATTATCATCATCATCATCATTATTATAATTATTATTGTTATTATTATGATTTTTATTATTATCATCTTCACCAGCAGCATAAGCATCCTCCTCCTCATCATCATCTTCTTCTCATCATCCCTTAAGCCAAATAACTCATAAATCTCCCTCTGCAAACTAAGCCCTAAAATCAGCAGCGTCTTGATTGACAGTTCAGACTCTCACAGCTGATCTGAACCTGATTACCACAACCCTCTAGCATCTTGAGTGACAGTTCAGACTCGTACAGCTGATTCTGGACCTGATTACCACCACAGCCTTTTGGTGACATTCATGTTTCAAATTTGCCATTCAATGTAACAATAACCTTTGATTGCAATTTTACTGCCAGTGGCAAAGACTTGTTCGTTATGAATGAAATATTTTGATGAACACATAGTGTTTGAGGATCTGGTCGCAGCGACCAATAACAGTGTACAGTGCCAAGATATGAGTAGGTGTTGCTTGCCTCGCGCTGTATGATCTGATGGCATCTGGACCTCAGCCATTTCTGCACCACTTGGCTGCCAACTCTTCCTGGCACAGAACACACTCTCATCCAGCTGTATGTTGAGAGGATGATCCCCTCAACATACAGCGGACATGCAGCTATCTTAACCCTTCCAATGCTGAGGCCACTGTCATCCAAAGCACAAGGATGCAAAGATTCCTGAAAACCATCAAAACCCTGTCATGTTGGTACTCATTAGAAAGCTCTTGCCGAGTACTTTCAGATGAGTACCCATTTGACAGGGTTTCAGCAACTTTCTAGTTTTTTTTGCATCATTTTCTATTGGCCATATTAGTCACCAGCAGCATAAGGGATAAGAGTGGAGATCTTTAACCCATTCATATCTAGAGATCTCCTTGATACTGGTTGTAATTTTGACTTAAGGCAGGAATTGCAAAAGATATTTGAAGGATAGTTGTAAGTTAGCTTCTGATCAACATAATTCTCCTTCAAATGCTTCCTGACAATCATTTTTGATTAAGAGATATGGCCAAAAAAAACGGAGTCTGATACTTAGATTTCAGGCTAGCTGGGCCCGAAACGGTCTTTTGATAAAATTTAGTAGTCAAAAAACAGGATTTCAGGTTATTACAATACTATTCTGGGCCCCTAGTCTAGTCTAGTCTTGGGGCCAACAGCAAAGTCTAGGGGCATAATTGCCCCTGGGCGCCTGGGAAAGTCAAACCCTGAAAGAGTCAGGCAGTTTTGGGTGCTACAGGCATGAATATAGGTTACAGTACTGTTGATGAAGATTCTGTTTATTCCTTATGAAAAAAAAATCTACATTTTCTTTTTTGGAATTTTGTCCTTAATTTGTAGATATCAACCCATTATGCCTAGAATTCCTGCTATTACTGAATGCAGTCTGGATGCTATGATATTTTCAGAACAATGTGGAATAAAGTATGAATTCACTGAAATATATAAGGAAAATTTGTAGACATTTCTGCTTCCAATATATGTAACCAAATATGCTTTTGATCAAAATAGTCAGTTTTTTAGCAATCGTTGGCATAATAAATTACTTCTTTAATAAAATTGTATATTCACACAATATATAAGCTTTTCCCCTTCAAATACCTCTCTGGAATGGGTCTAGAGGTATTACCATTTGTGCCAGAAGTCCCAGGTGTTCAAACATGACTGGGTTAAAGATCTAAGCATTCTTCTCGCTTAGGCACTGTCTACTCTTATCAGTCCGAAACACATTCCTTCACCAGTAGACATTAGGCATACTCACCATGCAGACCTAAACATGGAGGGGTCAGACAAGAGGCAGAAAGTGCACATACAGTACATCAACTCTACAGCTGACAGGGCAGTTTTAATGGGTGGGGAAGGGGAATGTACCTATACTAACCTAGATCTACAGCCCAGCAGGATAGTGATTGGCCCTTACCAATGTACTAATATCATACATACATACACACATACATACATACATACATACATACATACATACATACATACATACAAACTTACATACAAACATACACACATACATACTTACAGATAGACAAACACAGAGACACATTCATACACCATGTATGTATGTATATATATATATAAATATATATATATATATATATATATATATATATATATATATATATATATATATATATATATATATATATATATATATATATATATATATATATATGTATATATATATATACATACATATACATATATATGCTGCACAATTATTGCTGCTGCCTATGTATGCAGGATACCTATAACCCCAGCCAGCCTATTGCCCTTGCATTGCATGCCATCTGTATAGCGATAGTCTGTGCCTAACTAACAGCTGAAACTGTGAAAGTAACCAGACCCCACACCCCCATCTTGACATTGCAGCCGCGTGCGGCCAGTAACAAATAATTTCAGCATGTCCACTGCAAGCCCTCCAGGTCCATATACACAATCAGCAGCTCCTTTACCCAGATATACATTCCCTACAAGACCTATAACATATCATCCCAGCTTGTCCACTGTAAGCCATCCAAGCCCATACAACAATCAGCCGCTATTTTACCCAGATCCATTCCCAACTTTGCAGCCGTATACGGCCAGCAACAGGACCTATGACATATCACCCGAGGTTGTCCACTATAAGACCTCTATGGCCATACACCAATTTGCAGGAACTTTACCAAGATACGTTCCCTACAAGACCTATAACATATCATCCCAGCATGTCCCCTGTATGCCATCCAAGCCCATACAGTAATCAGCAGGAACTTTACCCAGATCCATTCCCTAATTTGCAGCCATATACGGCCAGCAACAAGACCTATAACATATCATCCCAGCTTGTCCACTATAAGCCCTCTATGGCCATACACCAATTTGGAGGAACTTTACCAAGATACATTCCCTACAAGACCTATAACATATCATCCCAGCTTGTCCACTATAAGCCCTCCTCATCCATACACCAATCAGCAGCTATTTTACCCAGATCCATTCCTAACTTTGCAGCCACATTACGGCCAGCAACAAAACCTATAACATATCATCCCAGCTTGTCCACTATAAGCCCTCTATGGCCATACACCAATTTGGAGGAACTTTACCAAGATACGTTCCCTACAAGACCTATAACATATCATCCCAGATTGACCACTGTAAGCCCTCCACACCCATACACAATCAGCAGCTACTCTACCCAGATCCATTCCCAACATTCCAGCCACATGCGGCCAGCAACAAGACCTATAACATATCATCCCAGCTTGTCCACTGCAAGCCCTCTATGGCCATACAGCAATCAGCAGGAAATTTACCAAGATCCATTCCCAACATTGCAGGGGCCCGCTCTGACGGACCTGTAGTCTAAGGCGCCGCCAATGACTGCACACTGTCTCTCACCTCTGCCTGGGTTCGAATCCCGGCCTGGGCATGTGGGAAAGTTGCCAGTGACTTGGGGTTAGGCGGTGGTTTTCGCCGGGTACTCCGGTTTCCTCCACTACTTACAACTGGCTAGTCACGAATTAGCCACAATTGGGATAATGTGACGAAAAACAAAATTCCAAATTCCAAATTCCAACATTGCAGCTGCACGTGGCCTGAGCAACAAGACCTATAACATATCACCCCATCATGTCCACAGCAAGCCATCCACGCCCATACAGCGATCAGCAAGAACTTAGTTCAGATGCATTTCCACATTCCTGCTGTCAGAGGTTATACTCTTGTTTACCTTACTGTACCAGATGTTGGCATAGCTGGTGGGCAGTTTATAGAGTGACGAGAGATGGCTACTCTGGCTTTTCCAGTGCTACCATGGGGAGGCCAATATAAACAAACATATAGACATTACATGTATGTGTGAAGACAAGAACACACACACACATAAATATATATATATATATATATATATATATATATATATATATATATATATATATATATATATATATATATATATATACTGTAGAACACATATATGACGCGTGTCCCAAATATAGCGAATTGGGGAGTTTTGGCATCATTGCGTATCTTTATGTTAGCGACAGTAGGCGCCGCTAACGTACAGAAAGTACAAATAAAAAAGTACAGCGTTTTTATATATAGCGAAGCGGAACCACACGCTATGTACGCTATATATAAACAGACGCGTAAATTGTGTGTTCTACAGTATATATATATATATATATATATATATATATATATATATATATAAATATATATATGCATGTATGTGTGTGTGTGTGTGTGTGTGTGTGTGTGTGTGTGTGTGTGTTTATTTATATGTTTTGAATAATTTTCCAATGATAAAACATGATCATTGAAACTATTTCCAGCTGTAACCTCATTCAAACAAATAACTTGTCTAGATTAGCACACCAGATATATTGAAAGGCTTGCAAGCTTAAGAAGGACCTTAATAACAAGCACCACTATTGTGTAGTATATTCTAGCCAAGCAGGCAGTGCTGAATAGGCATATTCCTGCACTGTGATTCTCGCTGATGAAAATAAATGGTGATATCTGTGCTTATGGTAATGATCAAGCATTGGATTACAATGGATGATTTGTGGAACATTGTATGGTATTCTTCATGCCTACTAACCACTTCATGCTCAAAATACCCAACAGAGTATTGAAAGGTTTGTATATATATTGTCAATTTCTCTGCCATAAATGGGCTAAATTGTGATTAGCCATTTGAAAATGCTGAAGTAAACCGGAGAACCTGGCAAAACCAACGCCTTTAACCCCAAGTCACTGCTAACATTCATTGGCTGCCTACTAGTGTGAGACAATGTTCTATTGTAAATTGCATTAACCATTTCATGAATAGGTAATCTGGAAAAATGACAACTGGATTCATTGGGCATCGGGCAGAAATTTGCAAAATAGTTGATAGAGAGTGGTTCTTTTTGTTCAGACCAACATTTGCCATCAGTTTATATACATTTTTTCTTTGAAATTCACTTTATCAGAAAGATATTTTTAAGACTGTAAATCAGGCTTTTTTTGGTTGCCAATGCAAGAAATGATTTTAAAATATAGTAGTAGTAAGTTGTTTGAAGAAATAATAATTTTTCATTATGAAAAGATCAAGATGAACTTCTAACCAATGTGTGCCTGAAGATCCTATTGACATGTGTCATCTGGATCTACAATACAGGTGAACTTGAATATGACGGACTCAATGGGACCAGGAAAATTGGTCCGTCATATGCAAAATCTGTCGTATACAGATGATGAATACTTGATATGCATCGGACTGGTACCAAGCATATTGTCCATCATATGCAGAAATCTGTCGTACAGTGGTCCGTCATATCCAAGTTCACCTGTACTTCGATAATAACAGCAGAAATAACCATATATATTTGAAGGAGAGTTGTTAATTAGTTGGTGACCAACATTTATATTTTTCTTGCAAATATTTTCCCAAAGTTTCATTTTATAGAGAGATATCACCAAAGTTAGCAGGCTGTTTTTGCAATAGAGGCATGAATGGGATAAGGACACTATTTGACATTCTAAGTTATTCCAACTGTGTGAGACTACATAATTACCCAGTATTGCTTAAGAGTTTCTTGAGAAATAGTCATCTGGACCTCTCATACTTTTGACAATAATGTTGGAATTAAGAATGGTTTAAAAAAATATTTGAGGGAGAGTAGTTGATAAGGTCCTGATTAACATTTCTCCATCAATTACTTTCCTAACTACGTTTTTAACTACAAAATTTCAACTAAATTGTCAGGTTGCATTTGGTCGCTGTGAGCATTAATGGGTGAAGGGCTATTAGCATAGATGATAAGTCAGTTCTGTAAATCTCATGACGAAATGCATACCACTACAGCACTCTCATCCTTTAGGCTCACACACAAGCCAGATTTAATTGCTACAGTATTAAACAACCATACAAAATTTACGCCTTCCTTGAGCATATTATATAATCAATGCGTTTATCTTTAGACAGCCCTCAGGCCTCTTCTTCTCCCTCGTATTATGACATCCCATAACTTTACCTGCTTTATGACCGAAGACTGCTGCTCCCATCACCATAAAGTATGCATTTATTCTCAATTTTGCAGTAACTGAGTAGATGCTTTCATACCATAACATTCTTTCTCAATCATAAGGGTATTCGACTGGCTGAATTTGAATAAATATTGGCCTGAGTTAAGGAGCATATCCACTATAAGCTGACAGCACAGACAAAGTTATGTGATGCACGCTTCACACAGCATCTTCAGATTAACCTTTTGATTTCCAAAAAGCCTTTAACCCATTCAAGTCCAATAGTTTGCAATTGTTACCAAAACATTTCACACATAATTCTCAAAAATATAGATCTAAAGCACTATAACAAATGTGTGAAGAGGCATAACCTAATTTGCACTAAGTTTGTGTCTGATTCCTGTTTATTTGATTTATATATTTTTTCTTTCCTTCTTATTTTTTTAATTCATTTAATTAGTTATTTATTTATTTGATTTTTTGTTCATTTATTCATCTTTGATATCTATTACAAATTGGTCAATAAAAGAGAGTAAGGTAATCATGGCATATATTTGAAACATGCGCAATATTTTATGCAACTGTGGTAAAGGGTCAGCTCCCTTTCCAAATTTAGCTGGTTATACCAATGAATTCCCAGGATTTTCCTAGAAAACTTCTTGGATTTCCTGGGAAGTATCAGCTACGTCTGTTTAGGTAAAAAGGTTGTTTGTTTCCTGTAACCCTACCCTAACAAGTTTTTACTCAAAAAAATCCCTACCCTTACCTTTTTTCTGCCCTGCCAACATAAAACACACATTTTTGAAAAAAAATTAAAAAAATAATCCTAAAATAAAAAATAAAAAAAATAATCCTAAAAAAAAAAAAGATTTCCCAACCTGCCTACCCTTTTTCTTAATCTACCCTAAAATTTTACAACCTACCTACCCTATTTCTTTTCGGACTGTTACAGAAAACGAACAATTTTTTTCTAGGCCTTATATGAAAGCCCCATCTACAGGTATACTCTGATCAAATATTGACTCTGTACATGAAATTCCCTGCCCTTTCTGATGGCCTCTGGAAAGTGCATGATAGTCTCTATTCAATTACTGTTATGACGTTACATAACAATAACCATATTACCTGGGCCTGTCTACCTAAAGCAGTGGTGGTTTTAGCTAGCTAATATGATAGGTATATACCATCAGAACTGCTAGGAAGGTACAACGCTAATGGAACAATTTCACCCATTCACACCTGAAGGCTCCTCTCTTAAAGCGCAGTATCATTCCATGGTATATTTATGAAAATATTTTTAGAATAAAGCATTTGTATACAAGATATTCAAACAATATTTGTTGATTTAATTCTGATCAATATTTCTCCTTAAAACAATTACCAAAACATACATTCACAAGCAAAAAGTCACCAAAATAATCAGGAGTTTTTTTTTTCTTTTTTTCTCTTTTGTTATTTGTTTTTTGTTTTAGATTTTTTGACAAATGCAGGAAGGAATGAGTTACGATTGGTCGTTTAAGACAGGTGATCTTTCCAAGCAGGTGGACTGATAGGCATTCATCATCTAGAGGTATTTTGGAACAGGTCTTCATTGGCAGGTGCGTGGCACCTCTAAACATCTGACTTTCACACAAGATTTGAGCTTATTGTGGTTTCAGTAAATGGTATCAAGAATTTGTAAAAAGATGAAACAAACAAAAAAAAAACAGTTGTGAATATGAAAAAAAAAAAAAAAAAAAAAAGATTTGAGCTGAGACTCTCTAGGATATCTTCTAGGAAAATACATGGGAATTTGTATTCCAAGCTTCATAATTCCTGTAGAAAGATTGACCAGCTCTTTTCCATTAAAGAGAAATATGACCAGAAATACTCTGAGAAACACGGTTGTTTGGAAAACAATGAAGAACCTTCCTTTTTGAATATTTACTGCAGGATACCTTCCTTTAATTTGGCCAATACAAAATGGTGCAAAAAATTCTTAAAATGATTGAAAACCTGACACATGGGTACTCATCTGAGAGAACTCAGCAAGAGCTATCTAATGAATACCAACATCACAGGGTTTAGATGACTTTCAAAGATCTTTGCAACCTTGTGCTTCGGACGGCAGTAGCATCTGCATTGGAAGGGTTAAGAAGTATTTCCACGTGTCCCAGAAACCTAGGTCATCACAGTGCAGTACACTCTCGCATGCGCAAACATTGAGTTTGTGGACACAATTTCCTGCTGGTTTCCGCTGGCCGTATACACATACAGATGAGCACGAAAAAGGTGCCATGTCATTAGGGTAACTATGTTAGGCGTGCTGGGCCTGGAGATTGGAGACGTTGAGGTGATGTAGTTAGCACGAAAATCAGATGCCAATCTTTCCCCTGCATCTCTCTCTTCATCTCCATCCCTAATCACACATTCTCCTCAACATGGAGATATACGACAAACATGTTAACACTCATTGTGGGACATTCACCTCTAGCCTGGTCATCTTCATATTCATAACATCCCTTAAATAAGACACCTACTGATGTTTTTAACACAGTGTTCAAGTCACATTTCTGATGCATATTAGAAAACCTCTAAGATATAAACATTTCCTTGTGTGAGTATTTGTTCCCAGAAGTTTTTCAAATCTCAGAAATTTCACATCTACACCCACAATATCTACCTAAATATATATATATATATATATATATATATATATATATATATATATATATATATATATATATATATATATATATATATAACTATATACAAAAGCTGAAAAAATAGATATACATATATAAATATAAATATGAATTAACATATGCCTTAACTCTGTAAATGTATATATATATATATATATATATATATATATATATATATATATATATATATATATATATATATATATATATATATATATATATATATATATATGTATATATATATATATGTATATATATATATATGTATATATATATATATATAATTACATATATATATATACATATATATATATATATATATATATATATATATATATATATATATATATATATATATATATATATATATATATATATATATATATATATATATATATATATATATATATATATATATATATATATATATATATATATATATATATATATATATATATATATATATATATATATATATTTATATACATGTGTGTGTGTGTGTGTGTGTAAATGGCCTTGAATATAAGTGTCTTAAAAACTGTTGCTCCTCTGCTTCTTCTGCTGCTGTGTGAAGAAATGTACTATACGTGGCATGGTTGAGTGAAAACAAACCATCTTAAATAGTAGCAATTCCTCTATTCCTGCAGCATTCCCAGTGTTTATAGACAGTGTCAGTACAAATTACCTAGAGCACTATAAACAAGCAGTGCTAGGTGCTGTTTACAATTAGGCAGAACCAGATTTGTCAGTACTGCCAGAATAAATTGTTTTATGCTATTGGTGGTGTGGAATACAAATTCATTCACACAGCCAGGGGTCCAACATAACCTTTTTATGTAAGAGCCAATCATGGCCTTAACTCTGTAAAGTATGGGACCCAAAGAAATACTTCAGGACTCAGGAATAGTTCATACTCAATATTCCAAAAAATTACTGATTTTATGAGTTTTTTCAGCAAAAAAATTTGATTTAAAAGAATCTGATATATACAATAAATAATATGTAATACTTATCCACAAATATAAATCATATGGATAAAACAGAAATGAAAAACTCAACTGATAAACTTGAAGTTTATATCTGTTTGATGCCTGAGCCTGTCAAATAAAAACTGCTTCTTGAAGATATGATAGTCGTGAAAATAACTTCAGAATGAAGCATAAATAAGCAACAGAAGAGTTGTTGGTTACATTCAAATCAACATTTCTCCAAATCATACTTACTATCTAAATATTTTTATGTCTAATATATATATATATATATATATATATATATATATATATATATATATATATATATATATATATATATATATATATATATATATATATACTCTGTTCAATCCCTATTTTTCTATGAAAAACAGTCATAAAATTAGAAATATTAACGAAAGTGTATTTCAATCATAGAGGAAAATATTCAGGACTTCTTGTATGACTACTGTTATAAGTGGGTAATGATTATGCCAGAGGCATAAAGAGTATCCTATTAGACAGGCATACAAACACAGCATCAGGAATCTTCTCTGGCAAAAATATCATATTGCACTAATTGGTATGCCAACAAAAACTAGACACGAATGCAGCAACTGCATAATTCTCGTCGCTATAAATATCGCGTAACACAGAGTTGATTGACTTGCTACTACATGCCAATTAGAGGACTGTGTACAGAGATAGCTTATTATGCTACATCTGCTGAAAAATTGGCTTACTTATAGAACATCTATTTAATAGTTCTGGAAGCAAAAATTTAAAGAGTATTTGAAGGAGAATTATTCTCTAGTTTCTATTAACATTTCTGAGAAAAATATTTTAAGAGAGATATCAGCAAAAAAAAGGTTCTGGCCTCTATGGACATTAACCTATTTATGCCAGGAGATCCAATTGTCCAGTGTCATCTTCTTTTAAAAATAACTTTGAAATGAAGCATAAATTGGCAAAATATTTGAATGAGAATTGTGGATAAAGTTCTGATGAACAATTCTCCTTCAAATATTTTCTAAATCTTGCTTTTGTAAGAAGGATATCACGAAAATTGTCAGACAGTTTTGGCTGCTACAGGCATGATTGGGTTAAAGGGGTAACGGAGAACCTCAAGCATTAAAGGGTTAACCCTTATGCTGCTAATGGCTAATTTGGCAAAATGATGCAAAAAACCTAAAGAAATACTGAAACCCTGGCACATGGATACTCATCTGATAGCACTTAGCAAGAAATATCAAATGAATACCAACATTTAGATGATTTTCAAAAATCTTTGTATCTTTGCGCTTTTGATGAAAGTATCCTTAGCATTGGAAGGGTTAAGACATGAGCTGTCACTGTAGCCATAAAGACAGTAATACAGGTCTGCCGCCAGTCAGATGACAATCAGGAAACTGGTCACGCATCAGCCACGCCCACCATAACAACACTGGAGACAGCAGTCAAGCAGCCTTAATGGTAAGGCCTAAACAAAGTTGTTTGTTTCCTGTAACCCTACCCTGACAAGGTTTTATTCAAAAAAATCCTTACCCTAAAGTTTTTTCCGCTCTCCCAACTCCCAACCAAATTAAAACATGCATAAAACACACATTTTGACCAGAAAAATAATGATTTTTTTTTACCGACCTACCTACCCTATTTTTTTCAGACCACTACAGGAAATAATCAATTTCTTTTTTTAGGCCTAACATACACGGGGACAAAGTAGCACAGTTGGTTAGGTGTCGGACTAGTAATCAGAGGGTCGCTGGTTCAATTCCCGGCCGGCGCCTTTGGTCTGTCTTTGGGCAAGACAGTTTATTCCATATTGGTTCAGTCTACGCAGCTGCAAAATGGGTACCTAGCATGAATAAGGCAGTGCTTAGTGCTTAGGGCGTGTGCGCTTTATGCTGCCAGTTGCTCTGGAATATCCCCCGGGGGATTGAAATGGTTTCCGTGTGTACAGGCCTGCTAGGGGAGGAAGGTTGTGTGAGCGCTTCGGTGGATACAAGACTATAAACCGAATACCTTTACCTTTATACACCTTTTGTAATACAACTAAAAGAATGTATAACAAAAGGATGTTATAACAGGAGACAATACTGAGGAACAGGAATCTCATTTACATGGCAACTAAGCTGACTTAACCCTTTAGTTGTCTGGATTGATGATACTTTTGACCATAACTTTTTAATTGAAGATGATTTCACAAAATATTTGAAGGAGAGTTGTTGGTAATGATCTGATCAACATTTTCCTTCAAATATTTTTCTTATTGTGCTTTAGCCTAAAAGATATCATCAACATTGTCAGGCTGGTTTTGGCCGCTGTGAGTGCTAATGGGTTAAAAGCTTCCAAACAATACTTTGACTTTGAAAAAATTGTGGAAAAAATTGGAGACATATTTTTTTGAAGTCCTCATCCAAAATTGGTCTAGAAACATTACGTCTCCAACAATTAACATGAGTTTCCCACGGACCCCCTATTTTCCTACATAAGCTGCCTGACTAACACTCAGGCTGTTATGAATCCCTGTCTTCATGTCTCTGCTATAATTGTACATCTCCTTCATTGCAAAGTGATATACAAGTCTGCCATGCCTTCGTAATAGTATGTTTTATCTAAACATAAGAGTCGGGGATAGCCAACATGTAGAATCTAAAGACGATAGGGGTTAAAAAAATATTAAGGCAAAGGAAATTTATGCCAGATGATTGATCCCCATAATCTCAATACAATGCATTGCATAGCAAGTGTTAGTCCCCAGAATGATAACCAATATGCAAGATTTATAGATAGTGCATGAATAAAAAACTATCATAGAATCTGGTTTTACATTCCATGCATACAACTGACACTAATGGCCCTGATGGACTGCACAGAGGCTTATCAGAACGCCATAAAAACAGCTGGGTAATAAAAATACACTATTGATAATAACGTAACAGACAGCCCACTAGCGACTGTCTGGTACATTCCTCAGAAACAAACATGTAACAAAATTCTGCTCTATCATGAATGGAATTACATCATTCATGCCTAGACACTCAAGTAAGGCTTGTGATTTTGGATCACGTAAGAAAGTAAAGGATTATTTCAATTGTATCAAAGAGAAGTTGTCCCTTTAAAAAAACCTACATTGAAAATGCTGAACCATTTCCGGCGGCTAAATTATTTTGACCATGTTATCTTTTAAATGAAAGCATTGAGAGGAAAATATTTGAAGAATTCATTTCTTAGAACTTAAACCCCAAAATGTCTTATTTATTCTTTTTTGGTTAAAACCAAAAATATGGTACAATGGATTTATCTCCATTTTTAAAAGTCCAGAAAACCGACAAGGGCAACATTTTATTATACGCTGACAGGCCCTTTTCTGTAATTGTACTCTTCTGAGCTAATGGTGCTACCACTATTATTGCTGGACCCATCAACAACTTATATATATATAAATATATCTATATATCTATATCTATCTATCTATCTATCTATCTATCTATCTATCTATCTATCTATCTATCTATCTATCTATCTATATATATATATATATATATATATATATATATATATATATATATATATATATATATATGTATATATATACATATATATCTATCTATCTATCTATATATATATATATATATATATATATATATATATATATATATATATATATATATATATATATATATATATAAAAGTATATATATATAAATGTATATATATATATATATATATATAAATATATATATATATATATATATATATATATATATATATATATATATATATATATATATATATATATATATATATATATATATATATATATATATGCAGTCTATGAGCCTATTCCTGCAGTAGACTGAGATCACCTTGATCCACCAGATAGTGGCACTTATAATACTTGAGGCACATAATGGTAGGGGTATAAATATTAGATGTGTAGGAGGCATTGCACCGGCAAATCCAATACTGCACAGACAAATCCAATATTGCCAAACGACAGGTGTCAGGACTCACCTCCTACACGGAGAGAAAAGGGTCAAAAGGTCACATGACAGTCTCTTGATCCCCATTAGGATACCAATAATTCTAGGAAAAGCCAACCTGTGGGAGTGGGGGACTGCTTTTGAGGACATCTTACTTATTATCAAAATGTCATTTTACCTCTCTCTCTCTCTCTCTCTCTCTCTCTCTCTCTCTCTCTCTCTCTCTCTCTCTCTCTCTCTCTCTCTCTCTCTCTCTCTCTCCATATATATATATATATATATATATATATATATATATATATATATATATATATATATATATATATATATATATATATATATATATATATATATATATATATATATTGGGACCAGTAGAGATATCTACATATTGTCAAACTAGTGCGTGCCTATGGCAGTTCATCAATTTGTGTATTTAAGTATTACCAACAATTTGTGAGCTACCGCATCCATCAAAACATTTATTAGTATGTTAATCAATAAGCATATTTCTATAGCATTAATGTATTATACACAGCAGCTAGAACAATATAGATTAACACCTGAGGTCATAGTTTGCTTGGATCAATAAAGGGCATTGTGTCATATTACAGAACCCAGGTGGCAATCATCAGCTGGAAACTTTAACCCTTCCAATGCCACAAAGACATGCTTTAACCGTACCATAACCTAGGGGTGTTCGAAAAAATGCAAATAACTTTTAAAAAACATTTTTAAAGGGAAGAAATATTTCGCTTAACAAGCATTCATTGTCTGCTTTAATGAAGTGATCTTGATTAAAGCAGTTATAAAATGTTACCATAAACTAATTGTTGAGGAGTCCAGAAAATCTCCAGATCACTCTGGCACTCCAGGAATGAACTGGTTAACCCATTAATGCTTAAGGATTTCTCCAGAAATTGTCGTCTGGATCTTTCAGACTTATGACTACAATTTTTCAATTAAGATTAATTTTACAAAATATTTGAAGGAGAGTTGTTGATAATGTCCTGATAAACATTTCTCCATCAAATATTTCCGGAATGTGTTTTTGCCTGGAATATTTCATCAAAATTGTCAGGCTGTTTTAGCCATTGTGAGCATTAATGGATTAATCATACTTCCTAAGGAGTTCCCCAAATTTGGTGTCTGTAATTTATCATACTTTTGACAATAGCTTAGCTATATTAAGTATGATTTTAGAAAATATTTGAAGGAGAATTATTGCTAGTGTTTGGAAGAATATTTCTTCTTCATATATTATGCCAACTATGCATTTGCCTGAAATATTTTACTAAAATTCTCTCCCTCTGTAACCATTATAATAATAATAAAAATAATAGTAATAATAATAATAAAAATAATAATAATAATAATAATAATAATAATAATAATAAAAATAATAATAATAAAAAAAATAATAATAATAATGATAATAATAATAATAATAATAATAATAATAATAATAATAATAATAATAATAATAATAATAATAATAATAATATTATTAACAATAATAATGATAATAATAATAATAATCTTTATTTAAAGAGGATATCTCAGTCCAATGGTCACGATTATGGGTTTACCCATAAATGGTCACAGTGGCCAAAAGCAGCCTGGCAATTTTGCTGAAATATTGCAAGCAAAAGCGTAGTTAGGAAAATATTTGATGGAAAAATGTTTATCGGAACATTATCAACAACTCCCCTTCAAATATTTTATAAAATTATTGTCAATTCCAAAGTTATTGTCAAAAACATCATAGATCCAGACGACAATTGCTGGAGGAACTCAGAAAGCATTAATGGGTTAAAATAGGACTAGTACACTAATGTGTAGTGTTAATGGCTGCGTGGAACTATGTCTAGTTATAAATAATGCACTGCTAAATCAATTCCTGCTTTGACAGCTAGCGGTGGGTGTGCAATTTCAAAGAAGGCTGAGGAGATTCATTTTCCTTATAAAAATTCTAGCTTTGAAAGCAGAGAGGAGATCCACAAACTTCTGACTTCTACTGTATATCACAAGATGCTGATTAACCATTAGGCTGCTGATGGCTAATTAGGCCAATACAAAATTAGGCAAATAAACCTAAAAATTGACTGAAACCCTGGAACATGGGTACTCATCTCAAAGTACTCGGTAAGAGCTATCCAATGAATACCAATATGACAGGGTTTAGATGATTTTCAGAAACTTTTGGGTCCTTGTGCTGAAGACAAAAGAAGCCTCAGCATTGGAAGGGTTAATGAAAGAGATTGTTTGAAGATGTGATTGGTCAACAGGAGCTTAACTCTTTCATGCCTGGAGTTCTCCATGTCAGGTGTCGTCTGCACTAGCCATACTTTAGGAAATAACTTTGGAATGAATCATAATACAGAATACAATTTGAAGGAGATTTGCTAGTTCTCTTCTGAGCAACCTTTCTCATACAAATATTTTCTAAAAATTGCATTTGTAGGATAGATATCACCATATGAGTGTCAGGTGGCTTTGGGCTATACCTTGGATTAAGAAAAGAAAAGAATGGATATGTAGCGAGAGACCAATTACTATATGCCCTATAGTTACATGCTGGACTCATGCCAGGAGTACCAGATAAGGCAGCAGGGCAAGGTCACGTGGGAACAAGGACCATTCAGGGCTCTCGCATCGATTACATTACAGAGAAACCTTATAGGAGTGCCCAGAGCACTAATTCTTGCCTAATTAGCGGCTTTTAGTTGACACTGGTTGAGGCTAGCATATTCAGGTTGACCGGCTGGTTTCGAATCCACTTGTGTTTGGTCATCTAAGGCTATACAGACAAGATTGGGTTAATAATCATCTGATGAATTAACCCACTCATGCCTGGAGATTGACAATTATTGTCTGTTTGAAAGACATTTCTAAAATGCAGGAATTCAAAGAGGATTTGAAGGAGAGTAATGGTTTAGGTTGTGAACTCCTTCCTCCTTCAAAAATGATCCAGAAAAATCACAAATATATTATCAGAATTGTTAGGGTGTTTTTGGGTGCCACAGGTATGATTGGGTTAAGCGGATCAAAACCTAATTAACCAATTTACAACCAAGAGCTGCCAAAACAGGCCTGACAATTTTGGAAATATTTCAGAAAAACAAAAGCATTTTTCTTGAAAACATTTGAAGGAGAAATGTTGATCAGAAGCCAAGCAACAACTTTCTATCAAATATTTTGTGAACTTTCGCTTTGTTCCCAAGTTATTTTCAAAGGTATGAGAGTAGCAGACGACACTTTCTAGAAGAACTGTGAGTGTGAATGGGTTAATGCCACATGTAAACAAGCTTCCAGGGACTCATCTTCCTCATAGGTCAACTAGACTAACCATGCGGGCTCAACGTTAACAGTGGTCCTATGGTCCCAGGCCAGTAAAAATTTCACAAAATGACTTAAGACCAGTAAAAAAGACCGCAACTGGTCCTACAGGGCCAGTAAACATGTGGGGACACTCTTGTTAACAAGTTTCCCCTCATGAATGTGCCAAATGTTTTTGAAATAAATGAAGATGAAATATACATGCCTTCCTGGTGTTCCGGTATACCAGATAAATGTACTTATTTTCAGAGGGGGTACTTACTTTGCCGGTGGGGATACATAAGATGTGCCCACTTACTTTTACGGTTTTAGGGTATACAAGATAGGTGTATTTATTTTCAGGGGGGGGGGGGGGGGGGGGCAGTATATAAAGTAGTGCACTTACATTTCAGGTAGAGGTATGGAGGTATGAAAGGTAAGTGTACTTACTTTGCAGGTGGGGATACGTAAGATGTGTCCACTTACTTTTACAGTTTTGGGGTATAAAAGATAGGTGTATTTATTTTCAGGGGGGGGGGGGTTGTAAAGTAGTGCACTTACATTTCAGGTAGAGGTATGGAGGTATGTAAGATAAGTGTACTTACTTTTCAGGTGGGGATACATGCGATGTGTGTACTTACTTTTCCTGTGGGGATACGTAAGATGTGTCTAGTACTTACTTTTCTGGTGGTGGTATATTATCCAGGCTGTCGGAGGGCGTGAGCACACCGCTGAGGTACGCCGGACCGCTGAGGTTGGAATGTGAGTACTGCGCCGCGCTCCTCGGCCTCATTGAATACTGGGAGTAGAAGTTAGGATAAAACCAACGATTTGCCATGACAGATTTCAACGCAATCAATTTCATACCATCCTCCTCCTCCTCCTCTATCTCACCTCCTTCTTAGCACTAAGCAGCACTTTTTACTGCCCTGAATTTTCTGCGCTTACGATATACGCATCTCAAACTACAGGTTAAAACAAAAACATCTCATGAGTACTTGGCTGCTGCGTTTCACATGATGTTATTTTCGACACACCTTTTTTTGTGAATAATCCTAGTGCGTTATGTGTTAACACTAAGTAGTTTGGCAGCCATTGCTTTAGCAGTGATGTTTTCATGCAGGTTGTAAAAGTGCACACTTTGTTACCCACAAAACCCACACCTGGTGTAATCAAGTGCACTGGACCTCCCGACCGTCGTCGTTGAAATCACTTCCTTAAAACTATCCTACTGAATCCTGACCCTGTCAGTAGGTTGTCATGACAACACAGTGCTATGTAAGAATCTCGGATTAGCTCCATGGCAAGTATTGAGTCGTGTTAAGATCCTGTGAACGATGCAGTCCTGTCTGTATGTTTCCCAGTGGGTTCCGCTATTACTACTACTACTACTGGTCTCCTATCAGTGGAGACGAATGTGCCGTGGTCGTGGCGACGGTGCTGCAGGGTGAAATAGGCTACAACAGCACATGCTCACTACGTACGACTGCTTCAGCCACAGAGGCAGCGGTGGCGGTGGCAGCCGAGAAATCAATGCCTGGCTATTGTGCCATCGTAGCAGAGCCGCAGAGCACTGCTGCTGCTACTACTACTCCAGTTGACACTGCAGAAGCATACGCTGCACCACCAGCACCACTACCATGCCAAACCTCCTCGCAGTAGGGAATTCACCGCTCATTTCATTACACCCGCGGCAATTAGCTGCTGGAAAACTCCCCTCACATAATCTGCTTGCTTTTCAAGATACGGTTGCCATGGAAACCCATGACAACAGATCCGACTAGCGATGGTGTTTTCCAAGGTTGAACAAACCTGCAGGAAGTGGGCTCCTCGCAGAAAATGGAACATAGCGTCAGTAAAGTTTTTAATAGCATTCCCAGAAAGCCCTTGAATATAAGTGCTACTCTGTCAAGTGTTTAATTCTGCCGGGAATCTAAGAGGTCTAGTAATCAAGGGAATATAATCACATCGCCATGTCGAACTTAGAAAACCCAAAACATGCAACGTAGTGCGTTGCATAAAAGCTACTTAAGTGGATATTAAAGTTCTGCCAGAAATTTAAGAGGTCTAGCAATCAAAGGATAATAATTACATCACCACAATGAACTCAGATAACCCACACTGGCAACACAGTATAGGAGCATTTACTTAAATGGATATCAAAAATTCATGTTCCATATGAACCATGTATAGAATAAATCCCGGCCCCACTCTATTTGTACATTTTAATTTAAGTTTTATCCATCAATGCTTACAGCCCAAAAGCAGCTTGAGAATTTTGATGAAATCTTTTAGGAAAAAGCATAGTTTGGAAACTATATGGAGAAGAATTGATAATCAGAACATTAGGCCTAAAAAAGTTGTTTGGTTCCTATTACCCTACCCTACCTAGTTTTTGTCTCCTA
>OZ012695.1:27339972-27342472 GCA_963942565.1 Maea johnstoni | reverse complement strand
ATTGATCACAAAAAGAGCAAGGAAGTTTTTAACTAACATAATGATGCCCTGAGGTATTTTCATTGGGGGTAAATCGCACTTAAGTATCACACAAAATTACAAAAAAGACAATTTTCCTCTGTTTTTTGATCAATTTTTAGCTCCTGTTGCCATGGCAACCACTGAAAATTTTCAAATACACATGAATGAACTCCTACAGTTGAGAGCTTTAATATGATACTACATTTGCCATGATCTGACACTGATCTGATAAAATGACTCATTTTAAGCCATATTGTGGATAGACTCCGCATTTGCAGTATTGTAATTTTCAGAGGACTGTACTTCATACCCAAAATATTTTAATCATATAAAATTGCCATGAATTGATCAAGAAAAGAGCAAGGAAGTTTTTGATAAACAAACTGATGCCCCTTAGATATGTTGATTGGGTATAAATCGCACTTAAATATCACACAAATTACAAAAATGAGCATTTTTTCTCTGTTTTTGATTAATTCTTGGCTATCGTTGCCATGGCAACCATTAAAAGTACCAAAACTACACATGAATGAACTCCTACAGTAGAGAGCTTCAATTTGATACCTCATTTGCCATGATCTGACACTGTTCTGAAAAAATGTCACATTATGCAAATTAACATACAAAAATGTGCCCAAATCCCCCAAAAATGGCGATTAGGACACTAAAAACCAAATTTCAGCTTGGTATCCGTCATTTCAGATTCAGCACCCTCAGATTAGGTTAGAAACACTGGATACCGACTTTTAACACAAAATGCCTCAATAGCCTTAACGGAGCACCTTTTCTGGAATTTGCACCTGACTAAATAGTTTATAGAGGATGCTTGATGGCTTGGCCATAGGGGTAGGCCATGCCATATAGTGGATATTAGCCCTATCTTGCTGTTATCAGATGAAAATCTTCTCTATCCGGATGTGAAATAAATATTTTATACAGGATGCTAGACGGCTTGGCCATTGGGGCAAGCTTAGCCAGAAAGTGGATGCTAGACTCAGGCCTATTAAGAACCAGTGTTTTTTATATATATATATATGTATATGTATATATATATATATATATATATATATATATATATATATATATATACTATATATATATATATATATATATATATATATATATATATATATTAGGGCTGTGCTCACCAAAATTTTTCAGCTCACGAGCATCACCAAAAACCTAAACGATGCTCACGAGCATGAAAACGGCGGCCATTTTGTTTTTCAGTGTAGATTCGAAGTGTCGATACCGCCATATCAAGCTAGCGGTATAAACATGCAACTACACCTCGTGATTCTGAATCCGTTAGAGTGTGAAGTACGCTCTAACGGGTTAGCGTATATCGAACTTACGCATTTTGCGTAGTTCCGCTGTGAATCGCGACATTGATGTCGCCAACACGACGCCGGATTTTTAGCTTCTCAAGCCTATTTAAAAAGGTAGTTGAAGTTTTTATTTTTTTGCGATACTCATGAGTTTCATGTCATGCTCGATAATCGTAGCATGGCATGAAAATCGCGATCCATCGAGCATCGCGAGCGGTGAGCACAGCCCTAATATATATATATATGTATATATATATATATATATGTATATATATATATATATATATATATATATATATATATATATATATATATATATATATATATATATATTATGTATATATACTTATATATACATATACATATATATAACTCTTCCCTATCTTGCTGTTAAATCAGTAGTTTAAGTAGATAGCTAGATGGCTTGGCTATGGGGGCAGGCCTTGCCAGACGTCTAATTGCCTAAGTATAACTGGCTGTATATATAAGCTGACTTCCCTTCCCTATCTTACAGTAGGATCAATAGTTTACAGGTTGGCTGCATGGAAGAGGGGCTCTTCTCATGCAGATCCCTATTACGTAAAAGACGTAGCCAAGGGCAATGTCTGGATAAACAGAGCTTACTCAATACACTAGAAAACAGGAATCCCTCAATAACTGAAACAGCAGAGAAAGGCATGATTCACCCATACACTATACCACCCATAGTATCATTTGAGTATAACTAGGAGATAACAATGGAGTCAAAAGGATTTAATTTTCATTGCGAATTCATTAGTAACTTCATGATTTTCTGATTTTCAAATCAAATCAGATATCCAATCATATATTTTTAAGTCTGTAACACCCACCCCCTAAAATGCTTTTCTATATTTTAAGTTTTGAGTATGCTGTGGTCAACCCCTCTCCCTCCCCCACATTTCTATTATGTATCGAGTTAAACGCCAACCCAATACAACAAGTGTTTTTGATAGCGTAAGTTGTGAGTATGCTGTGGTCAACACTAATGTATGGCGACCCTCTCCCTCCCCCACATTTCTATAACTTTACTGTAACGCCCACCCCAGATATGTTATTGTATGATAATGTAGGTTGTGTGTTGCACTGTGCAGCTGTGAAAACAGCCAGTTCATTAGAGCTAGTAGTAGGGT
>OZ012695.1:27308224-27333224 GCA_963942565.1 Maea johnstoni | reverse complement strand
TAATCGCCCGATTAAGCGCATCGTGCGGGTGCAAGTTGGGAAATCTTTTGGTAGCAGGGATTTTGTCAAACATTCGTATAACCGCTCAATGCTGCCAGACAAGGCAAGAGGAAAGGTATGTGATTTGGTTTGGGTTACTTCTGGGGGGAAATTCATGAGGGGACGATCTTTGTCGCTTGCTGGTCCCCCAAAATCGGCGAAAAATGGGGGGGGGGTGCGCTTATTCAAGACAGTGCAATTAATCAGGCAAATACGGTATCCACTCTCTCTTCGACAGGGTCATCTGATGAAAATAAACCCAGCAAGCCGGTATTTGCCAGCAAATAAAAACGTCTCCCATGCTAGGATTAGTGGAAAGATAGTTATCTTGGAAATATCATTCTACAAATGCATAATTCTACTTTTCTTCATGATATCTAGCATAAACTGATAACTCATCATTTTTTTAGATTTAACCTACGACCATCAAATATTTTATGGGAGGGGACCAGGGGTGATATCTTTTAAACATTGTATACCTTAAGGTAAAATCACCCAAGGAAGTTCACGACAATTCCTCAATTGGCAATTGCTCAAGACATCCTTAAATGACATTTGAAATTCATTCAAGGCCAC
The DNA here is from genome assembly GCA_963942565.1 of Maea johnstoni. NCBI lineage: Eukaryota > Metazoa > Annelida > Polychaeta > Spionida > Magelonidae > Maea > Maea johnstoni. Next base: position 27,332,609 of record OZ012695.1, on the reverse strand, counting down.
CATTAGTCAAACCATTCAAACCTCCATATGTCCAGTATTGAGTAATGGTGTATAGGTGAAGGTTATTATAATCAAAGGACCTTCACAATTGATCACCAAACTTAATGCTACAGTGAATGTTGTTATTGAATTAGATTTCACCCAGACTTCTCTATTAACCCATTCACACTCAGAGCAGCCAAAACAGGCCTGACAATTTTGGTAATATTTTTCTTACAAAAGCATTTTTAGGAAAATGTTTGAAGGAGAAATGTCTATCAGAAGCCAAACAACAACTCTTCTTCAAATATTCTGTGAACTTTTGCTTTATTCCAAAGTTCTTTTCAAAAATATGAAAGTAGCAGACGATGCTTTCGAGAGAAACTCTGAGTGTGAATGAGTTAAGGCAGCTCCTTCCTCACTGAAGTAGAGCATCTATAAAGAGGATATATATCTGCCACTCTGATTTCCATCTTAAGTTGCCATAATGAGTGTTTACTCCCCCACTGTCATCTGAACAACATCTAGCTCATTCAGTTCAATTAGGAACTCCTATTCATATCCATTAAATGTGATTCCTGTCGCTCCCTACATGTACGAGGGTATGTGTCAAACTGTCGCCTTAATAAGCCAGCACACAACAGAGAATTCATAACGTGCAACATTCAGCATTGTTGTCAAACTCGGCAACTTTTAGGGAATCTTGGCCATCTGAGCTTTTCATATATTTACAATGTTTTTTTTTAAATACAGTCTTTATTAGAATTCCATCCATTTTTCTAAATATAATTGGTTCAGATATTGGTCAATAATATTTGAAGTAGAAATTGTAGTGCCACCTAGTGACAGTTTTTGGAACCAATTGTTATATATTGGCCACCAAATATGCTATATGCTCTATGATTGATAGTCTGTGCTACACTACTTATATTACCAGTTTAATACACTATAAGTTATAGCAAGACTAATATTACCAGTTCTATTCTACTGTAGGAGACACACTGTCACCCATACAAAATGGACATACCGTATTCTTCTGATTAACCACACGGTGCGGGTAGAGGTTGGGAAAATTCTCTGTAGAAGTGATGTTGGCAATTATCCGTTTTACCGCACACCTCAATGATTGCCGATCGGAGTGTATTGGCCGTCATTGCACCTTTGCGCTCTCGCTGTTCAGTTTGCTTAGACGTAAAAGATCATTAATTGGTCAATTATACGATCATGCGGATAATATGAACAGTGAGGGCATGAAGGAACTGCTGAAATTGCGGAATTCAGCGCTGGTTTGCAGATACGGCAAGAGGAAAGGCATGTGATTTCGCTATTCTTACTTCTTCTGGGGGGGAAGTTTATAAGTTTTTCATGACAGTCGTGCTGGCCATTCCCCCTCTAACCGTGAAAAATAGGCCCTGTGTGCTTATTCGGGCATGTGCGCTTAATTGGAAGAATACGGTACAATATAAGTTACAGCTAGGATGCCAGGCTGAATCCTGGCAGGTATTGAGTATAAAAACGGCTAAAAGTAATCAGTGATACACAATGCAAATACCTTTAAAACTGTTCTAAATTATACAAAATATTTGATTGAAACTTTTCATTCTGATATTACACTTCACCAATACTTGCCAAGGAATCAATCTAAGTTCTTACATAGTCTAACCATATTCAGTGCTAATTCTAGTATAGTACCCTCAACGTCTAGCTAAGCAGTGCCATCTGTGTTTCACATTCACATCTTAGCAGCCAAGTAACTCATTTAAACAATACGTTTGGAGAGGAGGAAGAGAATAAAGAAAAGCCATAAGTTACCCTTAATATCAGCCTAGTCTTTACAAAACTTATTTACTCAGAAATTGAGAAAATTGAAAAATTACAATAAAATAATTCACAATAACAAAACTTACCTTTTCATTAAATTTCTTGAACATGTTTATAGTATCCAGGGTAAAATTAATGTATTACAAGCCCACCAGCCACTTATAACCAATAAAAATAAATGGAATAGCAAATATATGCTAAAAAATTCTATTTTCTAAAGAATATATCTACTTAGTACAGTTGAAAACATTTTCAGATTCACTTCAGAAGGAATCCAATGAGACTAATGGAAAAACTTTAACTCATGACATTTCTGTACTAGCACAGTGCTAACCAATGGAAAAATACTCAATTGCAATGTGCGTCGTAAGCTTGTTGTTGAAATAGATATACAGAAAGTGCTAACCCTTTCATGCTTGTGGCATCTAGTGATATGATACAAAATACATATGTATAAAACAATCAAATTTTCTGAAAAAGAATAAGATAGGGTTTTTATTTTCTAAAAATATTCTTCTAAAAGTCTTTTGAATATTGATTTTCTTACTATTCCTGTTCGTGACAAGTATGTCACTTTGGTTGTGAAGGGGTTAACAAGGAGAATATGAGGTCATGTGACCTGTCGTTGGCCAATCATGTTGACAGGAGCGAGCTGAGCAATAAAGAGCAGGCCCAGGTGCTTGAGAGTGTATGCTGTGTATGCGGGCTAATTGTGGTACCACTAAGAATACCAGACCAGTATACACGGAGTGCACTATAAACTGGTGCCCCCCCACCTCCTCTTGTTGCTTCCAGAACAATCAACCTAAACATCAGTTTACTAATTATTGTATGCTGGCTATTGTGGTACCCGTATGAACACCAGACCAGTATACATGGAGTGTGCTATATACTAGTGCCCCCCCCCCCCTCCTCCTACCTCCTCTTGTACCACTATGAATACCAGACCAGTATACAAGTAGTGCACTTCATACTAGGGTCTCCACACTCCAGCTTTATTACCTCCGCCCCCCCCCCCCTCCTTTCTCTTGTTGCTTCAAGAACAATCCACAAATATATCAGTTCACTTGTTATTGTATGCTGGCTATTGTTGTACCAGTATGAATACCAGGCCACTACACAGGGGGTGTGCTTTATAATAGCGTCCCCCCCCCCTCCCTATCCTTCTCTTGTTCCTTCCTGAACAATCCACCAACATATCAGTTGACTTACTTATTGTATGCTGGCTATTGTGGTACCCGTATGAATACCAGACCGCTATACCAGGAGTAAGCCTCATCCTACTGGTCTCCCCCACTACAGCTTAATTACCCCCCCCCCCCCCCCCCCCTAATATCCCTTCTCTTGTTGCTTCCAGAACAATACACAAAGATATAAATTCACTCACTTATTGTATGCTGGATAATTGTGGTACCATTATAAATCCCGGGACACTACACAGGGTACTTTATACTAGCCCCCCCCCCCCCCCCAACACCTCCCTAGCTAATTAACTGCCCCACCTACCTCCCCCCTACTCTTGTCCCTTCAATAACAATCCACCAACGTATCAGTTCACTAGTTGTTGTAAGCTGGCCACTGAGGACTCTGTTCCATTGGAAGTACTGAACTGTTGGAATAAATTACATGAATCAAGAATTTTGTACAGTTGAAATAAAAGGTGTCTTTCCTATCAACCCCCTTTCTACCCCCTCTGCTCTCTACATCTATCAGCAATCCATCTTGTCTTGCAGCCATTTCTATTTGCCATTAGAGCAAGCACTATCCATAAAGGCACTTATCTTGGTGCCTGATAAGATAGAATGACAATTATCCCCTAAATAAACCATAACGAAATAACTATATTGTGAGATCTCCTACATATGTAAGCACAGCTGATTTATAAACACCAGTTAGGCCTAAAAGTTGTTTGTTTCCTGTAACCCTACCCTAACAAGTTTTTATTCAAAAGAATCCCTACCCTAAAGTTTTTTCCGCCCTCTAAACTCCCAATCAACGTAAAACATGCATAAAACACCCATTTTTGACCAAAAAAAATAATGAAAAAGAATTTTTTTACCGACCTATATATATACCTACCCTATTTTTTTCGGACCGTTACAGGAAACAAACAATTTCTTTTTTTAGGCCTTATAAACAGTCACTCCACTCAATCACCTCTCATTCCAATATGCAGTGAAGAGCATTTGTTTGGTTTCACTTTCAAGGTCACTACATTAATGGAACACCTCTGAGATATAAACAGATGTAAACAGTCACTCAATCCTCTCTTCTTCAATATGCAGTGAAAAGCATTGTAGGATTTGCTTTAATTTCACTTTCAAGATCACTATATATGTGATCTGCTCTAAGATATAACATATCTTCATCTTTCCTGATCCACTTTCACACTGCCCAGGTTCGAATACAGACCAGGAATTGTGGGATAATTGCCAGTGACATTTATAATTTTAATTTTTTTGTTTTATTTTTCTGCTCACCAAGCATCATGGCCATAAATAAATGAACATTTAATACATAAATATAGATGTTTACATCTGATTATAACGATATACAATTAAATGGTTGTGTTATCGTTCAATTCTTATCAAAGACAAAGCAAAATATTGTGACTATTATATAAAGATCAGTTGCCAGTGTACTCTGGTACTCTGGTTTTCTCCATCACTTACAACTGGCTAGTCATGACTGACCGTACCCGGTGTAAACCACCGCATAACCCCAAGTCACTGGCAACTTTCTCACATACCCCGGGTAAGATTCAAACCTGGACAGTAGTGAGAGACAGCTAGCAAATTCCCTTTGTCACTGATTGTACTGTAGCAGTAGTTCTTAAGCTAGCTCCTAGCTTTGACACAGCTGGGTATGGTACTCTAATTGAGACATTAATAGCCAAAATGAAACAACAGCATATGCGTCCAGCCCTTTAAAGACCAATTATTTGAGCTAAAGCCTAAAGGCCAATTTTAAGATCTAACCCCTTAATGGACAACGGGGAATCTAATGCTCTTACTAAAGCAACTAGAGGGATTTGTGGTATTCTCTGGAGGAATCAACTATAAGAGGCTCATTCTGAAGGCCAATCGTTCATGCCTGAAGATCTATTTGACCAGTGTCGTCTGGACCTGTCAAAACTTTGAAAATAACTTTGGAATGAAGCATAAGTTTGCAAAATAATTGAAGGAGCATTGTAGATAGAATTCTGATGAAGAATTATCCTTCAAATATTTTATGAATAAGGCTTTTGTTAAGAGAGATATCGTCAAAATTGTCAATCATTTTATATGGATACAGGCATTTATAAATGGGATAACAAAGAAGTTGGAAAACACGGGTTTAAAATTCCAGGGAATAATCCATGTAGAGATCAATTATCAAAACTTAAGTCTGAAGGTCAAGGAAACAAATGTAATCCCTTCATGAAAAATTTAGAACGTAGAGCTGAAGAGGTGCCAATCCTGAGGGCACTCTGTCAATTTTTGGCTTAATTTCTGAAAAAAAATATATATATATTGCTTATACATTCCAAACAATGATCTTGTTTAACCCATTAAATGCTTAAAAGAGTTACTCTGGAAATCATTGTCTGGATCTTGGACATTTTTTTTAAATTGGACATTTTTCTTAATAACTTTGAAATGTTTCGACAAAATATTTGAAGAAGAGTTATTGTTGATATTGTAATTAATATTTCTCATTCAGATCTTTTTTTCTCAATAACTCAAAAATTTCATCAAAATTGACAGGATGCTTTCGGCCACTGCAAGCATTAATGGGTTAAGAAATATCACCAAAATGGTCAGGCAATTTTCTTGGCTGATACAAGCATGGGTGGGTTGAAGGAAAGAAGGAAGGAATTGGTTTTTACGTTGCTTTCAACAGCTTAGGTCATATCACAACCTGAACTGGAACCGGGAAAAAATTCCCTTCTCTTCACAAACAATTTCAAAGGTTTTTTTCAGCTGCCGAAGCACCATTATAAGACATTCCCCTACAATGCCGCACATTTATATAGCGACCAGGTCAACCCATTTATTATGGGGATCCAGCAGGTTGGCCTGGTCGCTATATAGATGTGTTGATGATTCATAGAAGTTGAGAGTGGTCTAATAAACATTCATAATTTAAGATCGCTTGCTAAATATGCTTTTATTTACAAGATTTTATTATGATTCTCAGGCTACTTTCAGGCTGCTGCAAGCATTAACCTGTCCAATGCTGAGACTACTTTCAGCCAAACACAAAGACGCAACGATTTTTGAAAACCATCTAAACCCTCCTGTCATGTTAGTATTCATTGGATAGCCTGCGTTGAGTACTCTCAGATGGTAACCCATGTGCCATGGTTTTAGTAATTTTTCAGGTTTTTTGCATCATTTTTCATTGGCCACATTAGCGGCCAGCAGCATAAGGGTTAATGGGTTAATTCTAAATGGAATTAACAGCAAGCACTTAATTCTTATTGAAGTGCTCTTAGCAGCTTTGAACTGCACGAGTAATGCATGACTGCACTAGGTATGAGTGATTAGGCAAAGAATAACAAATTCCTTGCTGTAATTATTTCCAAGAAAATATAAGTTATTGCTTTGATATCAAACCTTTTTTATCCTTGATGTATAACAGATTCCTTGCTGTAATTATTTCTAAGAAAATACCCTTGATGTTAAACTCCTACATTGGTGCATTTAATTATTCATGTTTATAGCAAGTATTAGTTCAGCATTACACAAACAAATATATTAAAAATAGTAGTGATTTCAATCAAATTTGTGAACAAAAATATTCATGAAATAATTTTTTCAAAAATGACAAAAAATAATCATACTGCTTTGAATTCTTACTTTGACCTAAAATGTCACAAAATTTTGTCAAATGACTTCCCTGACAAGATTCAAAATCATCCTAATTTCAATGAAATTTGTGAACAAAAGTGTTATGAAATTGTCATGTATCTCACAAAAATAACAACAAAATTCCCATAATGACTCAAACTCAAAGTTTGACCTAGAATGTCACAAAGCTCATGCATTCTGATGATGCCATTCCCTTACAAGAACTAGGTTAAGTTGAGATCCAAGATGGCCGCCTACACCCGGTTCCAGATCTCCCGCCTCCGAGACCAGCATCTACTGCAATAAACACCATTACTAAATAACAGCTCAACTACTTGAGCGTAGGTAGCAGCCAGCATAAGGAGCGAGATTCCATAGAAAAGCGTGATTAATTATAAAGAACCTCTCGTTTTTAGTAGTTCTACTAAGCCTTCATTGATTTGGGTTGGCATATTGAAAGAACGGAAAGATTACAATCGTGGTCCTGCATCTTCCGTCGATGCTAACCTCTCCCAAAGCTCTACTCAGCTTTGAATCAAGCTACGTGACAAGAAAACAGACAAAGAGACAATTAACACATTAATGCATGCAGCAGCCTGACAATTTGGGTGGAATCTTCAGTCAAAAGCATATTTGAGAAAATAGTTGAAAATGAGAAGAAGAAATAATAATGAGAAAAATAACAAACAACTCTCTTTCAAATATTTTGTAAAATAATTGTTGATTTGAGAAAATAGTTGAAAATGAGAAGAAGAAATGATGAGAAAAATAACAAACAACTCTCTTTCAAATATTTTGTGAAATAATTGTTGATTTGAAAACCAATTTCTTTATAACTATATGTTGCATTGTTTGCATATATCTGGGTATGTGTGCAATTTTCTATATAACAATGTTTAGTGTTCAGAAAATCAGCTAGACCATTTGGTCTTGTATATATATATATATATATATATATATATATATATATGTATATATATATATATATATATATATATATATATATATATATATATATATATATATATATATATATATATATATATATATATATATATATATATATAGTGAGTGAGTTAATAGCCACCCCTGTCTCCATTGTTTTCTCTGCCACTAATAAGGCTAACATAGGAACACATGGTATTTCTTGGAATCATCAAGACAGGTTTTTTCTCTGGTAACTTTTTCTCACAGCATGCACTATTCCTGGAAGTATCAACTATGGATGATGCATTAAATATATGCATTTCCAGGAAAAATAAATAATGCATCGGCATCTAATGGTCCTACTTTGTACGATCTGTATCAGTAAAAGATCTTCCGGGAACTATTGCTTTCGATGTCGGTAGCTTATTTGGTCAAAAATAATATAAAAGAACAATGAAAAATGATTGATACCCTGGCACATTGGTACTTACATCTAATAGTACTCAAGAATAGCTTTATCATGAATACCCACATGACAGGGTTGGAATAATTTCTTAATCATGAGAAATAGCACACTTCCCCCTGTCCGGTCCCAAAAATATAAAACTGGCTGGGGAATCTGAATAATTAGAGATACAGGTGAACTTGGATATGACGGACCACTGTACGACAGATTTTTGCATATGACGGACGATATGCTTGGTCCCAGGCCGATGCATATCAAGTATTCGCCATATGTATTTTGGATTTTGCATATGACAGACCAATTTTCCTGGTCCCATTGAGTCCATCATATCCTAGTTCACCTGTATTGTGTAGATACCAAGGGTTATGGTAGATAATATGAGAGAGAAAGAAAGAAAATGAGATAGATAGAAATAGAGAACATAAGATGGAAAGAGAGAATATGAAAGAGAGGAAGAAACGAAGATGTAACCGTCAGTGAAAGGTGTCTAATCACAGTTTTCTCTTTCCACATATGAAATGGCTTTGAGCCGTTAGCATCACTAAAAAAAACAAGGCATTATCAGCACCGCCATGTATAATAAGGCCATTCGTAGTTATGCAACATCCAAATTCATTGCGAATGCAGCATAAATAATGGCGAGATGTCCACAGGGCGTAAACTCGATGCTTTCCCACTGTCTTTCCTCTCGGCCCAAGTACAGATTACCATTAAGATCCACTGCGACATCGTTAAGGGATGGCACTTTCGAGTTTTTCACGTTTCCATAACACTTCATATAGCCAAAGCACATCAGGACCTGTCCACACCTATTGTTTAACCCATCAATACTTGCAGGGTCGAAAAGCAGTCTGACAATTTTGGTAATATATTTCAAGCAAAAGCATGGCTGGGAAATTATTTGAATGAGAAATGTTCATCAAATAATTACCAACATTTCTTCTTGAAATATTCTCAAGAATCAGTCTTAAAGCCAAAGTTATCATCAAAAGTATCTTAGATCCAGACGACAATTTTCAGAGCGAGAATGGGTTAAGACACAAAACTGCTAATCACATTTCCAGCCCGAGGCAATTCCTGATATTCATCACAGACAGCCTATAATCTACTACATCTGGAATAAGCCTACAGAACAATCTAACATAAAGTAGGGGAACAATTACCATAGTCTACACTTTTATTACATGTGATGATCTTTACGCATTTCCTGTTATCCCAAATGGAATTCACATTTCTATTTTTCCTGTCACTCATAAAAAATGACGCACAATGTGGTGTTAAATTACTAATCACAAGCACATTTAAAACCCCATTCCTAGGAATCGGATAGGAAGTATATTACAAATTGATCATTGGCTGTTTTTATTTATTGGTTTCATGGGGGAAATTAATAGTCCTGTCAGGCTTAATAAATATTGCTCTAACTTGTCAAATCAATCAAACGGATACTTGCAATTCTATTCCTATAAAGAGCCTCGAAAGATATCGCTATTTCTAACTATATTGATCTGTGCCCATTTTGTGATATTAATAAAAGTGGTGGAATATTATTGCTTGTCAATCAAACAGGAAAAGGCATCAAATTGCCTTAGATATCAATTACAAAAGCACAAAAATAGCATTCCTAGCTGTTGGTAAGCTAGTGAAGATATTATACAGGCTTAGAGAGCTCTGAATAGAAAATAACAAAGGTTAGAACATGAAAAGCATGGATGTCTAAATGTTCACAACCTAAAAAATAAAAAAATAAAAATTAAATAAAAAACAGGCGGCACAGCGAATTTGCTGACTGCGCCAAAATGAAAAAAAAAATGTTCACAACCTAACCTGTAGAAAGTCTCGATAATCCCAGATAAATTAATTCTTTTCTATTTGCTATCAATATTGAACATTGTAGATATCTGTCAAACACATTTAACCATGCCAGGTCATTGGAAGTATAGACCTACTTGGTTATCATTGAACCCTAAGGTATAAACAAGCCTTTGCTTTTGACTGTCTCAGGTTCAATGGATGCGTGACATTCTAAAAAGACTATCTGGTAAAATTGCCATCCCTCATTTTCGTACAAAATCATCTCATGCTAGTGATATCCTACCCTGAAGCAGTCTGTATATAACGTGATATGATTTGGCGAACTTTGACTTTAACCACTGTGATGCAAAATTACAATTTGGACCCACAGGGGCTAATCCAAATATACAAACAAGCTTTTGCTATTGAAGTTACTGGCTTATTAGGTTCGAGGGATGATTGAGCGCGATTTCAAGGAGACTATCTGGTGAAATTGCCATAACTCATCATCGTACCAAATATATGTTCTGTGTGATTTCCAACCCTGAAGCGGTCGGTGCATAATGCGATCTGATTGGGTGTAGTTTGACAAACCTTGCGAGTCACATGCAATTCCAGTGGTGCGCCAATAGAATGGCCTTAATTGCACAACAAATAGCAGGGATGTCCGGCTTAATTACGCTACAGTCAAAGAAAGATTTCACCCTTCCTATGCTGAGGCTACTTTCTTCCAAAGCACAAAGACGCAAAATCTTTTGAAAACCATCAAATCATGTTGGTATTCATTAGATAGCTCTTGCTGAGTTCTATCCGATGAGTACCATATGCCATGGTTTCAGTCATTCCTTAGCTTTTCATCATCATTTCATGTTGACAAAATTAGCGACCAGCGGCAAGAGGGATATTTACACAATAAATAGCGAGGATGTCCAGCTTAATTAGGCTATTGTCATAGAATGATTTCACCCTTCCTATGCTGAGGCTACTTTCTTCCAAAGAACAAAGTCGCGAAGAAAATCATATAAACCCTATCATGTTGGTATTAATTAGATAGCTCTTTCTGAGTTCTCTCAGAATTGAATACCCATTTGCCATGGTTTCAGTAATTTTTCAGCATTTCATATTGACCAAATTAGCGACCAGCAGCAAAAGGGTTATTTACACAACAAATAGCAGGGATGTCCAGCTTAATTAGGCTATTGTCATAGAATGATTTCACCCTTCCTATGCTGAGGCTACTTTCTTCCAAAGAACAAAGTCACGAAGAAAATCATCTAAACCCTATCATGTTGGTATTCATTGGACAGCTCTTGCTGAGTTCTCTCAGATGAGTACCCATTTGCCATGGTTTCAGTTATTCTTCAGCATTTCATATTGACCAAATTAGCGACCAGCAGCAAAAGGGTTATTTATACAACAAATAGCAGGGACGTCCGGCTTAATTAGACTATAGTCATAGAATGATCGAATCCACCCCCAGACGGCTGCTGTGAGAATGGTTTACTTGAGCTCCTCTCTTAGAGGGGCAATTAGCAAAATTACCACAAGAATCGATGAGAAATACCCACGCTGAATAAGATGGCTATTCCTTTAAGGAGAAAACAATGCCTATTGTGATCACAGATACAAGGGATCTTTGTAGCACTCAAACGTGTTGTCATGACGACCTGACTGCCAGGCCAGAATTTCTGGTGTTATTTACTTACCGTTCCATGCTCTATTTCAAATCAAATATTCACATGTTACTCTCCCGATCACTCTGAGAAAATTGATAACAATGAGACAAATCTGCTTACGTTCGACAAATCTGCTTACATTCGTAAGGCCAAGAAAAAGTTGCTCATTTCCAAAAGTGTTTATGGCTGATTTTAACAAATAAAGGACAATTTTAAGAAGTGCATTTATTTTTATAGCTTTCTCTTTTACAAACTTTTTTTTATTGTTTTTGAATTTGAATTCATGGCATTATTACCCATATACAAATTGCAGTTAGGGTGAACGGATAAATGGTGAAGTTTGCTATATGTCAAGGTAAAAAAAAGTTAGCCAATATGGAAGACAATGAGAAAAAGACACCTTTTTTCTTGGCCTTAAAAGTTAGGTTGTGAAATTAACATTTAAATATTGAAAAGTAAGCATGAAATATCAAACCATGACCACCATGACTTTTTGAAGGCATAGTGACCACCATGACCGTATAAAGGCATAGTGACCACCATGACCTTATAAAGGCGTAGCGGCGACCATGACCTTATAAAGGCATAGTAACCACCATGACCTTATAAAGGCCTAGTGACCACCATGGCCTTATAAAGACAAAGTGACCACCATGACCTTATAAAGGTACCGTGACGACCATGACCTTATTTAGGCATAGTGACCTCCCTGACCTTATAAAGGCATAGTGACCATCATGACCTTATAAAGACATGTCTTGACTACCTAGCTGACCCAACAAGCATCCAAATATGGTTATTCAATAGAATAGCATTTCCATAGAACCCATTCTTGCCTGGTACTTTTAAGTATAACTTAAGATTAAAGCACAGATTCACAAAATGTTTAAAGGAGAAATTATTATTTAGTTTCTGATTAACATTTCACTTTCATTTTGTTTTCTGAAAATCTATTTTGTTTCAGAGATATCAGCGAAAAAGTCTGGTGGTTTTGAACACTTAAGGCATGAAAGGCATTTAACCCATTAATGCTTATGAGTTCCTTTGGAATTTGTCGTCTGGATCTATGATACTTTTAACTAATACTTTGAAATTAAGGATTATTTAACAAAATAGTTGAAAGAGAGTTGTTGATAATATTCTGATTGACATTTCTCAATGAAATATTTTCCTCATTTCATCAAAATTGTCAGGCTGTTTTGGCCGCTGTGAGCATTACGGGGTTAAGAGTGAAGTTCTGTGTATCGTGACACAGGAACCAGGGGGCCTATGATTCATCTCAACCCATCCTTCCCTCTATCACACCATGAACGCATCCTGATTTTTTTTGGTAATATTGTCATGACTAGAGCATTTTTCAAAAAACATATGAAGGAGAAATATTGATAAGAACTCAACCCACAACTCTCCTTCAAATATTTCACAAATTTACCCTAGATTACAAATTTATTTTGAAATGTATTTTATGTCCAGACAAGGAGATCTCCTGGCAAGAACAGGTTATAAGAAATATTGTACCATTGTTGTTATTCGATCAGTTACATTATGAATCCTTATTCAACCAGGAGATGTAGATTTTCTTTCAGAGCAGTTGTCATTCTAAAAGAGCCCTTTAAAACCCTTCCAATGCTGATGCTACTACGTCCAAAGCACAAAAACGCAGATTTTTGAAAACCATCTAGACCCTGTCATGTGGGTATTCATTGGATAGCTCTCATTGAGTAATCTCAGATGAGTACCCATAAGCAAGGGTTTCAGTAATTTTTCAGGTTTTTGCATCATTTTGTATTGGCCAAATTAGCCACCAGCAGCATAAGGGTTATTAACCAATCTATGAGAATATTTTCAGTAAATGGCTGTTATTTGACCTGTTGTGTTATTCTTTTTGTGTACACAACAACTGCTAAAATATCATAGAGTACTGTTCTGTATTGTCGAATGTTGCCCATTACTTCCTATTGAAACTTTGAATCCAAATATTTCTCTAAATACAACAAGGTTCTCAGGAAATTTAGGTAAGTGTCAGGTCAGCTAGGCATTCACAGCACGTATCTTTTCATCCAGAGTGCACACATGGTCTGAAAACTTTGAACAAAACTCATCAAATAAGAATGATATTTGGATATCATTTGAAGAGGGATTGTTAAACCCAACAGGAACAACAACTTTCAGTCAAATATTTTACAAAATATCACAGTGATATCAAGGTATTCTATCACTTATCAGACCATGTGTATGCTCCATACATGGTAGGGTTGGGAATCGATTGCAATTTCATAATCGATAATCAGTTACAGCCAACCGATCGATTATCGATCATAATCAGTTCATCGCACTCTTTCGGTAATTGGGTACAGGCCTAGAGTGCAAAATTTGAAACATGTGCACCTTTTGTAACACTCCTTAGAAAGAGTGAAAGTGCACCAAATAAGCTCTTACGATCTGCTCCAGCTTGCATCCCCAACATGCATAATTTGGATTGGTACCTGAATACCAGTATATGATTCGTAAGACCAATAATCTTTTTACATTTTGGAACACTTTTACTACCTTTTCACGTGTTTTGGAGCTTAAGTTTCATTGCGAGAAAGCTGACAACTTGCCGTTTTTTAGTTTCATGTTTCGCCGCTAGGTGTCGTATTTTCCGATTATTATCGATAACCAGTTTCATTATTGATAAATCATTATGAAAGAGGCAACCGAGTAAGCGTCGATTATAATCGATGATCGTCCCAACACTAATACATGGATGTATAAAAATAAGTGAGGCCTAAAAAAAGTTGTTTGTTTCCTGTAGCCCTACCCTAACAAGTTTTTACTCAAAAAAAAAAAACTTCCCAAAGTTTTTTCTGCCCTTCCAACTCCCAATCAACATAAAACATGCAAAAAACACATGTTTTTGAACAAAAACATTATCCAAATTTTTTTTTAACGACATACCTACTCTATTTTTTTCAGACCATTACAGGAAACAAATAATATTTTTTCTAGGCCTGAGGAATGTGAAAAAGGGTTAGATTACCGTTGTCTGTTCAGATGTCTCAGCGTCAATACTGTAGTTAGAGTTCATATCAAGCTTATAGAGACCCATGCCTTCCTTTGCTGCCACCAGGTGTCACTAGTGATGATGATGCATCCTCTCCTCACCAGGTGTCGCCACTTAGGCTTTAGGCTAAATAGCTGCCACCAGGTGTCACTAGTGCAGACGATCCATTCTCACTATGTGTTGCCACTGAGGTTTTAAGTTAAAGTGCTGCCACCAGGTGTCACTAGTGCTGATGATGCATCCTCACTAGGTTTCAGCTCTTAGGTTTTAAGATTTAAGTGGTGCCACCTAGCAGTCTCACTAGTAGAGAAAACCGTTCCCAATAGGTGTCACCACTAGAAAGTGTTATGTTTAGGTGCTTCCATCTGGTGTCATAGGTAGAAATCACACATCCATAATAGGTGCCGCCACTGGTGCTGCCACTAGATGTCACCAGTTAGGATCACACATCCTCAATAAATGCTGTAACATATAGGTGGCATCACAATTGTTTTACACTGTTTGATTCCACCACAAGGAACCACTGGAAACTACTTGTCGCTAGGAATGAACACAATCAATGAAGGGTCGTTAGGTTAAGTTCCACCTATGATACCAAAACATCAAAGAACTTAATTGATGCATTATTCTGTAAACCCTAACAACACTTCAATGGAAAGCAGACCGGCTGGTTGCATGCGAAACATTTTCAGTTTAGCTGGTAGCATTAGCAGCTGCCTCAGCACGGAAATCCAACCAATAAAACTTTCATGAAGACGCTATTGTGCATATTCCATTTCACTCCATGTTTTTACACGCATTGGTTAATATGCGGCCTGTGAAAAATGATCTCCAATAAAGAGGACGTAGATAATTTCAGTGACAGGCAATGTTAGCATTATCACAGCAGTACGGTAACTAGCATGGGGTTATGTAACCTGCGCCTTGCACCAGATACTAGTATACATAATAGTGTCTGGCATACTGCTCCTTAATTGAAAAACACAGCACACCTGAAAGAGGTGTGGCAGGTTTAAAATGTACTGTTTTCCATAAATTGCATTATTGACTTTTTATGAGCATACAAGCACTGTTGCATATCATCATATCTTTTTAGCAAGTGATTTCCTTGGACTCCTAAAAAGCCTCACAGGACCTGTGGATTATACATGTATGAATACAATATAAGCAAACTCAGTTGGCTTTATAATACAACCAAATCTGATCCTTATTCCATTGCCATGAAATGTGTCTGCTAAGTGACAGGATTTTGTTATTATTAGGAAAGAAATGGCTTTATAATACTACAAAAATTGATTCTTATTCTATTGCCATGAAATGTATCTTCTTAGTGACAAGGTTCTGTTGCTTTTTAAAAGAAATTCACGAAATGTTGAAATACCTTATTCCATTGCCATAGATTGAAAATCTTGGAAACACACATAAAAAATAAAGAATTACAAGTACAAATATCTAATGCTGTTACTTGGAAAACTTCAAATAAGCAAACAAATCCATTCAATTCCAAAATATCTTCTCAGATTGAAATTGTAATGCAAAAACTTTAAGACAGTCTTTTAATATAACTTTACTTTGTACTGTGATGTTGTTACAATAAAAACTTAAGTAAGGTTTAGAAAAAAAGATTATCAATGCTGTCCCTCTATGGAAGGTTTACCCTTTTTTCATGACTTATGACAAATATGTTGTCTGTGGATCCATTCCATAGCAAAGCTCCAGACATCCGTCATTTTCGTTTTGTTCCTTGCTCCATTAACAGCATTACCTTGCTCCATTACTTTCCATCCTGTCTGTGCTCTAATAGCTTCCATTAAGGTGAACTTTGCCTTGAGGCACTCTTAACACTGGTAAAATCCACATACATTATAATTAAGTTCCCATACTGAACGCAGTTTTAAAACCGGGAAAATGTTGAGCATTGCCTTATATTCCACCTAATCTCTGGTAAAACAATATATGTTATACATGTACATTTCCCATCATTTTACCTTTTGTAAAACACTAGATGCTGAAAATTTCCATTAACTCTCATCCAGTGTTTTTGCATAATGTCACAGGCAAATTTGTTAAATCCAACATTTTAATAGTGCCTTATATCCATTTCCTTGGTTATTCCATAAATGGGAAAATCTGTTACTTTGTATAAACATCTATGTGATCTGTTAAAGCACTGTTATACAACAATTCCAGGTTGTGTAATCGCAGTCCTCCATTGGCCAATCACGGTAGCCAATCATCTTGGCCAATTCCACACTTACTACCACTGCATGACAGTAATATTGTGATGATTCTGTGCACCGTGTCATGTATTTCCGATCTTTTGTAGCAGCGAAGATTCTGTGGATGGCAGCTGTATTGGTGGATGTGACTCACGCAACAGTTAGCAGCGACTGACTGACGGATGGCGGACAGGCCGGGAGCTGTGCGAGAGATTACAGTCAGGCTACAGATCCACCATGTCAGCACAAATTAATTCCCCCCAAGAACCTGGTCCATGGAGGCACTGTCACTTCCTGGGATAAACCCTTTCCATCAGCAATAGCATGTACCAATATGTGCTCTCAAACTGGTGTAGTTACTTTACCCTTATGCTGCTGGTGGCTAATTTGGCCAATACAAAATCATGCAAAAAACCTGAAAAATGACTGAAACCCTGGCAAATGGGTACTCATCTGAAAGTACTCAACGAGAGCTATCCGATGAATACCAACATGACAGGGTTTCAATGTTTTTCAAAAATCTTTGCGTTCTTGTGCTTTGGACAAAAGCAGCCTCAGCATTGGAAGGGTTAAGCTCTAAATTTCTGGTAGCTTAACCCTTCCAATGCTGAGGCTACTTTTGTCCAAAGCACAAGGACGCAAAGATTTTTGAAAACTTTCTCAACCCTGTTGTGTTGGTATTCATTGGTTAGCTCTCGCAGAGTACTCTCAGATGAGTACCCATGTGCCAGGATTTCGGTCATTTTTCAGGTGTTTTGCAATTTTTTGTATTGGCAAAATTAGCTACCAGTAGCACAAGGGTTAAGTACTAAGGAATTGGTGCTGTAATTATCGCCCATGCATATTTGTAATTAAAGAAATGATATATTTCCTACAAGTATGAACACCATATAATTAATCCATGCTCTTTAACAAAAGCTGGCTGCTTGAACAGTCACTGTGTGTATTTGTTAAGATATTGAAAAGTAAACTTGAGTAACTCTATACAGATAAGGTAGCTCATGGTGCTTCCACCTATTATTTGTAGTGGTCACTACTGTGAGCACTGTACATCTCCTGTGTGAGAGGTTCCATTGTGTAACCCTTTTGTATTGTATTCTTTTGTTCTAGTCATGTGACAGAAAATCATGTGAGTCAGTCACCATTAAATCTTTGACATGAGAACAGCAGTTTTAGTTCTTCTTCTCTACTTTCTTCCAAGAATAGCTTATACTCTAACAGTATTAAAGTCACTTATTCTGTGCCATAACACAAACACAGTTTCTGGAGTCCATGTGACCTCTCCATACAAACTGGATAATAAAGAAACAGAATCATCCTTATATTCCATGACCTAAAACTGCTAGAGTCCATGAGCAATTTCCACACGTGTAGGTATTAAAATGAATGGTGTCCTGCCTACATGTATTGATACCACATTGAACATAGTTGCTTAAGTCCATGTATACGTAATCATCCTTAAATTCCAAGACCTAAAACTGCTAGAGTCCATGAGCAATTTTCACACATGAAGGTATTAAAATGATGTCCTGTCTACATGTATTGATACTACATTAATCGATGCCCTTAAAACAAGTGTAGCAAATTCAGCTTACGGTCCCTCTCCACACATGCTGATAGGCAAAGAAATAGCAACGTTCCTCCAAGTTTCAGTGTCACATGATCTTGATTCCAGATTACTTGATGCCATGCATCATCTCTATATGTATATATGTATCACTTGGTAATGCACATGGAATTACTCCTAGTGAAAGGCCCTTACACAAACACAGCATTTGCTTAAAAGAGCAGTCATATCACTTGCTGGCATGTGCATCAGTGGCCAGTATGTTAACCCATTCATGCCTGTAGTGCCCCAAACCGCCTGACGATCTTGGCTTTATCTCTAAAACAAAAGCAATTTGCAGAAAACATTTGAAGGAGAAATGTAAATCAGAAACAAACTAACAAATCCCCTTCAAATATTTCTCCAATTTATGCTTAATTTCAAGGTTATTTTCAAAAGTATACCAGGTCCAGATGACAACTGTCAAATTGGAGAAACAAGTGTTTGACGATTCACAGAACGTTTTCCACTTCCTGGCGGCCGAGAAAGCCAAGAGCTGGGTGGTGTTTGCAGCGGTTAACTCCTAGCCTTGATGACCAGTGTTAGGGTAATCAACAGGGGAATAGGAATGTGTGAGAGAAAGTAACAACAACAGAAAAACAGGCATGCCCTCGGAATATCAATGGGGATTATGTTTTGTTGCTCTTTAGGCCTCAGGAGAGTATCTGTTTATCCTCATGCAGGTTTACTACTAGTTCAATATATACATGGACATAAACCCTTATGCTGCTGGTGGCTAATTTAATCAATACAAAATAATGTGACAGCTGAAAAATGGCCGAAACCCTGGCAAATGGGTACTCATCTAAGAGTACTCGATGAGAGCTTTCCAATGAATACCACAATGATATGGTTTAGATGATTTTCGAAGAATTTTGAGTTCTTGTGCCATAGACATTAGTAGTCTCAGCATTGAAAGGGTTAAACCTACATCCAAGATTAATGGCTGCCGCCATGTTGCGTAACTTCCATTAACCAGGAAGTTATCCAACAAATATGGCGAAATAACTTGAGAAAAGGTGAAATAAATATCTCACCTATTTTCATGTCTTTCTTTGACAAAGAAGATTATGAATATCTATTGTTTATTTTCTACAAAAGTGTAGTAGAAAATAATGTTTGCGATGTTGAGAACAAAGTTGCAGCCGGCCTGAGGTGCCATTTCATTGCGCACTACCGCATTTCTTTATGTTCGCAACTGTGTACTCCCTGACATCTTACACTCAATAAAGTTCATATTTAGACTTATAAGATTTTAGGAATTAACAAATATCTTCTTTCTTTCAGTAATAATAAAGTTGAACTAAATATACAGAAAAAACATCAAATCTGAAGCTTGAAAAATTAAGTAAATTTTTGTATTGTCTTTATGTCAAGGTTAAACAAGGTAATTGTTATCAAATCAGCGGGGCAACCTGAAAGCCTGGTGGGAATATCTGATCTTGGCATATTACTTCTATGATTAGTAAATAAAAAAATGCCCAAAAGCTGTACATAAATCGGTTGTCAGATGGAAAGTATTGATCTAACTCTTTTAAGCAAAACATTACATCCCAGCTAGGTAAAGAAATAAATGTCACATAAGCAGTGAATAAATAGAAAGTTACGCCAAGTTTAGTGTTTTTTCGGCACGAGGCCAAAAAATCAGTTAATTTATTTCTGTTGCAGTCCCTCAACACTCTAAGCCTCTAGAGGAAGTCTGGCTATCATTCCTGTTGATTCCACCGCTAACTTAAGCCTGGTCTTGGCAAAAATAATTCTAGAACCATTTGGGATATGCTGCAATTATTTATGTAGTGGCGCGGGGAACACCAGTTATTATATGATGTAATAATCAAATGATATTTGTCATTTGACACAAATAAGGAATGCAGTTCCTGTGCCAAATGATAGTCATTGGTTTAAATGTGCTGTTATTATCATTATGATTGTTATTATCATTGTTATCATTATTATTATTATTATCATTATTATTATCATTATTAGTAGTAGTAGTAGTAGTAGTAGTAGTAGTAGTAGTAGTAGTAGTAGTAGTAGTAGTAGTAGAAGTAGTAGTAGTAGTAGTAGTAGTATCATTATTATCATTATCATTATTATTATCATTATTATTATCATCATTATTATTATCATTATTACTATCATCAACGTCAATATCATTATCATCAAAATCATCATTATTTTTTTTTGAAAACGTATGGATTGAAAATAATAGGGGAAATATCTGCATAATCCATTAGTAGTCACAGATGCCAAAAGCAGCCTAACCATTTGTACGAAAGCTTACAGGTGAAGTTTTTGAAGGAGATATGTTGTTTTGAACACCAAAAACGCTCCTTATAATGATATGTAAGATTATCTTTAATTCCAGAGTTACTGCCATATAAGTATCATAGACAAAAAACAACAATTTAACCCATTAATACTCACAGCGCCCAAAAGCAGCCTTGCAATTTTGATGATATTTTGCAGGCAAAAGCAAAGTCAGGAAAATATTTGATGAGGAAATGTCAATCAGAACATAACCCACAACTCTCCTTCAAATATTTTGTAAAGTCATTCACAATTTCAAAGTTATTGTGAAAAGTATCATAGATCCAGACGAAAATTTCTGGAAGAACTCTTAAGTACTAATAGGTTAGAGAGGAACTTTTCAGCATGATTAGATTTATTGAAAAGTTAACATCTTTCCTTTAAATATTTTCCGGTACATGCTTTTGTGAAGTAGATTACACCAACATAGGTCTCATTGGTCTGCTACAATAGGGTTAACCCTTCATATACTAAGGCCACTATCACCGAAGCACAAGGATGCAAAGATTTTAGAAAACCATCTAAACTCTGTCATGTTGGTATTCATTGGAAAGCTCTTACTGAGTAATGTCAGATGAGTACCCATATGTCAGGATTTCAGTAATTTTTCTTGGTTTTTTTGCATCATTTTACATTGGCCAAATTAGCCACCACCAGCATAAGGGTTAACCCATTTACACTCAGAGCGGCCAACAGGGGCCTGACGATTTTGGAAATAATTTGCTTACAAAAGCATTTTCTGGAAAACATCTGAAGGGGAAATGTTAATCAGAAACCAAACAACAATTCCCCATCAAATATTTTGTTAACTATTGTTTTATTCCAAAATTATATTCAAAAGTATGAGAGTAGCAGACGTCCCTTTCTAGAGAAACTCTTGAGTGTTAATGGGTTAAACACACTCATGACATAAGCACACTGCAGGGTACTTGTATTATGCAACACAAGATGAGTCATCTCTCGCGTTACACCATATATCATTACCCTTATAGGCCGCATGAGCCGATAAGGCTTCGATCAGGAGCCCCTGTTTCCGTCAGCAGTTATCCACTCAAACTATGGATGACCACAGTAATAACCAGTGCCCAGTCCAGCCATTACAGTGTAAATCCTAAAGATACCATGTTGGTCCTACTGATTAGAAGGTATTAGCAGCAAAGGCATAGGTTAACCCTTATGCTGCTGGTTGCTAATATGGACAAAACAAAATATAGCAAAAATCCTGAGAAATCACTGAAACCCTAGCAAATTGGTTCTCATCTGATAGAACTGCATAAGGGCAATCCAATGAATACCAACTTGATAAGGTTTAAATGGTTTTCAAAAATTTTAGCGTTCCTGAGCTTTGGACAAAAGTAGTCTCAGCATTGGAAGGACTAATTAGCAGTTATCCACTCAAACTATGGATGACCATGGTGCCCAGTCCAGCCATTGCGTTGTAAATCCTAAAGATACCATGTTGGTCCTACCGATTAGAAGGTATTAGCAGCAGAGGCATAGGTTATTAACCCTTTTCCATGCTGACATTACTTTCGTCCATGGCAGAAAAATGTACAAAGATTTGAAAACCATTTAAACCCTGTCATGTTGGCATTCATTGGAAAGCTCTTGTGGAGTACTAATAGATGAGTACCCATAAGTCATTTTTTCCACTTTTTTGCATCATTTTGTATTGACCAAAGTAGCCGCCATCAGCCAAAGGGCTAATCAAACTGTTAGAAGCGCTGGATCCAACGATAGTGGTTCACAGACCAATGCAACTGCTGAAAAAGACCTGTGAGACTTCCTTTACCCAAAATAAGCTAATGTAAAATATAGAGGTTTTCTAGGAAATCCTGGCATATTTCTATCAGGAACGTTTATTGAAATAGGAAATATACATCTCTGTTTCTATCATTCATTATCCATAAGAATTCATTCATCCATGCTTGATTCCAAAGTTATTTTCAAAAGTATCATATTGCCAAAGACATTTTCAAACATGAAGTACATTACAAGACATACCCATAGCAGCTTATTTTGCAAACCATGCATATATTGGATTAACCTAGGCAATATAACCCATTCACACTCAGAGCGGCCGAAAGAGGCCTGACAAATTTGGAAATATTTTACTTACAAAAGTATTTTATTGAAAATATTTGAAGGAGGAATGTTAATCAGAAGTCAAACAACAACTCTCCTTCAAATATTTTATGAAATTTTGCTTTGTTCACAAGTTATTTTCAAAAGTATGGAAAAAGCAGACGATACCTTCCAGAGGAACTCAGAGTGTCAATGGGATAAGGAGGGCCATGCTCAGTATGTGATATACTTGGAGTCAAGCCTAACATATTGGCTATCAAGTGTTGTATACATGTAAATATATTTGACTGAATCCACTATTTATTAGTAGCCGAGACCAAGAGCCAAACACGTGCATGTCCTGAATCCATTACTCACGGCAATAAACTAGATTCCCAGGCTACCCTAGGCAATAAACTTGGCAATAAAAGATTCAGGAATATCAGGCAATTTTGTTTTTTGTTTTTTCTGCCATTTTGGGGTAAATTGCGCCTAACCAGAGGTTAATGTGATGGAGGAATCTTGTACCAAAAGTAGAGCTCCACTCAGCACTCACGAACTCGAATGGCTCGTGCCCTGGGGCAAACTCGCCGAGCTCGAGCTGAAATGTTCAAATCATGAGCTCGTCTATGTTGGGAACACAAACGTAACACAGAGCACCTAACACACATTATTAACATACATAACTGCTTATCGCTGTCATGTCTTCTTTACAATCTGCAATGTATACATTCACGTGGTGTTGAGTGTTATACTGACCTTTGTACCTAGTCAGCACGTTTTAAAATTAAATAAACATGGCAATGGTAATAAATCTCCACCAATAAATATTTATTTCTTTATAGCAGGGCTGGAAAATTAGTATTTCTTTGGAAAATGGGAACGTCCGTGAGCTCATGAGTCAAACTGGTGGTGAGCTCATGAGTTGATCCTCCTCCGTGAGTGCAGCTCTAACCAAAAGATGAAAAATATCTAACTCACAGTCACTGGCGACTTGTGCAAAGGTTTCCAGTCACCACAGCCTGGATTTGAAAACCAGTCATGGGTATGTGAGAAAGTTGCAAGTGACTTGGGGTTAGCCAGTGGTTTTCACTTGGCACTCCCATTTCCTCCACCACTTACAGCAGCTAGTCAAGTTTTAGATTAAATATGGTAGAAAAAGGGACTTAGACCAAAGTTCCAAAATTCCAAATTTCAGGTTTCAGGCATTTATGTAAAAGTTTAGGTATATAGCCCTGCACGGCAACTGAAAATGTTTCTTGATGTTCAGCCCTGGATCCACCACAGTACTTATTAACCCTTATGCTGGTGGTGGCTAATTGGGCCAAATTTTACAAAATAATGCTAAAATCATGAAAAATGACTGAAAAACTGGCACATGGGTATTCAACTGAGGGTACTCAGCTAGAGCTATCCAATGAATACCAACATGACAGGGTTTAGATCGTTTTCATAAATCTTTGCATCCTTGTGCATTGGACGAGCCTGACCTAGCCTCAGCATTGAAAGGGTCAAAGGAAACCAGTCTTTAATTTTTGTTTCAAAAATCTTTGGGTCCTTGTGCTTTTGACAAAAAAGCCTTAGAATCGGAAGGGTTAAAGGAAACCAGTCTTTTTTTTTCACGTCTCCCAGCTCTGTGCTGCCT
>OZ012695.1:27168224-27305724 GCA_963942565.1 Maea johnstoni | reverse complement strand
AAAGTATACCTTATGGTAAACATACCCTGCTATTCAGCCTGGGAATAGGCAGAGACATAGCATTAAAGAAGGGCAAGGCTGGTAGCAATCAGACCTCACTGACGAAATTTTTGTTTATTATTGCAATGTTATTAGCTGGTGATATTCAAAGTAACCCAGGCCCTAACTATAAGAATCCATGCGGGGAATGCTATAAACCTGTTAAATCAAACCAACAGGGTCTCTGGTGTGATGGATGTGACATATGGTTTCATAGCAAATGCCACGACATCACAACAGAGGAGTACATCTCCCTAGCAAACTCATCACACCTATGGCTTTGTAAAAATTGCGCTCTGCCTTTCTCTTTAGAACAAAATATCAGCCTAGGTGAAAGTTTCTCTAATTTCCTAGACAGTGATGACAGCCTATCGGATGAAAATGCTTTCCCTGAATATTATAAGAAATTAAGGGAAATGCGTATAAATTGTCCACATAAGTTGATCATCACTCATTTGAATATCAACAGTCTAAGAAACAAGTCATATGAAATTCATGACCTACTCCAAAACAACTATATTGATATCCTGGTTCTTTCGGAAACAAAACTTAATGAATCATTTCCTGACCCCCAATTTGCTACACCAAATTATCGACTCTTTAGACGTGACAGAAATGGGCATGGAGGAGGCCTGATAGCTTATATCAGGTCTGATATCCCATGCAGACGTCTAACCCAACTAGAATCAAAATCTTTAGAAACCATTGTTGTGGAACTAAAACTAAAAACTGAAAACTGGATATTTATATCTTGTTATAGACCACCAAACCTTCCTGACTCTGTCTTTACAGAGAATATAACCACTATCCTGGATAAATCTTCAGTCAAAACCGACAACATCCTGGTGCTGGGCGATCTCAATTATAATTTACTAGATAATCATAGGCATGGCAGAACACTATCAGATATAAATGACATATTTGATATGTCCTGCCTGCTTTCTAAGCCAACATGTTTTAAAGGTGATCAAGGCACTCTGCTTGATGTTTTTCTAACAAATAGACCTAAGAAATTCTATAAATCAACATCAATTGAGACAGGTATTAGTGATTTTCACCACATGATTATCACTGTGATGAAGGGCTCAAACCAAAAACCATCACAGAAGTACCAAACTTCTCGCAGCTACAAAAAATTTGATGAAACCAAATTTCTATATGATCTTAACAATGATTTAGCTACAGTTGATATTACCCTCTCTGACTATGAGAAAAACTGCTCAACTCTGAGTAATACTATCAAAAATGTTATTGACCGTCATGCCCCTATAAAGACCAGGAAGATTAGAAACCACTCCTCCCCAGCCATGAATGGTGAATGGAGAAGGGCTATTTATAAGAAAAACATGCTAAAGAACAATTTCTTTAAATTCAAATCACAATCATACTGGGAAGCCTATAGAAAGCAGCGAAACTACTGCACTAGGTTAAAGAAAATCTCTATCAAAAAGTTTTTCGGTGAACGCTGCGATGGGGGTACAAAATCACAAAATTTCTGGAAAACAATTAAACCTTTCCTAAGTAAGAAATCTGGCTCCGGTGATACTGATATCATATTGTTGGAAAATGACAAAGTCATTACTGATGAAGGGAATGTATGCGAAATTCTTAATGATTATTATGTTAACATTGCGAAGAATATTGGCATTGAAAATGAAGAGGATGATATTGCACAGCACCAGGATGTTGAATATATTGCTAATAACCACCCACAAGATACCTTTCAATTTGATGTTGTCGATGAAGTCCAAGTCTATAAAAAACTTAAAGAAATTAACCCAAAAAAAGCAACTGGTCCTGATGATATTCCACCAAAGCTTGTAAAGCTGGGTTCACCAGTACTCGCTCCTATTATTACCAAGGTGATAAATTATGGCATTACCACATCCAATTTCCCTTCAAGTCTCAAGATGGCTAATGTTAGCCCTGTTTATAAGAAAAATGACAACATGTCAAAAGGAAACTACAGGCCTGTCAGTGTACTACCTACTATATCCAAAATATTTGAGAGCATACTGGCAGATCAACTCTCCATCTTCTTAGAAACTGTGTATAATCCATTTACAGCAGCTTTCAGAAAACAACATAGCTGTCAGTCAGTTTTGATTAAAATTATTGAGGACTGGAAGCAGGCTCTTGATCAGAACAAATATGTTGGAGCTGTCCTGATGGACCTGTCGAAAGCTTTTGACTGCCTCCCTCACAATCTACTTCTGGCTAAATTAAAAGCTTATGGCCTTACTGATCACTCAATTAATTTGCTGAGAAATTACCTTTCAAACAGAAAGCAAAGGGTCAAGATTGGAAATAACTGTAGTGAGTGGCAAAATATCACCAAAGGTGTCCCCCAGGGATCTATACTCGGCCCAATTCTATTCAACATTTTCCTAAATGACATTTTTGCATCTTTAAATGAAACAACTCTTTATAACTACGCAGATGATAATACAATCTGCAACAGTGATGAGAATATTGAAAATGTCAAGTCACACCTAGTAAGTATGACTAAAATTGCCATTGACTGGTTCGAAAGAAACTGCATGCAAGCAAACCCTGAAAAATTTCAGGCAATTTTTCTTGCCCCTGGTCACAAAAAGGTGCAAACAGACTTCTCCATTGACAACATCAACATCAAACTTGAAAAATCTGTAAAACTTCTAGGTGTAGAATTGGATGACAAACTGAAATTTGACATTCAAGTATCCTCAATGTGTAAGAAGGCTGCAAAACAACTTAATGCTCTTAAGAGAATTGGTCACCTCTTAGACCAATCCAGCAGACTGACAATTTTTCGCGCCTACATAATGTCAAATTTCAACTACTGCCCCCTTGTATGGCACTTCTGCTCCAAGAAAAATCTCTCCAAGCTAGAGAGGATACAGGAACGAGCCCTACGCTTTGTTTACAGGGATTACAAAAGCAGCTATGAGAAGCTACTAGACCAGGCTAAACTACAAAGCTTACATCTAGGTAGACTGAGATCCCTAGCTACAGAGATTCACAAAGCTGTCCATGGAGGGGCCCCTCCCTATGTCAGCTCTCTTTTCACAGAGAGAGAATCTGAATACAGCCTTAGAAGGAACCACTCTCTAATATTACCTCCATATAACACCATCTCCTTTGGAAAGCAATCAATTAGATATACTGGACCTAAGGTATGGAACTCCCTACCTAACAACTTAAGACAAACAACATCACTAAAAGAGTTCAAAAACCTAATCTCAACCTGGTCTGGAACTAACTGTACCTGCTCTCTCTGCTGCTATAAGTAATACCAGTAAATGAGCAGAAGTAGTTTCTATTTTACTCAATAATCATAAACACATGTCCTGAAAGACTGAAGTTATTACTCATTGTCATTGTCAATTAATATGTGCCAACTTACTTCCCCTCTACTTATCATTTATATTGCTGTTAAACCCTGTATGTTATATTTTGAATTGTTATTTTGTAGTCGGCCAAGAGCCCTGGCAGCTCGTGTTTACTATGTAAAATTATTACCGACTTGAAATAAAGATTATCTATCTATCTATATATCTATCTATCTATATCTATCTATATATATATATATATATATATAAGTATATATATATATATATATATATATATATATATATATATATATATATATATATATATATATATATATATATTTGAAATAATGCTGATCAGAACCTAACCGACAACTTTCACTAAGATATTCTGTTTAATTGAGCTTACATCCAAAGTTACTGTATACTGTGTTAATATTGCAGCAGCTTCTATATTTTAATACTGACTTTTTGAGACCTATGGTAAAGGATTTAAGAAATCCTGGGGCCTGTGGAGTTCTGCTGCTGCGATGGGTTGCTCCATTGTGGTCTCTAGATGGCCCCGAAAGGTTTCTGCTTTTTCAAATTTGTGCGTTTACGGTATATTTTTGCAAAAGAGTCCGGTTGCCAGTGGCAATGACAAGTGTCTGCAGCCAGTCCAGGTCACATCAATGACATACGTCTGCAGCCACCCGATGTGATACAATGTATTTCATACAATGTTGTACAACTGTATCCATGAAATTA
The DNA here is from genome assembly GCA_963942565.1 of Maea johnstoni. Lineage (NCBI taxonomy): Eukaryota > Metazoa > Annelida > Polychaeta > Spionida > Magelonidae > Maea > Maea johnstoni. Next base: position 27,301,627 of record OZ012695.1, on the reverse strand, counting down.
TACAATGTTGGTCTCCCCCACTTTCAACTCTATCTATAAAATTATACAATGTTGCAAAAAACTCTACACCATACACCACTAATGAGTGCATGCGTACTCAGACCTGTGGTGTTACAATTAACTCTCCTCTCTTTCTCGCCCTCCATCTGTCTGTCTGTCTATCTATCCTACCTCTCTCTCTACTTCAATACTCTCTTCTCTGTCTCTCTCTTGCTTTAGTATTTTAGATTGCCACAACATTTGTCATCAATCTTTATAATATGTTTTCTTATTGAATACTAAAATTAGTATGGTTTGGGCGATTGAATAGGCCCACCACAATATAAAATATTGTTTCACGCTGGCTGTGTCAAAACACTTTTTCTATCAGTGCTATATTGTCATTGTGCACTCTATCTTTCTGTATAGGCTATTTCCTTTTAACTCTGTTGATTTTTCTTTTCTTCTGAAGAAGAAATGAAAGTCCCTACATTATATTATTCCTTCCAAAATCGCTACCTTTAGGCAATCCCTACATTAAAGTATCCACTACTTTAATGAAATCACTACCTTTTCCAAAATCGCTACCTTTAGGCAATCCCTACATTATAATAATCAATACTTTAATGAAATCACTACCTTTTCCAAAATCGCTACCTTTAGGCAATCCCTACAGTACCTTATAGGATTCACTACGTTAATAAAAACACTACCTTTTCCAAAATCGCTACCTTTAGGCAATCCCTACATTTTAGTATTCGATACTTTAATGAAATCACTACCTTTTCCAAAATCGCTACCTTTAGACAATCCCTACATTATAATATTCAATACTTTAATGAAATCACTACCTTTTCCAAAATTGCTGCCTTTAAGCAATACCTACCTTTTAGGATTCACTATGTTAATGAAAACGCTACCTTTTACAAAATCGCTACCTTTAGGCAATCCCTAAATTTTAGTATTCACTATGTTAATAAAATCACTACCTTTTCCAAAATCGCTACCTTTAGGCAATCCCTACATTATATTATTCACTACTTTAATAAAATCACTACCCTTTCCAAAGTCGCTACCTTTAGGCAATCCCTACATTATATTATTTACTACTAATAATGAAATCACTACCTTTTCCAAAATCACTACCTTTAGGCAATCCCTAAATTAAAATATTCAATACTTTAACGAAATCACTACCTTTTCCAAAATCGCTTCCTTAGGCAATCACTACATTTTAGTATTCACTACTTTAATGAGATCGCTACCTTTTCCAAAATTGCGACTTTTACGCAATCCCTACATTACAGTATTCACTACTTTAATGAAATCACTACGATTTTGGAAAAGGTAGTGATTTTATAAGGTAGTGAATACTAACAGGTAGGGATTGCTTAAAGACAGCAATTTTGGAAATGGTAGTGATTTTATTAAAGTAGTGTATACTGTAAGGTATAGGCCAAAATAGGGATTGCCTAAAGGTAGCGATTTAAAAAAAAGGTAGTGATTTTACTAAAGTAGTAAATATTATAAGGTAGTGATTTCCTAGAAAAGGTAGCGCTACCTTTTCTTCTACCCCCCATTTCCAGCCCCTACACCTTGACACAAATGTTGAGTGTTGACACGGGATGGCTCCCGTGTCAACACTCAAGAGTAAACAAATCTATTGCGAAAGTTCTAATCTTTTTGTCAGTTTTGGCCACATAATTTTACAAAATTTCTTCAGAAATTTCTCATTTGAAATGATTGGTTATTTCAAATGCTGTTCGAACGTGTCGAGTTGGCCTCAGCTTAACCGAATGCTGGAGTATGACTTAGATTCCAAACCCGTGCTGTGCACGGGGGCCTGCTAGTCTATATTTTAATACTGACTTTTTGAGACCTATGGTAAAGGATTTAAGAAATCCTGGGGCCTGTGGAGTTCTGCTGCTGCGATGGGTTGCTCCATTGTGGTCTCTAGATGGCCCCGAAAGGTTTCTGCTTTTTCAAATTTGTGCGTTTACGGTATATTTTTGCAAAAGAGTCCGGTTGCCAGTGGCAATGACAAGTGTCTGCAGCCAGTCCAGGTCACATCAATGACATACGTCTGCAGCCACCCGATGTGATACAATGTATTTCATACAATGTTGTACAACTGTATCCATGAAATTATACAATGTTGCTCTCCCCCACTTTCAACTCTATCTATAAAATTATACAATGTTGCAAAAAACTCTACACCATACACCACTAATGAGTGCATGCGTACTCAGACCTGTGGTGTTACAATTAACTCTCCTCTCTTTCTCGCCCTCCATCTGTCTGTCTGTCTATCTCTCCTACCTCTCTCTCTACTTCAATACTCTCTTCTCTGCCTCTCTCTTGCTTTAGTATTTTAGATTGCCACAGCATTTGTCATCAATCTTTATAATATGTTTTCTTATTGAATACTAAAATTAGTATGGTTTGGGCGATTGAATAGGCCCACCACAATATAAAATATTGTTTCACGCTGGCTGTGTCAAAACACTTTTTCTATCAGTGCTATATTGTCATTGTGCACTCTATCTTTCTGTATAGGCTATTTCCTTTTAACTCTGTTGATTTTTCTTTTCTTCTTCTGAAGAAATGAAAGTCCCTACATTATATTATTCCTTCCAAAATCGCTACCTTTAGGCAATCCCTACATTAAAGTATCCACTACTTTAATGAAATCACTACCTTTTCCAAATTCGCTACCTTTAGGCAATCCCTACAGTACCTTATAGGATTCACTACATTAATAAAAACACTACCTTTTCCAAAATCGCTGCTACCTTTAGGCAATCCCTACATTTTAGTATTCGATACTTTAATAATGAAATCACTACCTTTTCCAAAATCGCTACCTTTAGACAATCCCTACATTATAATATTCAATACTTTAATGAAATCACTACCTTTTCCAAAATTGCTGCCTTTAAGCAATACCTACCTTTTAGGATTCACTATGTTAATGAAAACGCTACCTTTTACAAAATCGCTACCTTTAGGCAATCCCTAAATTTTAGTATTCACTATGTTAATAAAATCACTACCTTTTCCAAAATCGCTACCTTTAGGCAATCCCTACATTATATTATTCACTACTTTAATAAAATCACTACCTTTTCCAAAGTCGCTACCTTTAGGCAATCCCTACATTATATTATTTACTAATGATGATGAAATCACTACCTTTTCAAAAATCACTACCTTTAGGCAATCCCTAAATTATAATATTCAATACTTTAACGAAATCACTACCTTTTCCAAAATCGCTTCCTTAAGGCAATCACTACATTTTAGTATTCACTACTTTGATGAGATCGCTACCTTTTCCAAAATTGCGACTTTTACGCAATCCCTACATTACAGTATTCACTACTTTAATGAAATCACTACGATTTTGGAAAAGGTAGTGATTTTATAAGGTAGTGAATACTAACAGGTAGGGATTGCTTAAAGACAGCAATTTTGGAAATGGTAGTGATTTTATTAAAGTAGTGTATACTGTAAGGTTTAGGGATTGCCTAAAGGTAGCGATTTAAAAAAAGGTAGTGATTTCATTCAAGTAGTGAATACTATGAGGTAGGGATTGCCTAAAAGTAGCGATTTTGGAAAAGGTAGTGATTTTACTAAAGTAGTGAATATTATAAGGTAGTGATTTCCTAGAAAAGGTAGCGCTACCTTTTCTGCTACCCCCCATTTCCAGCCCCTATACCTTGACACAAATGTTGAGTGTTGACACGGGATGGCTCCGTGTCAACACTCAAGAGTAAACAAATCTATTGCGAAAGTTCTAATCTTTTTGTCAGTTTTGGCCACATAATTTTACAAAATTTCTTCAGAAATTTCTCATTTGAAATGATTGGTTATTTCAAATGCTGTTCGAACGGGTCGAGTCGGCCTCAGCTTAACCGAATGCTGGAGTATGACTTAGAATCCAAACCCGTGCTGTGCACGGGAAATGAAAGTCCCTACATTATATTATTCCTTCCAAAATCGCTACCTTTATGCAATCCCTACATTAAAGTATCCACTACTTTAATGAAATCACTACCTTTTCCAAAATCGCTACCTTTAGGCAATCCCTACATTATGATAATCAATACTTTAATGAAATCACTACCTTTTCCAAAATCGCTACCTTTAGGCAATCCCTACAGTACCTTATAGGATTCACTACGTTAATGAAATAACTACCTTTTCCAAAATCGCTACCTTTAGACAATCCCTACAATATAATATTCAATACTTTAATGAGATCACTACCTTTTCCAAAATTGCTGCCTTTAAGCAATACCTACCTTTTAGGATTCACTATGTTAATGAAAACGCTACCTTTTACAAAATCACTACCTTTAGGCAATCCCTAAATTTTAGTATTCACTATGTCTTTGATTAAGGTCTTCTAAGACTATGTTAATAAAATCACTACCTTTTCCAAAATCGCTACCTTTAGGCAATTCCTACATTATATTATTCACTACTTTAATAAAATCACTACCTTTTCCAAAGTCGCTACCTTTAGGCAATCCCTACATTATATTATTTACTAATAATAATGAAATCACTACCTTTTCCAAAATCACTACCTTTAGGCAATCCCTAAATTATAATATTCAATACTTAAACGAAATCACTACCTTTTCCAAAATCGCTTCCTTAAGGCAATCACTACATTTTAGTATTCACTACTTTGATGAGATCGCTACCTTTTCCAAAATTGCGACTTTTACGCAATCCCTACATTACAGTATTCACTACTTTAATGAAATCACTACGGTTTTGGAAAAGGTAGTGATTTTATAAGGTAGTGAATACTAACAGGTAGGGATTGCTTAAAGACAGCAATTTTGGAAATGGTAGTGATTTTATTAAAGTAGTGTATACTGTAAGGTATAGGGATTGCCTAAAGGTAGCGATTTAAAAAAAAAGGTAGTGATTTCATTAAAGTAGTGAATACTATGAGGTAGGGATTGCCTAAAGGTAGCGATTTTGGAAAAGGTAGTGATTTTACTAAAGTAGTGAATATTATAAGGTAGTGATTTCCTAGAAAAGGTAGCGCTACCTTTTCTGCTACCCCCCATTTCCAGCCCCTATACCTTGACACAAATGTTGAGTGTTGACACGGGATGGCTCCGTGTCAACACTCAAGAGTAAACAAATCTATTGCGAAAGTTCTAATCTTTTTGTCAGTTTTGGCCACATAATTTTACAAAATTTCTTCAGAAATTTCTCATTTGAAATGATTGGTTATTTCAAATGCTGTTCGAACGGGTCGAGTCGGCCTCAGCTTAACCGAATGCTGGAGTATGACTTAGAATCCAAACCCGTGCTGTGCACGGGGGCCTGCTAGTAATATATTAATACTTACTTTGTGCACCCCTGGAGTATGCATTTATTAAACTGGAACCCAATCCCTTTGTTGGTACCATACAACAATCTGACATGATAGCTTGTCATTCAATATTAGTAAGCAATGATTAAACTGGCATCATAACCCACAGGCACAAAGTAAACACGATATACAGTTTTTCCAAATATCCCATAGATTCAGGTGACATTGCACCTCTGGAATATATATTAATTTCATTGTTCCCCTAAGTAGTGATAGATACACACTGAATAAACAGACCATTAATCCTTCCAATGCTGAAACTACTTTCATCCAAAGCACAAGGATGCAAGATTTTTGAAAAAACATCTTAAAGCTGTCATGTTGATATTCATTGGAAAACTCTCCCTGAGCACTTTCAGATGAGTACCCATGTGCCAGGGCTTCAGTCATTTTTCAGGTTTTTTGGATAATTTTGTATTGGCCAAATTTGCCACAGCAGCATTAGAGTTAATCCTTCCAATGCTACTTTTTTCCAAAGCACAAGGATGCAAGATTATTGATAAATCATCTAACCCTGTCTTGTTGGTAATCATTGGAAACCTCTCTCTGAGTACTTTCAGATGAGTACCCATCTGCCAGGGTTTCAGTGATTTTTCCAAGTTTTTTGCATCATATTGTGTATTGGCCAAATTGGTCACCAGCAGCATAAGGGTTGATCTGGCTTCACCTCTCTGGGTTCCATCTCTCAGCTTGTGCCTAACATGATGTTTATGGTGTAATGGTAATTCTAACACTGAGAGTGTTATGTTGAGGCTGGACTGGTAATTGAATGGAATAAATCAAGCCATGTTTACAGCAGGCAGCTGTGATTACACCCATAAGTTAATTATCGGGCAATCAGTTCAAGGGGGCCACCTGGTGGAAAGATGGGGAACTATGACACAAGAGTGCTGCACCCTTTTGAGTATGATTGGAACTAGATAATCAATATACCAACATTAACCATATATTCTCCCAATTCTTGCACTTTTACAGAATGCAGCAAACAGCATTATTTCAGTTCTCCCTCAGTCAGATATTATTCTACCTAGTCACACTGGATATCTACAGGTATCATATCTATGCACTCAACCATAGAAATTAGTTTGTCTAGTTTGGTGGGAGAGACTATGAATGAACAGACCATTAATCTTACTTCACCTCTCTGGTTTCCAACTCTCAGCTTGTGCCTTATAACGTGATGTTTATGGTGTAAAGGTAATTCACGCCATTTATCCCCAGATAAAATCTCTAAACATTCAAAAAAAGTATTGGTTGTTTCTAGAGACACTAGTGTTCAGAATCAGTCACAATTTTCAAGATCGATCATTGGTCCATCTGAACGACCTATGATCGATTAATAATCAAAGTTGTATATGCGCAGTTTTTCTTTGGTAGTCTTGGCTTGTTCAAGGGTTCCTGGCTCCATTTTTGTAAAGGAGCTAATCTAACTCTCTTTAAATACCCCTTGAACCCCTTAGTTTTACTTGTTACAGTACTGCTTGATATTAATTAAGATTGTGCAGACTTGAGTGGTGTTTCTCACTTGAACAAAAGGCTGTTTCTAGATACAATTTATTTTTTCAAAAAACTTTTTTTTAAATCGATCTTATAAAATTGCAATCAATCATCAAAATCGGAGGTTGAATGAGGGATTAACCGGTATGTCCAATTAATCAGACGATCCCTAAAAAACACCACGTTAATTTTATTAAAAGGAAGCTCATCAATAAATAAACAATAATATTTTAAGTATCAATTGGCCATTTGTCCATAAAGGAATGCAAAATCTATACATATTATTTATCAATATGAAAACCTCCAACATTTGTGAATCAGCCCCTGCGAGGGGCTGCCCCAATAGCCAACTGGTCTAACTGCATGCAGTTGCTGACTCTTGCCACTAAGGTCCTGGGTGCAAATGCAGCTTAACCCTTATGCTGGTGGTGGCTAATTTTGCCAATACAAAAGGATGCAAAAAAACCTGAAAAATAACTAAAACCCTGGCAAACGGGTACTCATCTGAGAGAACTCAGCGAGAGCTATCCAATGAATACCAACATGGCAGGGTTTAGATGATTTTCAAAATCTTTGCGTCCGTGTACTTTGGACGAATGTAGCCTCAGCATTGGAAGGGTTAAAGCATGTGGAAGAGTTGCCAGTGACTTGGGGTATGTTGGTTGCTATCTCTGGGTACTACAGTTCCCTCCACCATTAGTGAATGGCTGGTCATGATTGGACCTTACTTTGGCAGGAAAAGTGATAACAAATGAAATACCACTTAAAAAATCAGCTCTGGCATTACGTTCCAGTATACATATTGGTTGGACAGACACCTGTTGCGCCAAATACATTAACACATAATATTATGTGCATTTGAATGAAACAGAATCCATATGCGGTATATATGCAGGTTTGGCCTCTCTCTATAGGATTTTACAACATAAGGAATACCTGATAAGCAAAAAATGAGTTTTAGCTTTCAGGCTGAATCAATAAAAAAAGATAAAATGGGAGACTCAGATGTATTATTAATATACAAAGCTCAGAATTCTCTTTTTCACTTTTATATCCTGGCTTAATTTGTAATTCACAAATCGCAAATAATTGCAATTGAAAAGCAGGAAATTACTTGATTTGCAGAACCTGACAAAACTTAATAAAATATAGGTTGACGATGACTCTAAAGAAAATTATTTATGAACGCAGTTCAAATAACACTGAATGACCATTCAGAAAATACCCTACTATGACAGAAAGTGTGAAATGTGAAATGTATATGAAATACTTAAATACATAAAAGTAAAATGAAATTAGGTACTCCAAAACATTTGTTGGTGAACTGAAAGAAAAACTTGAAAAAAAATCCTTCAGCGGTAGATAATATGGGATCAAATTTCACAGTATTTCTGTAATGAGTGGTTGTAACGCCTATACCTGTATATTATGTCTCTACATATATAAGGCCTAAAAAAAGATTTTTTTTGTTTCCTGTAGTAGGTAGGGTAGGGTAGGTAGGTCGGTACAAACATTTTTTTGCATTATTTTTTTGGTCAAAAATGTGTGTTTTATGCATGTTTTACGTTGATTGGGAGTTGGGAGGGCAGTAAAAACTTTAGGGTAGGGACTTTTTTAAATAAAAACTTGTTAGGGTAGGGTTACAGGAAACAAAGAACTTTTTTTTTAGGCCTCAACACAGTATGCACATTTTTCCATCGAGCTGAATCTCACTTTATTCTGCATTGGCCATGTTGAGTGTTCCAAATGGATATATCCATTTGGAACATATATGTGCAGTATGCTATTGTTTGCCACCCACAGTACAATTGGCAACTCATTTCTGTTTTTGGTGGCAAGTTGAATTGAATCGTACCATGGCCTGCCGGCCTCCTGTCTGCTTGTCACCTGTAGCACCAGTTGACCTGTGAGACATATACACTGTATCTATAACACTGTACACACTTATACCTATAAAGTTAACATACAAGTCCACATACACACACACACCCACACAGCAGATATTACCATCAAACATGTATAGAAATCAATAGAAAATTCATGGTAAAACTGTTACTCACCACTACCGCAAAGGTGGAAAGTTATTTGTCATCACTTTAATACATACCTGAAAATATAATAAGTATATGTTAATTTCATAATTAAAATCTTATTGATATAATAAGCCATATTTCTAGGGCTTGGGGGGAGGGGGGGGGGTAGCCAATGCACTGTACACATCTTTATAACTGCTTTCCATTTATATCCATGTTATCATGTAATTACATAATATGTAAAAGTACAGTCAACAAAGGTGAACATGTAGTAAAAGAGTATGAGAGGTTTCGGAATAAACCACATTTTTTGGTCCCAAACTGGCAATCCACTACTGTCAAAAAAATGCCAATGCAATTAGCTCTTCCTACTAGACAGTGAACATCCTACTGAGTGTCATTTGCTAATTACATAACTGTAATGAACTAATCAAAGTTTAACAAGAGTCCCCGTCATTTTCTGTAATTATTGATATCAAAAAGGTTATCAAAACAGAGTAAGTCATACATTTCTATTCGAAAGGGTCTCGGATATTTTCAGTCCTTATTGATATCAAAAAGGTTATCAAAATAGAATATGAGATACATTTTTGTTCCAACAAGTCCCGATAATCTTCTGTAACTATTGATATCAAAAAGGTTATCAAAACAAAATATGCAATACATTTTTGTTCCAACAGTTGCCAGTATTATTGACCACATTCTTTACTGATGTGTTACCCTTAGCGATCAATAACGATAATATTTGCTGTTATTGTTACCTACGAAAGACATCAGCACAGAAAATGTGACGCTTTAGGATTTTCACCAGCTTTCCAATAGATACTGGTATTTTTTATCAATCCCTCACAAATGTTACCATAGCGACCAACACAGACAATACATGGTGTTTATCTGACCTATTCATATCTATGTACAAGTTTTTATTAGCTAAATATTTTATAAGCTTATTGAAGCAGTAAGTCCAGATCTGCTCTTCCAGATCGTAATTGCGATTAAAGCATGATATTCAATATTGAATAGTTCGCATTTCCACATTGTAGCCAGATGTCTAGGAATGGTGGTAGCCCTATTTAACCTATTCATGCATAAGTATTGAAGTCTGGATTTATGATACTTTGATACTTTTGGAACTAAGAATGTTTATATAAAATACTTGAAGGAAATTTGCTGGTTATGTTCTGAATAATAATTCTCTTTCAAATACTGTAGAACACACAATGTACACGTCTGTTTATATATTGCGTACAAAGCGTGTGGTTCCGCTACGCTATATATAAAAACGCTGTACTTTTTTTTCTGTACTTTGGCACTGTCAGCGGCGGCTACCGTCGCTAACATAAAAATATGCTATGACGTGAAAACTCCCCAATTCGCTATATTTGGGACACGCAGCATATGTGTGTTCTACAGTACCTATTTTTCTTTTGCCAACTAGATTTCAAATAAATCGTAAGGCTGCTATTGACTGCTGTGAGCATCATTGGGTTGTTATCATATATAGCACAATATCAAAGCTTACACTTTCAGCTAATTATTTCAATAATTTACTGTGACTATATAATCAACACATTTCCCAGAGTCCTACAATAGTGGTCTATTATCCCCAAGAAGTAAAAAATAAACAAATAAACAACCCCAAATATCTCCAAAACGAAATGAAAAAACTAGCAAAAACCAACATTAGTCTCACAAAAGACAATACATTAGACTAAAAATCCAAAAAAACACAGAAAAAGCTACCATCAGGAAGAACACTCAAATAAACAGGTCCAAAAACCTGAACTTAGACGACACCCCAAAACAGGAAAAATGGGGGGAACATGAAAATGAGAAACTTAGACTACCAAAAAGGGCAAAATGTATAAGAAAAGAGGTGTCCTATGGACAACCTCTAAAAATGCAGAGAAGGGTTTCTTATTAAAGCAGTGTGTCAGCAGGCTGCCACTTTTAGCAACTTATTGCAATAAACGCTTGACATTCAATATTGAATATTGCCTTCTTGATTTAATACCCTGCATTCTCAGTATATTGCCAATTTTTTTATGATGTCAGGGGACCACCCTGATGGCTGAGTGGTGGTAGGTATTGCACAACGTCTGATTATTATTTCTAACTACTGCCAAAGGTCGTTGGTGATATTTAGCACAAGGTATTGGAGAAAGCTGCCATTGACTTGTGGTTAGGCCTAAAAAAAATGTTGTTTGTTTCCTGTAACCCTACCCTAATAATTTTTTTTCAAAAAAATCCCTACCCTAAAGTTTTTTCCGCCCTCCCAACTCCCAATCAACGTAAAACATGCAAAAAACACACATTTTTGACAAAAAAAAAATGAATTTTTTTTTTACCGACCTACCTACCCTATTATTTCTCGGGCCGTTACAGGAAACAAACAATTTCTTTTTTTAGGCCTTAGTTGGTGTTTTTTGCTGGTTTCAGTAATGTTTTCTATTGGCCAAATGTAGCCATCAGGGTTAATAACCTTGGACATGACACACCACTTTTTGGGGCTTAATCCTCGTTACGAGCAGCTCATAATTCAACCCTTTTGTATCATGATAGTTTCTAAACACTCCTATACATATAGTCTAGGATGTAGGTATTTTCCTTTACATAAAGAGGAAACCAATACTGTATAGCATTTATTCTTGTTGTCCACTGAAAACCCATCTTTTTTGCCAGAGTGGAACCATTCTTCCCCCCCCCCCAAAAAAAAATAATAATAATAATAATTATGATAATAATAATAATAATAAATAAATAAGTAAATAAATAAACAAAATAAGAAAGATATAGTGGGAAATTCTGCACCTAACATACATTTATTTTTATGTCTGGCAATGCTGCTCTTTACACCCCATCCAGGAAACGTTGACCTTGCCTAAATGCCAGTGGTTTATAATATCAAAACCAGAGGACATATATCATAGCTCCAGATGAAAAATTTATGACTCTGTACGAAACAGGGGTCTCTTGCCAACTGAAGTAGTTATTTCTGATGAGCCCTGTCGCAAAAAATATACCAGAGCTTACAAGTAGTGTACTTCTGAGGAATATAGCCACAGAAATATAGCCCAAGTTACATGTACAATAGGCAATGGTCAGAGGGTATCTACTAAAGCAGATGGTGCAATATTAACCAATTCTTGTCTTTAGTGCCTTTTGGTGGGAAAATAGTAGGGGAAATGTTAGATGTTTAAGTAGTAGTAGCAGTAGTAGTAGTAGTAGTAGTAGTAGTAGTAGTAGTAGTAGTAGTAGTAGTAGTAGTAGTAGTAGTAGTAGATGTAGTAGTAGTAGTAATAATAATAATAATAATAATAATAATAATAATAGTGGAAGTAGTAGTAGTAGTAGTAGTAGTAGTAGTAGTAGTAGTAGTAGTAGTAGTAGTAGTAGTAGTAGTAGTACTGGTAGTAGTAGTAGTAGTAGTAGTAGCAGTAGTAGTAGTAGAAGAAGCAGTAGTAATAGAAGTAGTAGTTGTAGTAGTAGTAGTAGTACAGGGCTCGACGTTAAGGCTAGCCCCGTAGCCCCGGGCTAGTTATTGAAAGTCAGGGCTAGTATATTCTACCTGTGAGTAGCCCTGAGGGGCTAGATAGAATTAGAATATCAGCGCTTAAAAAATCATGAAGCCAACCTTTGGCTCTGCATACCTGGATGATAATTTAACTCAATTTACCACAATGCACTGTATTCGTTTCATGTTATCAACAGAGGCTATAATATCAGCAGAGGTCACTATTTGAAAAGAGTTGTCATAATATCAGGGCTAGCAATATATATTTCAGGGCTAGTAAACGTTTCGGTAACTAGCCCTGCTGGGCTTATGAAGTTTTTTCTTAATGTTTAGCCCTGTAGTAGTAGTAGCTGGTAGTAGTAGTAGTAGTAGCAGTAGTAGTAGTAGTAGTAGTAGTAGTAGTAGTAGTAGTAGTAGTAGTAGTAGTAGTAGTAGTAGCAGTAGCAGTAGTAGTAGTAGTAGTAGTAGTAGTAGTAGTAATAGCAGCAGCAGCCGCAGTAGTATAGATGTTGCATTTGTAGAGAAGCATTATCTATATTATTAGATAATTAGCTGTCACTGTTACCTAATACCTAATAATAGTAGTAGTAGTATTAGTTAGTAGTAGTAGTAGTAGTAGTAGTAGTAGTAGTAGTAGTAGTAGTAGTAGTAGTAGTAATATCTAGCAGCATTTGTAGAGAAGCATTATGTATATTATAAGATAATTAGCTGTCATTGTTACCTTGGAGTCTCTTGGTAGTCATCCTCATAGGAGTAGCTTGGGTTCATAACTCCTGTCATTTTATACACGCGTCACATCTCTTCACTCTCATGTTAATTACGTAGATCTCAACTTAAAGCTGTCTCTGTTCCCGCTTGGAATTTTGTTTTTTGTCACTTTTTCTGGCGAATCGCGGCTAAGTTGTAACTAGCCTGTTGTGATCCTCTTAAATGTGATTGTAACCAAAAGGTCTTCCTACAAGTAGACAGTCTGTATCATATCCTACAGCATAGGAAGTGTTCTTCGTAGACAGTCTGTATCGTATCCTCCACTATAGGAAGTACCCACTTTGAGTGGTAAGTGCATCCTTTTAACCCTTATACTGCTGGTGGTTAATTTGGCCAATACAAAATGATGCAAAAAACCTTTAAAATGATTGAAAGCCTGGCAAATGGGTACTCATATGAGAGTGCTCAGTGAGAGCTTTCCAATGAATACAAACATGACAGGGTTCAGATCGTTTTCAAATTTTTTTTACGTTCTTGCGTATCAGACGAAAGTAGTCTCAGCATTGAAAGGGCTAACAAGGATAATGGAGATTTAACCTCATCTTACATGTACATAAGGTATACCTATCTGTGGTGGCACAAGTGTGGGATGATATTCCAAGGGATGCGTTAAAACTAGGTGAATGCCGTGAATAACAATGTTAAATATACTTGATATACATAACTGTACACCACCTGTGCATGAGTACCCTGAAAGCTATTGTTATTGTCAGGTAGCTCTATAGATAGATACTGTGTAGATATCAGATCACTATGTGATTAGTTGATAAAATACCAAATGGAATCGAATACACTCAAAAAGACCATGGGAACTATTCTATGTATAATCTAAAATTCCCTCTTCTTAATATATAAATCCATTCTCAATCTATCCTCTTTGTTTCATACTTGTGATAATTGGATAATCTTTAATCTATAAGTCAGATCAGATCTGATGTGTATAGTATGGAACAATGTAATGGAACAATGTATGGAACAATCAAATATTTCACTAACTCCTCACTATTTCCTTAGCAATTCATTGTTGAGTCTTTGCTGAAAGGCACATGACATTGACTTATAAGGATGCTGATATGTATTTCCACAACACTGACTAGTATAGGAACATAAATCAGACAGAGAAAATTCCTAAAAATAATATTTTTGAGTCTATTATATGAATTCCTCCTTTAGAAAGATCCATTTGACTAATTTGTAAATTCACTAAGTGTACATTCCCCGACTTTCTTTGTAAATCCATTTTTATGAAATGTTTATATCATGGCCAATGTATTCCTATTTGAAATATGAACTGTGAATAATCCATTAATCCAGCACAGACTTCATACTACCATTAATGTATTCCTTTTCAGAAAATGAATTCCTGAATAATCCCTTCCTAGAGCATAACATTCATAAAACCATGAATGCATTCCTCAAAAGATGAATTCCTGAATAATCCCTTCCTAGAGCATAACATTCATAAAACCATGAATGCATTCCTCAAAAAACGAATTCCTGAATAATCCCTTCCTAGAGCATAACATTCATAAAACCATGAATGCATTCCTCAAAAAACGAATTCCTGAATAATCCCTTTCTGGAGCACAACTTTCACAAAGCCATGTGGGTATATCCCTTTTTAAAAACTGAATTGTGAATAATCCGTTTCTTGAGCGCACAATTCACTGATCCAAGAATGTATTCCTATTAGTCTTCTTTGGAGTGTGAATTCACCAAGGTGAGTATACCAGCGATGAATGCAACAGTGTATTCAATCTTGATTCACATTCCGGGCGAGTATCAAAACAGCGCCCTCTTTAGGTGAAGAAAAGAAGCAGACAACGTCCAACAGTATCCACCTTGACCACAACCCAGCTGAGCAGTATGCAACAAAAACTGGGCGAGTTCATCAAAATTTCACAATATATTGCTCTGGGTCTGTCTACTATGCTTGTGGTTTATACCGCACCACCACAAGATCCCTGTTGGTACATTGGTATATACCCAGCCAGCACTATGAACCGCCTGGCGTCGATAATACACTGCTTCGCCAAAAACATAGATTGTTTATAGGGATGGCAACCAGTATATATTAAGAACCAGATGGTGAGAGCAGCCATGCACGGACCAGCCATTAAAGTCAATATGGATCTATTGTTACGAACAAAATACTCGGCATTTTCCACCAAGCGTGTGGCAGTGCCCCCGAGTTCCAGAAGTGAAGTTTCAATATTGCAGTAACACCTGTTCCTTGCTGCAGTGCAAGTGTAAATACGATTAACCCATTAATACCTAACAGTTCCTCCAGAAATTGTCGTCTGGAGCGAAGATGCTTTTGAGGATAAGAAATGAGTATGATTTTACAAAATATTTGAAGGAGAATTGTAGGTTATGCTCTTATCAACTTTTCTCCTTCAAATATTTCATCAAATATACTTTAGCCGAAAAGATTTGATCAAAATTGTCAGGCTGGCTTTGGCAGCTGTGAGCTTTAAAGGATTAACTGTGAGCCCCGAAGTTGATTCAATAGCTTTACTAATATATCAATAGTCACATCTAACCTGTGCTCCGTACATATCTAACCTGTGCTCCGCATATTCATGTTACATCATAATGTGAATAGTGCATATATGTATCATAAATAGATAGTATGGCTAGTTATAAATGATGAACTTAACAGTTGGTCCATTTAACCCATTAGTGCTGTCAGAAAGTTGCCAGTGACTTGGGGTTAGGCGGTGGTTTTCACAGGGTTCTCCAGTTTCAAAGTACTACGTTATCAGTCATCAATGATTATAAATCCTCTGATCTTTGTGAGAGGTAATCACCTGTGTTATTAATTATATCATTCCATTCCAAGCATGTCAGTATATAGTATGGGCAATAATAAACTCAACAAATGGTTCAATCACTAGTTGGACTGGGATATCTACAATAGTCACAATCTAATCAATGACTGGACAATACAGCAAACCTGAATTAAACCCACTCAAGATAAAGGGTTCTTTTTGAAATTGGATCTTTACTACTTTTGACAATAACTTGCGAATTTTGAAAGATTTTACAAGATATTTGAAGGAAAAATGTTGGCAATGTTCTGATGAATAACATTTCCCCATCAAATATTTTCCCAATTTTACTTTTGCCTGAATGATTTTACCTGAATTGCCAGGCAGTTTTGCCACTGTGAGCATTGAAGGGTTAAGACTACAACATGCCAGGTTTATAGCACATGTCAATATAATATGGTCAGTGGCTATAGTTAAGTATATTTAACAGTTGGTCCAAAGTATCAATACTCTTGATGACCATGTGTTCTGTGTGTTTGGGGTCCACCAGATAATGTTACCTCATAATGTGCCAGGTGTATAGTATCTGGACTCAACGCTAGCAGTAAACCATTGAACCGACAGGCCAGTTTGGCCAATGAGACGTACACTTGATCAATAGTTAGCCTCAATATTAATACTCATATCCTTTTGTCTTTTTTGTTTTCGGGAAGGTCTCTTAGTGGGGGTACCAGGTATTGTTACCTCATGATATGTCAGATATACAGTAAATGTCACTGTAGTACACCAGTGAGACACTTCACAAATTATTTAAAAGTTGTCCTCTGAGTTATCATTATTCATAATTGTTTTATTGATCAGTGTGTTCTGGGAGGGGGGGGGGGGGGGGGGGGTGGAATGGGCCAGGTAATGATTAAGTCATGTGTTAGGTATATAGTGTAGGTCAATGTACTACTGCTGGTCAGACAATTCACAATTCAATCAATAGTTGGCTTCTGATATATCAATACTCATAACAATCATGTAGTCTGTGTGTTTGGGGTGTAATATTGGTATTATAGGTAATATTGCGTCATTATACACAAAGTACGTAGTAGAGATCAACGTAGTTACTGCCAGTGAGACACTTAAAAATTTGATCAATAGTTGGCCTCTCATATATATTAACCCATTAGCACTCAGAGTTTCTCTAGAAGGTGACGTCTGTTACTCTCATACTTTTGAAAATAACTTTGGAATAAAACAAAAATTCACAAAATATTTGATGGAGAATTGTTGTTTGGTTTCTGATTAACATTTCCCCTTCAGATATTTTCCAGAAAATAATTTTGTAAGCAAATTGTTTCCAAAATCGTCAGGCCTCTTTTGGCCGCTCTGAGTGTAAATGGGTTAATACTCATAACCATCATGTAGTCTGTGTGTTTGGGGTGTGCCATGTAATATTGCGTCATTACTCAGGGTCTGACACACAGATTTCAGGCTAGGGGCCCGAAAAGGTCTTTCAATAAAAATTAGTGGTCAAAAACAGGAAATACTGGTCATTTTTCATACTATTTTGGGCCCCATGACTGAAAAATCTAGGGGCCCACAGCAAATTCTAGGGGCCCCTGGGAAAGTCGAACCCTGAATTATACATAATGTATATAGTACAGGTCAATATACTACTGCCGGTGAGACACTTCGAAATTTTATCAGTAGTTGGCCTCTGAGTTATCCATATTCATAATTATCTTGTGGTCAGCGTGCCTAATGGTGTGTACCAGGTAATATTGTGTCATTAAACATTATGTATATAGTATACCGGTAGGTCTATATAGCTCCGCTGGCTGTGTGACACTTAGAAATTTATTCATTAGCTGACATGGGATATCGATAAACACAATAATCCTGTGGTCTGCACGTTATCCTCTGGTAATATAACATCATTATATATAATGTACATAGCACAGGTGAATATAGTACTGCTGGTCAGACACTCCACTATTTAATCAATAGTTGACCTGGGATACCAATTAACATAATTACCTGTGGTCTGTATATTCTGAAAATGCCAGTCAATATAACATTAAATTATACATTATCTGGTATATAGTGTAGGTCAATATAGTAATTCCAGTGAGATACTTCACAATTATTCAATAGTTGACCTCCTATATCAATAATCATAACTATCCTGTTGTCTGCATGTTTGGAAAATGCCAGTTAATATTACGTTGTTTAATATACATAATCTGGTATATAATATAGGTCAATATATCCTGTGGTCTGCATGTTATCCTGTGGTAATATTGCATCATTATACATAATGTACATAGTATAGGTCAATAAAGTACTGCTGGAGACACTTCATTTATTCAATAGTTGACTCGGGATATCAATAACTATAACTATCCTGTGGTCTATGTGTTTGGGGAATACCGGGTAATGATACATCACCATGTGGTAGGTGTATGTTCCGGGTCAGTGTAGAATGGCCGGTGTTAACCCATTCATGCCTGGAGATTTCCTCGTCCATTGTCGTCTGGACCTGCGCTACTTTTGAAAATAACTTTAAAATTAAGCATAAATTAGAAAAATATTTGAACGGGTGGTATTAGTTAGTTTCTGATTTACATTTCTCCATCAAATATTTTCTGAAAATTACCTTTGTTTAAGAGATAACACCAAAATAATCAAGGGATTCTGGGCACTACAGGCATAAATGGGTTAAACTCTATATTTGACTTGATAGTCAACAAACATAATTATCCTGTGGCTTCCGTTGTCCGTCTGGGGCTACATTACATCCTAATGCATCACGTACAGGTGAACTTGGATATGACGGACCACTGAACGACGGATTTTCGCATATGACGGACGATATGCTTGGTCCCAATCCAATGCGTATCAAGTATTCGTCATATGTATACGACGGATTATGCATATGACAGACTAATTTTCCTGGTCCCATCGAGTCTGTCACATCCAAGTTCACCTGTATATAGTATAGGTCTATATACTATGGCCAATACAAACTCCACAATTGATTCATTAATTGACACAAGATATCAACTATAAGTCTCAAATTATACATTGTACTGAGTGAGCTGTACACCTGAAGCAATTCCTTACAAAGTAATAAAATATCGTTTCAATGTATATATCGGAGTTCTGAAGGATTTGAACAAAAGGCCAGCATGTGTTGAACATACTTTTGAAGTACATATTTAAAATGAAACTCTAATCTTTGATTTTGGAAAGTTATTAATGGAGGGCTCAAACAAATTGTTGGTGTAAAAGTGCTTGACTTCTATTCGGCCCATATGGCGATATGACTTAATTATACAGACGATTCCCCAAATATGTTAATTTTCTTTGATGCTGGTTAAGAATGAACCAGTATACCCAAAATCCACATTGAACCTTGCTTTAAAACATAGATTTCCATAAATTCATTAAGAATAAAAGGATATTTCCAAAATGAAAAAATATTTGAAGGACAGCTGTTTTCTAGTTTCTACTAAATATTTCTTCTTCAAATATTTTATGAAGAAATTGATTTTGATAGAGAGATTATCAGGCCGCTTGGGCGCTGCAGACATGAATGGGTTAATCCCTATTCTGCCAGTCGCTTATTTAGTCAAAACAATATGGTGCATAAAAGCTTAACCCATTCATGCCTGTAGCAGCCAAAACCGCCTGACAATTTTGGTGATATCTTTCTAACAAAAGCAATATTTTGAAAATATTTGAGCGAGAATTGTTCCTCAGAGCTCTATCTACATCTCTTCTTCAAATATTTTGTGAATTTATGCTTAATTTCAAAATTGTTATCAAAAGTGTCATAGGTCCAGAAGAAAATAGTCAAGGTAATCTCCAGGCATGAATGGGTTAAAAATGACTGGAACCCTAGCAAATTGGTACTCATCTGATAGTTCTAAGCAAGAGCTTTCAAATGAATACCAACATGACAGGGTTTGAATAGGTTTTAAGCATTTTTGCAGCGATGTGCCTCAAACAAAAAAGAGTCTCATCATTGGAAGGGTTAATGTCTGTGCTGGTAAACCCATGGGTCTGGTAATGGGTGATTTATACCGTGTGCCACCCAGGCAAACATGACTAACGTCCCCCTCACTCAATAAGTAGCCCCCAGAGAAACACAAACTCCTGACTAATTGAATTTATTCATGTGGTTAAAAAACATGAATTCTAGGGGTGGGCTAGATGCAGGGAAATGACATTATGAAGGAATACTACTAGTCTGTCCAAGACACTGACCTAGCTCTAAAAAAACATGAATTCTAGGGGTGGGCTAGGTGCAGGGAAAGGACATTATGAAGGAATACTACTAGTCTGTCCAAGACACTGACCTCTAACGGCGTGCAAGCAAAACTATAGAAATATCCTGAGAGCTATGATAAAAAAGCTTAGAAAGGTATACATAGAAAGCTGTAATATAGCTCATATACCTTCTTGGTAACCCTGGAAGAAGGTGATACATTTCTTAGGAAAAAATGGAATAAGCTTACTAGGTACTTTTTTGAAAAAGCTGAAACAAGTCAAAATACTTTCTCACAAAAGGCTTAAGACACCTCTTGGGAAAAGTTGAAATAAGCATAGATACTATCTTAAAAAATCTGAAACAATATTACACACTTTTTTAGGGAAAAGATGGAATAAGCTTATATATTATGAAATTTATGATTGTACCAGCCATCAGCTGATGCAGGCGTTGAAATTTCTGCACCCACAAAGACTGAAAAATGGTCCACATTTTCAGGCGAGATTCGGCCACAGAGTATTAGCAGAGCGCAATTTTAGCTGAATCCGGCTCAGGATGCCAAGCTCAAACAAGTTGTGAATTTTCCCTGTGCCGATATAAATCTCTCTAGTCAAACCATGGACATGAAATGATTAGGATAATTGTTGATCCTAATTATCCATAACTGCTTTGCACTCACCTGGGTAATCCGCTGATTATCCCCTGATTATCTCACCTTTAATCCATAATTCTTTGAACTCAGCCCCCTACCAGGATAATCACCTTATTAGCACGCACTGTGATCAATACCACGGTGTTTATGTGAATGTATGGGAGCATTTAGTACACACACTGTAGATAATAGATTATGAAAAGAGGCTGAATGAGTATAATACACAACAAATTAGTAGGGTTCAGAGAAGTTCCTGGTTTAAAAATGTAAATGGTTCAATTTTCATCATCATTATTATCATCATTATTATTATTATTACTATTTCTATTATTATTATTATCATTATTATTATCATTATTATTATCATTATTATTATCATTATTATTATCATTATTATTATCATTATTATTATTATCATTATAATTATTATTATTGTTATTATTATCATTATCATCATCATTAATATTATTATTATTATTATTACTATTATTATTATTATTGTTATTATTATTTTGTTATATTTTATTTCATTTTATTTATCTATTTATTCCTATTATTCAAACACTCATATGTAAAGCAAACACGCAAAGCAGCTAAAGAGGGACGAGTACATAATCACATGCTTTGAAAGCCTGGTATTATAAACACTAGGCACCAAAACCCAGGATAGCATACATGGGATATAAGGCATTCTAACACCAACATAATATTCTTCATTATGGTTGTGGGTGAGATTAATATATTTTTTTTTTTTTGCATTCATCAATATCTGCAACTTATTTCATCTAATATAAGCAATGAAAGGGGCAAACACTAAATATGAAAGGACATGAATGGACTATTCTTGTAATTTGATATGAAACATTTGCACTATTAAAGAAGGAATTACTCTGTAAAAACGTGAATATATTACGAGTGAATAGGAATATTAACAACTGTTTAACTCCCTTTTTTCATTTTACTTTGTAATTGTGATTACATTTCATTTCTTTAAATCGTCATGCATTTGCATATCATCATCGTGCAAGAATGGGATTGCAAGATAGGGTTTCCTAATACCAAATGAAATTTGGAATACTGAGGAATTTCCAGGAATTTTCCTAGTAAACTACCAGGATTTCCTGGAAAATCTCAGCTACATTTTGTAATCTTTATCAGCCCATTCACTTAACCCTTCTAATGCTGGAGCTAATTTCTTCCAAAGCACAATGACGCAAAGATTTTTGAAAACCATCTAAACCCTGTCATGTTGGTATTCATTGGATAGCTCTCAAAGAGTACTCTCAGATGAGTACCCACATGCTAGGGTTTCAGTCATTTTCCAGCCGTTTTGCATCGTATTGTATAGTAAAAATAGCAACCAGCAGCATAAGGGTTAAATGGAAGCCAAAAAACTGACAATTCTTTTAGTGATATCTGCCTAACCAAAGCTTCTATTGAAAAAAATGTCAAAAAATCTTTATCAGATCTCAACCTCTCAAACTATAATCTCCTTAAAAATCAAATAGTTATAGTTATATCTTTCACTTAATTCCCATAGTACCATAGCCACTGAAAAGGCTTCCAAGTAGGACTCAAAGCATAAATACTGTAAATTTGGAAAAGATTGTGTTAATTTTATTTTAGCATTTTTTAGCGTTTAGCCTCGGACGCAAAATTAAAACTCGCATGATTAGTTAGTGCTGCCATTTTAAGTGTATAGCTGGCACTCCATGATGCGGCCAATTCGCAAAGTTAAAAAACGCAAAAATCGATTTTCTGTAAATTCGCAAAATTTACTCTACACAATCTTTTGTGAATCTACAGTGTCGGCAATATTTCAAGGTACAAAATATTCACGGTTTTAGTGCAGAAAAGGGGGTTTTACATTTTAGAGTTTTAATTGTTCACTGTTGGCACAATATCTGTGAATATTTTGAATGTGGGCGCCCTCTTTCAACTACTTAGATAATATTACTAGGATTTAGTACTATTCAATGTGTTGCCATAGTATATATTGTTAAATAGTATATAAATGCCCTGTATTTCCATTTGGAATCCAAACTTTTTTTTTTTTTTTTTTTTTAAATCATATTTATTCAAGAAGACATGTTTTCAATTTTCACAGTTCAAAAAGGTCAGCGAAAATTGGAATACCTCTAAGTATTCCAGATAACCAGTAGGTGAAAGCTTTTATTGGAATAATAAAACAAATAGTTAAAGTTATATTTTTCACTTAATTCCTTAAATACCATAGCTTCAGAAGAAGCTTTCAAGGAGATCTCAACCCACAACTCTCCTTCAAAGAAATTTAAACAATTGTAGCTTTATTTTTCATTTTATATTACCATAGCTTTCAGAGAGAGCTCCCTGTATGAATAGGTAAAGTGGAGTATCTGGTAACACAACAGAGGGTCAACTCATGGTATTGATAAAGTAAAAATATGTCAAAAATCATTTTTCTCTTAATTCCCAAAGTACCACAAAAGAAAGTTTCAACATCTCAGCCTACAACTCTCCTTCAAATCAATCAAACAAATGAAGCTTTATTTTTTACTTATATCCCAAAGTACCATAGCTTTCAGGAAGATCTCGCAGCATGAATACGTAAAGCGGGGCATCTGGCAACACAACTTAGGGTCAACTCATGGTATTGATAAAGTACAAATATGTCAAAAATCCTTTTTCTCTTAATTCCCAAAGTACCACAAAAGAAAGTTTCAACATCTCAGCCTACAAGTCTCCTTCAAATCAATCAAACAATTGAAGCTTTATTTTTTTCTTATATCCCAAAGTACCATAGCTTTCAGGAAGATCTCGCAGCATGAATACGTAAAGCGGGGCATCTGGCAACACAACTTAGGGTCAACTCATGGTATTGATTAAGTAAAAATATGTCAAAAATCATTTTTCTCTTATTTCCCAAAGTACCACAAAAGAAAGTTTCAACATCTCAGTCTACAACTCTCCTTCAAAAAAATCAAACAATTAAAACTTTATTTTTCATTTATAACTATCCTTCAAAAAACTAAACAATGAAAGCTCTTAATTCCCAAAGTACCACAAAAGAAAGTTTCAACATCTCAGCCTACAACTCTCCTTCAAAAAAAATCAAATTGAAGCTTTATTTTTTACTTATATCCCAAGGTACCATCGCTTTCAGGAAGATCTCGCAGCGTGAATAGGTAAAACGTTGCATCTGGCAACACAACTAAGGGTCAACTAATGGTATTGATAAAATAAAAATGTAAAAAAAATCTTTATCAGATCTCAAACTACAACTCTCCTTCAAAATGCTATATATTTTTTATTTATTTCCCAAAGCTTTCAGGAAGAACTACCAGCATGAATAGGTAAAGCGGGGCATCTGGTAACACAACAGAGGGTTAACTAATGGTATTGATAAAATAAAATAAAAATGTCAAAAAAAGTCATCAGATCCCAACATACAACATTCCTTCTAAAAGAATAAACAATTGAAGCTTTATTTTTCATTTATTTCCCAAAGTACCATAGCTTTCAGAGAGAGCTCCTTGCATGAATAGGTAAAGCAGAGTATCTGGTAACACAACAGAGAGTCAACTCATGGTATTGATAAAATAAAAATGTCAAAAATCATTTTTCTCTTAATTCCCTAAGTACCACAAAAGAAAGTTTCAACATCTCAGCCTACAACTCTCCTTCAAAAGAAATCAAATTGAAGCTTTATTTTTTACTTATATCCCAAAGTACCATAGCTTTCAGGAAGATCTCGCAGCATGAATACGTAAAGCGGGGCATCTGGCAACACAACTTAGGGTCAACTCATGGCATTGATAAAGTAAAAATATGTCAAAAATCATTTTTCTTTTAATTCCCAAAGTACCACAAAAGAAAGTTTCAACATCTCAGCCTACAACTCTCCTTCAAAAAAATTCAAATTGAAGCTTTATTTTTTTCTTATTTCCCAAAGTACCATAGCTTTCAGGAAGATCTCGCAGCATGAATACGAAAAGCTGAGCATCTGGAAACACAACAGAGGGTCAACTAATGGTATTGATAGAATAAAAATGTAAAAAAAAATCTTTATCAGATCTCAAACTACAACTCTCCTTCAAAATGCTTTATTTTTTATTCATTTCCCAAAGCTTTCAGGAAGAACTACCAGCATGAATAGGTAAAGCGGGGCATCTGGAAACACAACAGAGGGTCAACTAATGGTATTGATAAACAATTCCCCAGGCAGTAATGTAGTCTGCGGGAGCGTCTCGGGGGATCTGCCGGAGCAGGCGAGCACTGTTTTCCCATTCAATCAACGACTCCCTTGAGGAGGAGCGCGGTGCCGACTTTTGGCATGGTTCAAGTCTGCGCTGGCAGGTAATACTTCAACCTACTTATCTACTGGGACTACGCAGCAAGTGGTCCACTGCTGGGGGTCTGCATACATTAATATAAAAAGACGGTAAAAGATGGTGCTATTTCTTTTTCAAATCATGTGTGTATGGTCCACTGCTGGGGGTCTGCATTTATTAATATAAAAAGACGGTAAAAGAAAGTGTTATTTCCTTTTCAAATCATGTGAGTATATGGCCCACTGCTGAGGGTCTACGTATATTAGTATCAAAAGACGTTAAAAAGAAACTACAAGTTTTTCTTCAAATCATAAGTGTTCATCCATTCATGCCTTTATGGTCCTCTGCTGAGGGTATACATAATCAATATGAAAAGACATTTAATAAAAAGAAAAACTGCAATCTTTTCTTCAAATCATGTGTGTTAACCCATTCATGCCTAGAATACATGTTTCATGCATGTTTTGCTTTGATTGGGAGTTGGAAGGGCTGAAAAAAACTATGGGTATAGATTTTTTTGAGTAAAAACTTGTTAGGTTATGTTGCAGGAAAGAAACAACTTGTTTTAGGCCTGAGTGATACTATAAACTACAGGAGGGTTGTCATACCCTGAGACATTTCTCATTCAACTGGTAAATGAAGCTGGGAATTCCCTGGATTTACCTAAGAAACTACCAGGATTTCCTGGGAAAGCCTCAACCACCTTTGTTTTGGGGAGTCATCAGGCCAGGGGCTTAGCCGCCTATGCGTCCAGCGTGTCATTTGGACACCCAGAACACCGTTTTTTGACAGTTTGGACACCCAAATATTTTTGTCAGAATTTGCTGATGATGACTTTTCTTAGAAGATAGAAGATGTAGAAGCTGTAGTGTCACTTTTATAAAACACACAAAGCAGTTACTGGCCTAAAAAAGCAAAATCTGTATATATAGGGTTTATTTTATTAGTAGTATGTTCATTGTACCACACTTTGGACACGCAAAAGTCTATGAAACCTCTTTTTGGACACCCTGTTTCAAAATATTGGCTAAGACCATGCATCAGGCATAGGTGTGGATTTAAGAACGAAACTGTACGGTACGGTATCAGTACCAATGAAAAGGTATGGTATTTTAACTGTACTGTTAACAGTACTTTGTTGCATTATTATCATAATTTTTGTGGTGAATAGTCATGTTTAGGATCCTGGAAAATCCCTAATGAATGACAACTTCACAGTAGTTAGTATTATTTAAAGTACCTTTAAGTAATGAAACTTTACAATACGGTTCTTTTTGAAACAATACCTGTACCTCTTAACCCTTCCAATGCTGAAGATACTTTCATCCAAAAAGATTTTTCAAAAACATCTAAACCCTGTCTTGTTGGTATTCATTGGAAAGCTCTCAATGAGTATTCTCAGATGAGTACCCATATGCCAGGGTTTCAATCATTTTTCAGGTTTTTTGAGTCATTTTGTATTGGCCAAATTAGCCACCAGCAGCATTAGGGTAACCGTATCCAACTCTAATCAGGCGCTGCTTACCTATACCTCCTGCTCCGACTCTCTTGGGACCACTATGGAAATAAGTTTCTAACTTTTAGTGTATATATCCTGTGTCTGGTTAGAATTCTTTGGCATAGCAGTTAATGACTCTCCATCTAGTCACCATTATATATGATTTTTTGTGTGCCAAATGCTATGTAATACACATTTTTCTAGACCGAATAAAATCAAATCAAATCAAATCTCTGTGCATGCTACAGCCAACACTGGAAACTGCCATGCTAACTGCTAGTGACATCTGGTGGCCATCTCATACACTACATTGTACAGCACATTTCCAGCAAGCCTGTGGACAGCTCATCCTCACTTAATCCTCATTACACTATAGAAGGTGGGTTAATAACAGTCTGCCTAATCCAGGGTGATTTATAATGGTAAATATCAAGGGGTAATTAATCTCTCTATTAATGCCATCTATCTTTCATATACTAATGTGAAGATGTGACAATCAATTCAGAAACCCCAATCAGGATTTCTCATTTATCAGACCACAACAAGACAGGTCCTTCCGAGTTGATGAAATTCATCATTATTAAGCTATAATTTCTCAACCGTCTTTCAAGGACCTGTCCAGGCTACTTGTTTGGAGAATTCATCTAATATCATTAAGATCTGCACATCACTGTCTGGGCTAAGAGAGTTTTTGCATTTCTGAATGATGATGGAAAATAATATAACTCTTCTCACCTATACCATGAATTTGAAAACAGAATCTCCCCTCAAAAAAGAGAAGTCATCCATAGGGAAAGGAACCAGACTACCAGTGCTCAATAAGATACCAATACTGAATGGGAAAAAGTATCTCATCAAAAAACGTATCATTTTACATTGTTAGGGTTTAAAATACTTTATTATTTCCTCTATTGCTACAGAGACATCTCTGTATAGAGGCAACTTTAAATTTTCAAAGCAGACAGTGCTAAATTTAACAAAAGATAGGTCTCTGGGAGGCATGCAGTATCGTTAAAGATATTGTTAACCCTTTCAATGCTGAGACTACATTAGTCTAAGGCACAAGAACGCAAAAATATTTGAAAATCATCTGAATGTGGTCATGTTGGTATTCATTTGAAAGCTCTCGATGAGTACTCTCAGATGAGTACCATATGCCAGGGGTTCAATCATTTTTTTTCGATTTTTGGCATCATTTTGTATTGGCCAAGTTAGCCAGCAGGAAATATCTATATAATGTATACCACAAAAATTCTAAAGGCGCCAATCCCTTGACTCATCAGGATCTTCAACTAAAAAGTATTTCAGCATGCTTTTTTGTAAAAAAAAGGTTGACATGAACATGGCACCTAAAAGCATGTGCTATGGGTATACGGTGCAAACATGAAGTGCTAAGGCCTAGAAAAAAAGGGAAGGTAGGTCGGAATTTATTTTTTTTTGATTATTTTTTTGTTCAAATTGTTTGTTTTTTGCATGTTTTTTGATGATTGGGAGTCGGGAGGGCTGAAAAAACTTTAGGGTAGGGATTTTTTTGAATAAAAACTTGTTAGGGTAGGTTTACAGGAAACAAACAACTTTTTTAGGCCTAATGGTATAAAAGGGGTGTTTTCTCTAAGAGATTCAAACTAACATCCTCTAAAATAATTAACAATGGACTAACTATAAGTTTTAAGGAATGAAAAAATTTTAATCTTCATATTTTTCTGTCATTCTAAGGCCAAGTTTGACTAGCCAGTAAATAATCCTAAGTGAATAGAAGAACCCCTTGAAATGCATCGTCTTGGACTCTGATTATCATAAAGAATATTCTGAAACAAAGACAAAAGCTTGCAAGCTATACAAAGGATAGTAGTGGTATGATGTCTGAATAACATTTATCTTTCAAATATTCTTTAAAGGATATTTAATTGCAAAAGGTGTCTCTAAAAATACCATGACACTTTGGGGTGCCAGAGGAATATTCTGAAAACAAAAACTAAAGCTTGTAAACTATACAAAGGATAGTTGTGGTATCATCAGATGTCTGAATAACATTTATCTTTCAAATATTCTCCAAAGGACATTTTATTGCGAAAGGTATCTCTAAAAATACTATGACACTTTCGGGTGCCAGAGGAATATTCTGAAAACAAAAACATTTATCTTTCAAATATTCTCCAAAGGACATTTCATTGCGATGGGTATCTCCAAAAGTGTCATGACACTTTTGGGTGCTAGAGGAATTCAAAGAAAGGGTTAATGACTGAAGAAACCTGGGGAAACGCATAATGGAGACTTTTCACACATGGATGTTTGATGAAAAAATAGAGGAGAATTGACCATTTCTATTGACTGTATAACCCATTGGCACTCAGAGCGGCCAAAACAGGCCTGACTATTTTGTTCATATTTTACTCACAAAAGCGTTTTTCTCAAAAATATTTGAAGGAGAAATGTTTATCAGAATATTACCAACAACTCTCCTTCAAATATTTAGTATATTTTTGCTTCATTTATAAGTTATTTTCAGAAGTATGAAAATAGCAGACGATACTTTCCTGGGGAACTCTGAGTGTGAATGGGATAATCAATTCCATTGCTACACACCATTCGAGTATCTGTAAACAGTTTCTTGGGAGATCCCGAATCATTTTTCATGAATAACAAGCGACTGCTTTGGGTTATGTGCCAATAAAACCAGGGGAATCGATAAATAGATCAGTAAAACAAGACAAAGCCAACAAAGCCAACAGCTATAAATTGTATCAATGCCTGATAACGATCTGGGAGCTTTCTTTATTCAACCACCGGGGAAATTGGAAGTCTGAGTGACTCATTCAGCCACAAAGCAGCCAAACATCAGGTCTGGGTCTGACATAACACTTACCAAATTGGGTCTGCCGTAACACTTACCAAATTGGGTCTGACGTAACCCTTACCAAATTGGGTCTGCCGTAACACTTACCAAATTGGGTCTGACGTAACCCTTACCAAATTGGGTCTGATGTAACCCTTACCAAATTGGGTCTGACGTGACCCTTACCAAATTGGGTCTGACGTAACCCTTACCAAATTGGTTCTGACGCAACCCTTACCAAATTGGCTCTGACGTAACCCTAATAGCATGAAAATACCCTACTCCGTTATCTTCTCCATACTGTTTGCCAGGGCTCCCATATCTAGCCATTAGCGAAATCCCTTAGATTATTAATGCCAGGAGATCTCCTTGACAAATATCATCAGCAATTATCATAATTTTGAAGAAAAGAAACACTTAAAAATTTAAAAAATAGGAGGATAGTCTGACCAGCATTTCTTTTTCAAATATTTCATGAGAAATCATCTGGTCTCCAAGATCTAACCGAAATTGCGAGGGCATTTTTAGGTGCTACACTGGCATGAATGAATTTAATCATTAATTCCTCTCAGACAATGATTTCCACTGAAACATGTGGCATAAAAGAGTTACTGGTTTTTGAAGAGCATGGCGCCACATGTAAAACTACCACCTGATATTCCTGACTATAACCTTCCAATCCTTAGGTCAATGTCATCAAAAGAACAAGGAAGCAAAGATTTTTGAAAGCTCTTACAGAGTACTCTCAGATTAGTACCCATGTGCCAGGTTTTCAATCATTTTTCAAGCTTTTTTGCAAAATTTTGTATTGGTAAATTAGCCCCCAGCAGCATAAGGGTTAAAACACCTCTCAGACAATGTTTTCCACTTAAACATGTGGCATAAGAGGTAGGTAGCCCTTACCAAATGAAGCAGGTTACACTTTCCAGAAAACCCTGATATTTTCTTAGCATTAACCTAGGAAAACCTTGGAATTCCATACTTCTTGTGGTAAGAGAAGGGTTTTACTCTGAAGCGTAAGGGTTGGCGCCACATGTAAAAATACCATCTGCGATTACTGATTTTAACCCATTAATGCTCACAGCGGCCAAAAGCAGCCTCACAATTTCAATTATATTTTGCAGGCAAAAACAAAGTCAGGAAAATATTTGATTGAAAAATGTTAATCAAAACATAACCTACAACTCTCCTTCAAATATTTCGTAAAACTATTCTCGAATTCAAAGTTATTGTCAAAAGTAGCATAGATCCAGACGAAAATTTCTAAAGGAACACTTAAGTATTAATGAGTTAAGTCATTGACATCACGCACACGCACACCTGCATATTAACCCTATAGCATGAAGCCTGATAGCATGAAAAGGCCCTACTTCAATCATCTCCTTCTCCACACTCGTTTGCCAGCCTGGCCGGCTTCCATTTCTAGCCATTAGCAATATCCCTTAAATCATTAAAACAACCACTCTGTCTTATACTGTCAACACCAGATCTCACTTTGCTCCTCGAGACTTCACAGTCTGATTGAGTGAATAACCTTGCACGCCTTCAACCAAAACGTCGAGCTACTCGTTTTACAATGGCATTAGGATGGCGTGCTATCCTTTTAACCCTTATGCTGCTGGTGGCTAATTTTGCCAATACAAAATGATGCAAAAATCCTGATAAATGGCTGAAACCCTGGCGAATGGGTACTCATCTAAGAGCACGCAGCGAGAGCTATCCAATGAATACCAACATGACAGGGTTTAGATGGTTTTCAAAAAT
This sequence comes from Maea johnstoni, assembly GCA_963942565.1. Lineage (NCBI taxonomy): Eukaryota > Metazoa > Annelida > Polychaeta > Spionida > Magelonidae > Maea > Maea johnstoni. The sequence goes on along the minus strand of OZ012695.1, from coordinate 27,270,346 downwards.
ATTTGCGTCCTTGTTCTTTGGAAAGTAGCCTCAGCGTTTGAAGGATTAACCTCATTCATGCCTGCAAGGCCTAAAACTGCCTATTTTGGTGATATCTCTCTGACAAAAGACATTTATTTTCAGAAAATATTTGAAGAAGATATGTAAATCAGAAATTAACTACCAACTGCATTTCAAATGTTTTCCAAATCAAACTTGATTTCAAAGTTTTTTCAAAAGCATCATTGATCAAGACTACATACGTCATGGAAATCTTCACTTAGGTAAAGAACCTAAGTAGGATTTTTGTACACCAGTCACTTGTCATTGATTTTGGTTCAACATAGCTCCCCCCCCCCCCCCCCCCCCCACTATGCATATAAATCGATAAACCTATAGCTATTGAAGCAAAATGCTAAATGCTATGACAATTAATCAGAAACTAGACTTCTCAATGATTTGTTGAGCAAAAAATGGTGAATGATTCAAGACACCAAAATGCCAATTTTTATTTTAAATGAAAAATGAACTCTCATCATTAACCCTTATTGTGCGATTATGCTGGACGGGGGCTTGTCCCTCATACTGAATAGATTCTTTGCAACAAATTACGTTGCATTGCTATGGGGCTGTCAGTGGGGTGTAACTTTATCCTGCCATAAAAGGCAAAATTATAATCAAAATATTTGAAATAAAATATACTACCTGAAACTACTGTTCTTGTTCCTTTTAATTATGTTTCTTTTGTAGATATTTCTAATAGTTTATATTAAGTTTGATCAGTGTAAACCTTAAGTTTTGTAGAGACCATGCTGGTTTTGATTTATCATTAATGAAAAATCAGGTTTTCAAAATGCATTAACCCAACTTTAGCATTTGATTTCGCAAGTTTTTCATGAGTATTTCTTTTCAAAAATGTTATATTCAGAATCCTTATTAAAAACTGATGCATAATAGAAAAAATAGTATTTGTTTCTTTGTTTTATTTTGTCATTTAGCGATCCTAAAGCAAAGGGAATGCAAGTAAATCTTGGCTAGAAACGAATTCTGACAGCGCATCAAAAAGAATTCTAAAAGATCAACTTCCTCATTGTTAGAGCGCTATAAACCAATGAAAATAGAAAATATCAAACGTAAAACATTAATATCTATTATAATTTAAACCTCCTCAATCGATACATATCATTTTTATTTAGAAACGATCATGTTTTGCACCACAAATCAACGATTGAACACAAAAAACAAGTGTTGATTTGTGGCGGCCATTTTGTGATTCCCAATTTCGCTAACTCACAGGCATGACAACTCAGAGTTAAGATTCCCATAGCATTAAAAATCTACAATATAAATAAAAATAAAAACATGTTTCGATTGCCTACCTTGTTATCCTCCTTATGGTGTCTTTATTTTGTGTTGTACCATCAGTTATAGCCTTTTTCGAAGGCTTCATAAATGATGGTCAACACACTTTGTCAAGCTCTGTTTACGCCCAATTCGATTTAGAAGTTCGTTTGCAGTTTGCATGTACCTATTTCCTATCAAGTCTCTCTCATAAAAACGGCTATACAATTTATTTCCAAAACAACATATTTCAATAAAGCTGTTTCCCAGCTTCAGGAAAATGTTTGGTTCATTACAATCAGAACATGAGAAGTATTTAATTTGATTGTGTAAAGTGCGGCGAGGAGACCGCAAAAATGCCGATTTTCAAAATGGCGGCTTGAAAAAAGTGCGAAGAAATTTGCTTCGCACTTGTTCTAAAACGATCTTTTCCCATACTTCACTTTTTTTTTTGAGAAAATAAAGTACATATTCTTATTCCCTGACATCCATTTGATATAAAAATTAACTTTATTGAATTTAGGATGTCAGGGATTAGCAAATTCCGATCGAAATACAAAACTGGAAGTACTCGATTTAGTAGCGCCGGCGAGCTGCGTAGCGCTGTCAACATCGCAAAAGATCGATTCCAGTGAGTATCACTGTTGAATTATTACCATTATTAATGTTTTCCTTTGCCAATCTGACAAAGAAAGACATGTGAGAATAGGTGAGATATTTATTTCACCTATTCTCAAGTTATTTCGCCAAACATGTTGGATAACTTCTAGATTAATCGAAGTTAACCAACATGGCGGCGGCCTGCGATCGGCAGCCATGCAGACCGGGCCCGGCTCGTGTGGCGCAAACGTAAGTAGCTTTTTGAAACCGGGCCCCGCTTGTGAGCCGCGCTGTGAGGGTTAACAAATCCTATTCTACTATCTTGTAGCAGTCTCTGTTTTTATTACATTGGAACAAGTACTCAGCAGAGGGATTGGCATCCAGTTCCTACTAATCCTTGCCTGATTAAAGTGGACTACGTTTTTATTTGTATGCAGCACTCTAAATTCCATCCTGGAGTTAGTGAATCATGCCATCTCCAAGCCATTCACCTCCGTAATCAACTCAATCTTCCCAGGCACCGGGCGCCGCGCCTGCCAGCACTCCTCCTAGACCAGGACGCCAGCTGCAGGTCTCCTTGCATGACAAGTGTCGTCTGGATCTATGACACTTTTGATGATAACTAAAGAATAATGCATTTATTCATAAAATATTTGAAGGAGATTTGTTGGCTAGGCTCTGGTTAACATTTCTCCATGAAGTATTCTCAGAAATATGCTTTTATTAGAAAAATAGTCTAGAGATAGGCACCGGGTGGCGCCATTGCCAGCACTTATCCTAGACCAGGACGCCAGCTGCAGGTCTCCTTGCATGACAAGTGTCGTCTGGATCTGTGAAACTTTTGATGATAACTAAAGAATAATGCATTAATTCATATAATATTTGAAGGAGAGTTGTTGGCTAAGACTTGGTTAACATTTCTCCTGAAGTATTCTCAGAAATATGCTTTTATTAGAAAAATAGTCTAGAAATAGGCAACGAGCGCCACTGCCAGCAGTCCTGCTAAACCAGGACGCCTGCAGGTCTCATGGACAAGTGTCGTATGAATCTATAACATTAATTCATAGAATATTTGAAGGAGAGTTTAAATGTTGGCTGGGCTCTGGATAACATCTCTCCTGCAAGTATTCTCAGAAATATGCTTCTATAAGGAAAATAGTCTGGAGAAACTCAGGGTCTTAGTTGAAAAAAGTCTAAACCCTGTCATGTTGGTATTCTTTGGATAGCTCAGCTCTTGCTGAGAACTGTCAGATGAGTACCCATATGCCAGGGTTCCAGTCATTTTTCAGTTTTTTTGCATCATTTTGTAATGGCCAAATTATCCACTAGCAGCATAAGGGTTAAGACATAGGGAAGAGAAAGTAATTTATTCATAGAATATTTGAAGGAGAGTTGTTGGTTGGGCTCTTTATTAAGTAATATCAGCACAAGGGGGTTGAGATAGTCTTTATATATATTCTTTGCAGTCGTGTACCTTGGAAAAATATAGCCTCAGCAACGGAATGGTTAAGATATAGGGAAGAGAAAGTAATCACTTTCTCTGATCCCATAAACCAACCTCCTTTACTCCAGTAATCCCTCATTGAGAGGAAATCTACTGGGACACCGCGCTCAATTTAGGATAACCAATGCGGTAAGAAATCCAATACTGCCCAAGGTCCCAGAACAAGCATGTACAAATCAGGGAATTGAATATATAACCCATTCATGCAAGTAGAATGAAAAAATGGTATCCAATTTTTGCCTTGAAATATCCAAAAAATCTTTTTACATATGTATTTGTCGGATAAATGTTGATCAAAACTTAATTAACCTACATCTCTATAAAACAGTAATTTTCAAGAGATTAGCGTGAATCGAGAACTTCACACTTGTATAAAAGTATTTCTAACATCCTAATAATACTTCAAACATACTTCCCAATTGCTGGTAATAGACCACCGAATTCGATTAATCTCTCATTTCTTTCATCTGAACTAACAGAATGTTATTCTGATGCTATTAACAAGCAATGTATATTGGGATTGCCTTACGCTAAACTTATAAAATACTCTTAGTAACCGCAAACTCCCATAATACCTAAATCTTGTGTACCTAATCAACAGCTGAATGTTATCTTCTAGCTGATAGCACCTGATACTCCCCAAACAAATGCAATGCATAGTGGGATACGGTGAATTGTGGGATCCCAAGATTTTTTAACTCTATAGAAATGTATTAACCCTTATGCTGCTGGTGGCTAATTAGCCACCAAAAAGATGCGAAAAACCTTGAAAAACAACTAAAACCCTGGCAACTGGGTACTCATCTGAGAGTGCTCGGCAAGAGCTATCCAATGAATACCAACATGACAGGGTTTGGATGGTTGTCAAAAATCTTTGCATCCATGTGCATTGGGCAAAAGTAGCCTCAGCATTGAAAGGGTTAAAAGATTAAAAAAATATTTTTTAACTTTTAGTGTATTTATCCTGTGTCTGGTTAGAATTCTATTGCATAGCTGTTAATGACTTTCCAACTAGTCACCTTTATATATGATTATTTATTTGCCAAATGCTGTGTAATATACATCTTACTAGACCGAATGAAATAAAATAAAATCAGATAAAAAAACACTAACTCCAAAATCAAACAATTACCCATTTTACAGATATATGATCAACTTCAAATAACAACAGATTGAGTATACTCCCCAAACAACAACAAACAATGAATCATGGGAAAAAAAATTAAATGTTGACTGATAACTTATGTAAACATTTAATCTAACAGAAGCATTTTTGCAGGTATTTAATCTACTGATAATATTGCACCAGACCTTGTAGATAGTCCCCAAGCGATGGCATGAGTTGGATCACTGGTTATAGTTTATAAAAACCTGTAATAAATACACAGGTTATCACTACCAAAACTCATATACAATAATACTTTATACTTGATGCCGAGATAAGATTCTAGTAGAAAGTGTCCATAAAACAGCAGGGAGTTTTATCTTGCAGTTACTCTTGCAATAAAAACATGCAAAATATTCATTATGACACCAAATCTCACAGCTCCATCTAACTCACTGTTGCTAGGGTAAACAAACAAACACATATCAAAATATGACAGATCCTTTTTATCTCTAAAATCGATATAAAACTATCAGAGCCATCAATGAAGGAGAAATTTTTATAAGGATCGCAACTTATTGATTATAAAAAATAATCCCATGCATTGCACACTTTTAAAAATTGCATCTGAATTACCGTTGCTATGCAGCTAGGGTAAACAAACAAACACAAACAAACCAAAATGTGGTTGATTCTTTTATATCTTCGAAATCAATATAAATCCCTCCAAGGCATTGAAGGAGAAATATTTTAATCAGACCTCCACCAACTTCTCTCTTTCAAATAATATAAAAATCTTAAGCTTTATTAGAGCACATTATAAGATCACGGAAAACTCTCTAAGGAACTATGGCCAGATACAGGGCCCAGTTGCATAATAAAGCACTTTAAGTTAAGAAATTCCTTAAGTTACACTTAACCCATTCACACTTAGAGCGGCCAAAACAGGCCTGACAATTTTGGGGATTATCTTTCTGGTAAAAATAATGCTGCATGTCAATGGATTATGTTAATTGGCATATAAGACACTCTTGGCAAGATAGTCAAAGATGCAGTCACCAAATCTATCTAAAGGAGGATAATGTAGTGGTAGCCCTGTCTATCTGAACCTGATATATCTAAGTAGAATACTGCAAATCTTAACCCTTCCAATGCTAAGGCAACTTTCGTCCAAAGCACAAGCATGCAAAGATTTTTGAAAACCATCTAAACCCTGTCATGTTGGTACTCATTGGAAAGCTTGTGCTGAGAACTCTCAGATGAGTACCCATATGTCAGGGTTTCAGCCATTTTTAAGGTTTTTGCATCAGTTTGTATTGGCCCAATTAGCCACCAGCAGCATAAGTGTTACAGAACTGCACACTTCCTCTCAACATTGCATAAATCATGTTAATACCTACTATAAAACGTTGGCACAAATCTGCTATTTACAAGATAATCAAAGTGGTGGCCATGCCTACATATATTCTAATCCATAGACCCAAAGAAAAGTATAAATTGCATAAAAATTTCTAAAAAGCTTTACCACTGATGTAAACATGAACTATGTCAATACCTATCTAAAACACCTTTTACACAAATCTGCCATTTACAAGATAATCAGAGTGGTTGTCAAGTTCATCAAAACCTAATCTGTAGATCTAAAAGAATATTGCATAAAAAATTCTAAAGTACCATTGATGTAAACTAAATCAATTACGTCGATACCTATCTAAAAACACCTTGACACAGTTCTGCTGCTTGCATTATAATCAGTCCATCCAAATCTAACCTATAGAGCTAAAAGAATATTGCATGAAAATATCTAAATATCTTCAACATTTCTCTTAACCCTTTTGCTGTAGGTGGCTAATTTGGCTAATACAAAATGATACAAAAAACTGACAGAAAAATAACTAAAACCCTGGCACTCGGGTACTCATCTGAGAGTACATAGCAAGAGCTATCCTATGAATGCTAACATGATAGGGTTTAGATGTTTTCCAAAGATCTTTGCAAGATTGGGAATTGGTCGAAAGTAGCCCAAGCATCAGAAAGGTTAACCCTTCCATTGCTATTAGACTGCTTTCATCCAAAGTACAAGAAAACAAAATTTTTTGAACATCATCTAAACTGTGCCATGTTGGTATTAATTGGATAGCTCTCAATGAGTACTCTCAGATGAGTACCCATATGACAAGGTTCCAGTCATTTTTCAGGGGTTTTTGCCTCATTTTGTAATGGCCAAATTAGGCACCAGCAGAATAGGGGTTAATAACATAAATCATGTCGTTTCAATGCTTACATAAAACACCTGGACCACAATCTGCTGCTTACAGGGTAATCAAAGGGAAGCAAAAGCTTGCAGTGGATGATATTACACAGAATTGTCATGGTTAGGTTCCCTTTTAAGTAGGAGAGCATCAGTCACATCCGAAGAGATGTGCATGGTCCTTTGATGCTAGCTGATTAAATCTCCGCTCATCCAATATAAATGAGATAGCAACGAAAGAAGTGGGTGAAAAATAAATGAGGAGAATCATGTGGGATTTGTTCTGTCAAAGCAAAACTACCGAGGATTACCCCATTGTGGGGCAGTGATGAGAATTAATCTTTAACCCTTATGCTGCTGCTGGCTAATTTGGCCGATACAAAATGATGCAAAAAACCTGAAAAATTACTGAAACCCTGGCAAATGGGTACTCATCTGAAAGCACTCGGCGAGAGCTATCCAATGAATACCAACATGACAGGGTTTTGATGGTTTTCACAAATTTTTGCGTTCTTGTGCTTTGGACGAAAGTAGCCTCAGCATTGTAAGGGTTAACCCATTTGATGCTGAGGCTATTTTCATCAAATGCACAACAGGTTTAAAGATATTCTAGTCTCTTCTTTAAATGAAATCCCTATGCGTCAATACCAAATCTTCCACTATTTGATAAGGATATCTTCAGTTTTTTTATACAAACTAGCCAAAACAGTCAGGAGACACACATCGTAGGTGATCCAAAGATAGGAATTACGTACCTTCAACATCTTATAATAGAAACCTGTCAATAGACAAACACCTTCTTTCCCAATCTAACAATGGGAAATACAAGAGTTTTTTTTCAACACCTCATTGTAGAAACTTGTAAATAGACAAACACCTTTCCTAATCTAGCAATGAGAAATACACAAAGATTTTTTTCCCTGGAGTCACCATCCATCCCTCTTCTTTGCCACCGAGCAAGGTTGACAAACAATGTTGTTCAGTTGTCATGACAACTATTTGTACAGGTGAAGTTGCTATTTGAGGACACATCCAGGGATGAATTCTTAGCAGGTAATCTATTACTGGAGCTAGAATAAAGCCCTTAGAAAATGTGGCTGGGAACATAGAATTTCCTAAAATGGTACTAAAAGAAAATACCAGGATTTCCTGACAGTTTAGCTATTCTTCGCAATGATCCTACTCAAAATTGGCCAACTGCTAGTCAAATATATATATATATATATATATTTATATATATATATATATATATATATATATATATATATATATATATATATATATATATATATATATATATATATATATATATATATATATATATATATAAACTGTAAAGTTCGAAATATTAGCAACTCTATATTTAGCGAATTGATGCGTTTTTCCATAATAGCGGATCGTAATATTCGCGTGTGAACTATGTCCAAAAACGCCATCTGAGCTCAGTGGTATTCTAATTCATGTACTAATCTTCCACTCATGCCCGACGATACTGACTTAAGACCGACAGATTGTCCAAATGGGTCTATCGCAATCGTAATTTCCTAGAACCACACAAATTTTACGTGCTAAACTAGCATCACCACTGCTGTTTATCGAACTCGCATGTCATTGAAGGCCCGTCATGATTGGTATATTGCAATTTCGTAACTCAGATCCACCTTGATTACGCACGTCATTCAGATTTGGTTGTACAGCGTGAGACATTTATATACCACAACACGCACGTACATGTGTCTATGTATGTACGTATGGTTATCAACTGACCATGTGTAATTGTGACTATATCTGCATTTTGAATATAAAATAGAACAAATAATAACGGATCGTTGTATTAGCGAACCGGCCCCACTCTTTAAAGTCGCTTATATTACTTCCACGCTAATATTTCGAACTTTACAGTATATATATATATATATATATATATATATATATATATATATATATATATATATATATATATATATATATATATAAATATATATGTATATATATATATATATATGTATATATATATATGTATATATATATATATATATATATATATATATATATATATATATATATATATATATATATATATATATATATATATACATAAAACATAAACAAGACAGAAACTGAGATCAAATAGGTAGTACTTACCACTCTTGGATGATAACAAAGAGTATTGATTGAGTTACATACCTGTAAAAAAAGAAAAGGCATAAGTACATACCTTACAATATGCAGTGGCTATTGTGTTATAACATGAGCAACCAACTTGAACAATCAACTTTATATAAAAGAATAGGGCAGTATCCAAAGGTATGGGAAGTAACAAGTCAGAATTGCCCCATAACTATGTTGAAAATTTCACCTTAACCCATTGATACCTTCAGCAGCCTAAAAAGATCTGATTATCTGACTCCTATCATTCTGACAAAAGTAACATTTGAATTTCCACTGACGGAGAAACGTTAATCAGAATTCAAAAAAAAATCTAGCTATTCAGGCAACATCTTTCTAACAACAGCATTCTTTGTAGTATTTTTGATGGAGAAATATTGATCAGAATTGACACAATAATTTCAAATATTTCGCAAATCCATATGCTTTATTCAGATACAGTGTACTCCATTTAAAAGTATCAGTGAACCAAGATGGTTATTTTGAAGGTAAATTATAATACATGGGTTCATCATTTTTATAATGATTTCAGGTCAGGTAAATATAGTGAAGGTACTATATTTCCCCTTAAAAGACAAGAAAGTATTGATTTTATGACTCAGGTGCCGAGATGTGTTCTCAGTTTCCATGGCAACTGATTTAAATGACAAATATGCACTAGCAGCATGATCCATCATCTCAGCTCAGCACTTTGACAAATAATACCCTTTGACACTAGCTCTCATTCAATTTCAGTAAGCCTCTTTTTTTAATCTCAGACAGATAATCTTTGGCTGCCGTTGTTGAAAACATCTCATCTTGATTACCATTTCTTTAACCCTTCCAATGCTGAGGCTACTTTTGTCCTAAGTATAAAAACGTAAAAATCTTTGAAAACCATTCAAATCCTGTCATGTTGGTACTCATTGGAAAGCTTTCGCTGAGTACTCTCAGAAGAGTACCCATTTGCCAGGGTTTCCATCATTTTCCAGTTATTTCGCATCGTTTTCTATTGGCCAAATTAGCCACCAGCAGCATAAGGGTTAAGTAAGTGCACTGGGGTATATACATAGTTTATAATGAGAAAAGCTTGGGAACAGGCGAAGCCCATCGTATAGGCAAAGCGTGTGTAGTGATAACAAACCCAGGGGTACCAACCCGAGTCCTGACATACTATGGCTTGTATGTCAGGAATCAGGTAGGTAGCCCGGTTCTAGGAGTGTGATCGGTATCCGAGGTTAAAAAATAATTCCGATTCTTTCCGATTCCGATTCCTACCAACGTGTACAGGGGGAAGAATAATAGCATTTAGGTTTAAAACTGTATCAGATGCTTCACTGTTTTACATTCACATGCTATACTTTCATTTTTAGGTAGTAGATTAGATTACCTTATAGCGCACTGAGCTACTGACTGGCATTGTCTCGTTACTTTGTTATCTTATTTCATTGCAATAATATGACAAAGAAAGCGTCAATTAGTATCAACATTATGCCGATTCCGGAATCGGAATGATCGGTATGAGATTTTATAGCGATCTTTTTCATGGGATCGGCGATTCCATCCGATTCCCTGGTATCGATTACACTCCTACCCGGGTCAACTCAAAAAGAGAAGGAAGACTTATCAGAGACTTAGGAAACCTTCCATTACTAAATGAAGCTGGGAATACCCAGTTATTCCTAGGAAAAATGCCATGAATTTCTGGAAAGTCCCTCGTTCATTTGGTAGGTGTAGTCAACCTTTACAAGACCGGTGGTCCCTAAAACATCTGAAAGTAGTGTTGGCGAAGAAAGTATAGAAAACATTGTCTTCCTTATGCTCTAGCGCTATTTTACCTACTTCCTACTACATCAAAGGCTAGCCTGATGTTTCCACAAGCAATTAAGAGGACCATAATGATGAAAAATAGCTGCAATAAAGGGAATAGATAAATGAGCTGATATGATCTAAAACATTAACCCATCAATGCTTAAGAAATTCAACAGCATTTGCCGACTGGATCTATGATACTTTTTACAATAACTTTGGAATTGAGAATAATTTTAGAAAATATTTGAAGGAGTGTTGTTTGTAATGTCCAGATTAACATTTCTCCTTCAAATATTTCTTGATGTATGCTTTTGGCTGCAAGATTTCATCAAAATTGCCAGGCCGCTTTAAAATATGGCCGCTGTGACTAGGGTTCGACTTTCCCAGGGGCCCAGGGGCATATGCTCCCAGATTTTGCTGTGTGCCCCTAGATTTTTCACACTAGGGGCCCGAAAGAATGTGTAAAATAACCAAAAATCCTGTTTTTGACCTTTAATTTTTATCAAAAGTCCTTTTCGGGCCCCTAGCCTGAAATCTCAGTGTCAGACCTTAATTGCTATTAAGTTTAACCCAAGTACTGAAGATACCTTCACCCCTTAAAACAGGCTAGTCACAAATTAAACCTAGATATGGCAGAAAAAACTGCTGATAACAGAAATTCCAAGCTATACTAATGAAAACCAGAACGTTCTGATTGTCCAAAGATATTTCTCAACCTAGTTTTCTAAAGGTAAAGGTATTCAGTTTATAGTCTTGTATCCACCGAAGTGCTCACACGATCCTTCCTCCCCTAGCAGGCACTGTACATACAGAAACCTTTCAATCCCCCGGGGGATATTCCAGAGCAACTGGCAGCATATAGCGCACACACTCTAAGCACTGCCTTATTTATGCTAGGTACCCATTTTGCAGCTGGGTAGACTGAAGCAATATGGAATAAACTGTTTTGCCCAAGAACGACCAAAGTGCCCGGAGTGGCCGGGAATCGAACCAGCGACCCTCTGATTACTAGTCCGACACCTAACCAACTGAGCTACTTTGTCCCCAAAGAGCAGAATGAGTGTCTATATAGGGGAGTCATAAAGATACCCAATATTAAATCAGTATATTTGAAATATTCCTTCCCCTGTCTGATATATATTACCATTTGTAATATAAAGAAACAATTATAACTGATAGCTCAGGCGTATCCAGTTATATGGACCAAGGTACAGCTAAATCAAATCGGTGTCTTTGAAATATTCCTTACCATGTCTGAAATGTATATATTATCTGTGATAATATAATGAAACAACTATAAACTGATAGTTCGGGCATATATCCAGTTCTATGGAGCATGGTAGTAGAGCTATATTAGCTATATAAGGCTGTAATATACCTCTGATAACAATAATAATTGAAACCAGTAAATTTGAATACTTGTTACCTCGAAATATATTTTATGACTATAAACTATAAACTGATAGTTCGGGCATATATCCGGTTATATGGAGCATGGTTACAGTAGAGCTATATTAGCTATATAAGGCTGTAATATACCTCTGATAACAATACTAGAGTGAGCACCTGCTATGAGTTATGATAAACTATACAAGCCTGCCAACTGTCATCCTTCCAATATACTATGGAGGCTAATAACTACCACCATTAACATAGCTGCTGGCATACTACCAGCTGTTACCTTAACCCTTATGCTGCTGGTGACTAATTTTGCCAATACAAAATCATGCAAAAAAAACCCTGAAAAATCACCGAAACCCTGGCATAAAGGTACTCATCTGATAGTACTTTGCGAGAGCTATCCAATGAATACCAACAAGACAGGGTTTAGATGGTTTTCAAAGATCTTTGCGTTCTTCTGCTTTGGACCAAAGTAGCCTCAGCATTTAAAGGGTTAATTATGAATTAACACATACATCCACAGGGAAACCTGTTTGAGGATTACAAATTGTATTCATTGACACTTTTTCTGCCTAAAAGGTGGGATTCAGGTTTCATGACACCCAACCTAGTAAGAAATTCAAAGGCATGCCTTTTCATTCAATATTTTCACTTTTATTCTACATTTCTTCATTTTTTGTTTTGGTGAGTAATACCTAAGAGTAGTAGTTTAGGTGAGTATAATACCTATGAGTGGCTGAGTGATATATATGCATGTTTAAAAATACAGTTTTTCCTCAATTGTGTTAGTTTCGCTTTGTAATAAATGCTGCTTAGAAAATAGAAGGTTAAATCTCTTTTAGAGTTAACAACACTAGATACTTAACCCACTCCTGCATAAGAGCTCATTTTGTAATCTTTGTCTGATTTTATGATCATTTTGGCGATAACATGGAAACTCAGAATGGTTTTTATAAAATATTTGATGGAAAGTTACTGATATTATTTATTAACTTTTATCCTTCAAATTCTATCTTTACTATACTGTTGCTTGAACCTTTTCTTCCAAATTGGCAGGCTACCTAAGAATTTGGCCGCTGAAAATATTTAATGGGCCTAAGCATATCACTTAGATATCAATTGAGGTCAACACAGTTGGACTAAAACAGGTCATGATCTAATTACCGAAAATATAATAAGATTTCAAACAGCTACAAACTAGCAGATTTCATGCTACATGGACAAAACATTCAAGGTTATACAATATATGATTGCAAAAGATTTCTAAGAATATTCATTTGTTGAATAAAAAAATCATATCACCAAAAAATGATCAATTTCTACTCGGCTATAACTTGACGGGCTCAGCTGCTGTTCCCTCACTGAAAGGACATTGAGTTAAGGCTCCCAAATTAATCATTTCTCAATTTATTATTGCGATATATAATTCACCAAGTGATAAAAAGCTACACCTGAACACAATGATCTTTTAACCCTTTAAGCACAGGAAGCACATATAATAGTCATATATGAGCTCCATCTTGAACCCCTATATTTCCTGGAGCACCAAAATACAGCAAACAAGTTGAGCTTTGTTGCTATATAAGTCATTAAATTTTCCCTTCGGGTAACCAAAAATAACTTAATTAATAGCAGACTTTTATATGGACTATCACAGTATTATCAAGGTAGAACTCCCAAAGAGTCTTTGGTAACACTCTTTCAAAGGCTACCAGGGATTAATACCCAAAACAGAATGATCAGTAAATGGCATGAATAGCTAAAAGAGTTATTTCTAAATGTTATTTCTACTTGATTATAATTTGAGGGCAGTGAATTTTCACTAAAAATGATATTGAGTATTTGTAAGAACTACGTATTACATCTGGGCCTGCCCTGACAGCAGAGTGGTCTTAACCCTTTCAAGGCTGAGGCCACTTTCGCCCAAAGCACAAGGACGCAAATATCTTTGAAAATCATCTAAACCCTGTCATGTTGGTATTCATTGGATAGCTCTAGCTGAGCACTCTCAAATTAGTACCCATGTGCCAGGGTTTGAGTCATTTCTTCAAGGTTTTTTGCATCATAGTGTATTGGCCAAACTATAGCCAATAGCAGCATAAGGGTTAAAGGGGTTATCCACTGACTGCTCACTGTCTCTCATCTTTGCCTAGGTTCGAATTCCAGATGGGGCATGTGAGTTAGTTATCAGTGACTTGAGGTTAATGGCTGGTTTTGCAAGATACTCCAGTTTCCTCCACCACTTAAAAACTTGCAGGTCACTACTGTATGACTGGTATCTTTTACAGGCCTTTAATTTTCGCTATTTTCGTGCTCTCCATGATAGCTCAAAAATAGCATACTTCAAATAAATATCTATATAGTAATAAACAAATGATTCAACTTCAAAGCAGCACACATACCCTCCAGCAGGGCTGTAAATCAAAATATTTATCACTCCACATTTAAGCCATACACAGAACTCAGCTGCAATATACCAGAAAATTTGACAATTAACCAAATTCTAAATTATGTGCCTCTCCATGATGTAGGATAGTACAGCCTGTCTCTCTCATAGTGCACCAAAAGTTCATGAAACATAGTGCACCAAAAGTTCATGCACTTGATATGGGTTGATATATCTGTCACTGCCAGATTACAGAGAATAATTACTGGCAAGGGTCTGATTTAATGCTCCTCTCACAAAGCCAACACCAGGCGACAGGTGCAGTACTTGCATGATGACTGCATGATACTGACCTCTTCATGATGTTCAATTACAAGGCAGCCTAAAAAAGTGTTCGTTTGTTTCCTGTAACCCTAACCTTGCCAGTTTTTACTCAAACAGATGAATACCCTAAAGTTTTTTTCTGCTAATTCTAACTCACAATCAACATAAAACAATTTTGAAACATGCATTTTTTCAAAAATATATTTTACTTACCTACCTACCTACCCTATTTTCTTTTCTGATTGTTACAGGAAACATGCATTATTTAGGTTTAATGGAGGCAGATCCTTAGTCATACAGATCAATTGTAAAAGCTAAAACATTTTATGATACACCTAGGAATAGAAAAGAAAACTAAAATATTATCATTCAGTTCATTAAATTTAAATAATGAGCATAAATCTGAATATATTAATATCAAAGCGTGCAAAGTTGCATGTTTCAATCTTAATTTGTGCAGACAAAGTTCTTTAGTTCTACCTGTGAAATAAAAGTACACAAAACTGTTAATATCTCCTTTATATATATATATATATATATATATATATATATATATATATATATATATATATATATATATATATATATATATATATATATATATATATATATATATATATATATATATATAGTTATATGATTGACTATGGATTGAGTTGCATGTAAGAAGCATGTCTAATTTTCATCTTTAGTATTTAGTTCTATCACCAGATGGCAGGTAAAGAGTATGTTTACTTACATGGTTTTTGGGTAAGTCCATTCATATTTAGTTCTATAAATGACCACCAAATGGCTGGTTAACTATATGTTTAGTTAAAAGTTTCCTGGGAGATTCACCTTCAATCTAGTTCTAAAATGAACCACCAGGTGGAAACTGGTGAGGAAATTTATGCTTGACTTTAACCCATTAATGCTCACAACAGCCGAATCACAAGAATGCAAAGATCTTTCAAAACCATCTGAACCCTGTCATGTTAGTATTCATTGGATAGCTCTTGCTGAGTGCTCTCAGATCAGTAAACATGTGCCAGGGTTTCAGTCATTTTTCAGGATTTTTGCATCATTTTGTATTGGCCAAATTACCCACCGGCTAGCAGCATAAGGGTTAAACAGGCCACTTGCTATTCCAGAGGTCCATTACCTAGAAGGGAGGCTGACACCCCATCAGTCATGTGATAGAGCAGGAGGAGCTGAGATTGTGTAATAGATGCCTGTTCATGTGAGAGGTGTGAGACAGGGGTTGTGTAATAGGGTAAACAAGAATAGACATTCTGGTCATGAGTGGGGGCGAGACACTTAGCTCTAGGTTACAGCTTGGCATTTAAGCTTTTAACATGTCTGCTGCTGGTGGCTAATTTTGCCAATACAAAATCACACAAAAACACTGAAAAATGACTGAAACCCTGGAATATGGGTACTCAACTGAGAGTACACAGTGAGAGCTATCTAATGAATACCAACATGGCAGGGTTTAGATGGTCTACAAAGATCTTTGCATCCTTGTGCTCTGGACGAAAGTTAAGCCTCAGCATTGGAAGGGTGATAGCATGTCTGCTGCCACCACAGTCTGCCCACCCACTCAGCTGTGTACAGTCATAGCTTATTCCAGCTGGCAACTCTGCTCTCCTCAGAGAATATATAAACTAGCCCTAAAGCACAGAGACCTTCGGCAGGATTTTCGTAATCCTCTTCTTTTCTGCCAGATTAATCCAGAACATCTGGTCGCAAAATCACATGCTCCAAGGGAAAATGCCCTGCAACAACCATTAAGGTCAATCTCTAACTTTGGGCATGGAATCGTTATTATAACACCATATAACTCCCTGTCCATCAAGGTTTATTGCTAATTTAGTACTGGAACATTCAAAGTACAAATTGGGTCTG
Source organism: Maea johnstoni (assembly GCA_963942565.1). NCBI lineage: Eukaryota > Metazoa > Annelida > Polychaeta > Spionida > Magelonidae > Maea > Maea johnstoni. The sequence goes on along the minus strand of OZ012695.1, from coordinate 27,253,611 downwards.
AAGGGGTTAACAGAACACAATATAAATCCTTCCTAGATAACTGATAATTCATGAGAAATCCCTGTCGGAGGTAGATAATTCGAACAAATCATCAAAAATCATGTACATATAGATACCCTGATTTACTTTGATTAGAACTCTCAAAAATAATCAAGAGAAAGTTTAATTCTAATGTTATTTTATATGTTCCATACAGCTCCTAGATAGGAGGATTCTATCCTGAGAAGAAGAAGAAGATACCTATGTATATCATCAATAAGTTTATCTACTGGTGCCACCCAGGGCACCAGTAGTGTTAATGTAATACAATATAACTTTCTGATATATGTATTTTATTAAAAAGTGTACACCGGATGTGAAAAGGTTAATATGACACTATGAAACCCACCCCTCCCTGCTATCTGTATGTATCACCAATATGTTTAGTTTACCACTGATGCATAAAAACAGTTGCTCTGGGCATGAAAGGGTTAACAAAACACTATATATATAGCCCCCTCCCTGTTACCTGTATATATCATCAATATGTTTAGTATGTCACTGATGCATGAAAATAAGTTTTCTCTAAGCCTGAAAGTGTTAACAAAACACAATATAACCCCCTCCCTGTTACCTGTATATATCATCAAAAAAAAAAAAAGGTTTAATCTGGGCATAAATAGGTTATTATAAAACAATATAACCCTGCTATCTGTATATCTCAACAATGTGTTAATTTTGACAACTATGCATAAAAACAAGTGTGCTCTGGTCATGAAAGGGTTATCATAAAACAATATAACCCTGCTATCTGTATATTAACAAAATGTTAATTTTGACAACGATGCATATAAAGCAGGTTTAATCTGGGCATGAAATGGTTATCATAAAACAATATAAGCCTGCTATCTGTATATATCAACAATATGTTAATTTTGACAACGATGCATAAAAACAAGTGTGCTCTGGTCATGAAAGGGTTCGCATTTATAACACAATATATACCTCCCCCCCCCCCCCCCCCCACCTACTTCCTGTACATAGTATCAATATGTTTCACCTGGTACTGAAAACAATAGTATTGATCGCCTCCGTGCTCCACACCAATCTATAAACCACAAGTTATTCATGAACCTCCCTGTATTGCCTCCATTGTATAGTACCCAAGAGTTGTTATATATTTGACAGGCCTGCACAAATGTAAATATTTTGAAAACCTCCTAAAGTGTGAAGAAATATTTGTATAACTTCTGAAATTTACTACGATCACAATCAATAGGCAAATTATATAACCTTTTTTATGCCTAGATCTATAACATATGCATGAGCTGATTTCTTAGAAACTCAATAAAGAAGTTAAGAGAAAAGTGGCCCCCTTTCTAGTGTTCAAAAGCGCCAATGTAAAAGAATAGACAGAAGACATGTTCATGGTCGATATGGTCAAATAAACTCCTATGTCTATGCAATGAGCTCCCTGACAACATCATCATGCAAAGCTGCTGATAATGTGCAAAGCTTCAAGACACAGCTGCAGCTTCAAACATTGCTGTTTCAAAAGGAGCTTATTTGACCATATGGACCATGAACATGTCTTCTGACTATTCTTTTACATTGGCGCTTTTGAACATTAGAAAGGGGGCCATATTTCTCAACTTTTTTATCAAGTTTCTAAGAAATCAGCTCATGCACATGTTATAGATCCTTTTGAAACAGCAATGTTTGAAGCTGCAGCTGTGTCTTGAAGCTTTGCACACTATCAGCAGCTTTGCATGATGATGTTGTCAGGGAGCTCATTGCATAGACTTGGTGAATAGACACAGAAGGCTCTGTCAGCAAACCTTTTCCGATTAGTGTGAGGTATCTGTAATAAGTTCATAGTGTTTGATCTATGAGTCCTTGTATTGGCTTGTTTGACTAACAATTCCTTCAAGTGTAGAGGGGCACATGCTTGCATGCATTTGAAAGTCAAACGTAGAAACTATTGAAAGTAACCTAAGGATTCACCATAATTTTACAAAATATTTGTAGGAGAGTTGATAGAAGTGTTTGCATTAACATTTCTCCTTGAAATATTTTCCAATCATGTTTTTGCTTGGAAGTTTCAGGCTGCTTTTGGCTGCAGTGAGCATAAATGGGTTAACAAACATGTCTGGTAACTTCATTGTTTTAAACCCTTCCAATGCTGAGGGTACTCTTGTCCTAAGCACAAGAATGCAAAAATAGTTGAAAACCATCAAAACCTTGACATGTTGGTATTCATTGGAAAGTTCTCGCTGAGTACGGTCAGATGAGTACCGATCTGCCAGGGCTTGACTCATTTTTCAGTTGTTGTTGTTTTGCATCATTTTGCCAAATTATCCACCATCAGCATAAGGGTTAAAGGAACGGATAAAAGAGACACAAGTAATCATCTGCCATATTAATCATTTCATGCTGGGAGTTCCCCTGGAAAATATCATCAGGAACTTTGACATTAGAATAATTCGTAAAAAAACTATTGAAAAATAATTATCGTTTATAAGGGCCTTAAAGGATAAATCATGAACCTCATTTTACTATTAATAGCAATTGGTTTTCAGAGTCAGCCACTTAACAGTTGGTTCCCAGTGCATGTAGTATCAAGTATTGTGAACCCTTTGCAGGGTTCAACGCTTACAGAGAACCGCTGGCCCCAGGCCAGTAAAAATGTCCAAAAACAGCTTCGGGCCAGTAAAATAAATTCAAATGGTCCTAGAGGGCCAGTAAACATTTGGGGAGATTCTTGTTAACAAGTTTACCCTTAAGAATGTCTTAAAATGTTTTTGAAATGAATGAAGATAAAAAAAATAGATATAAATGTTGCCAGTGAATTTCATGCTTTTTCTTGTTATGTTAAAGAAAGATTTGTAGGGCAAGTAAAAATATTGCAGGACCAGACCAATAGATCATTGGTGATACTGGTCCTATGAGGACCAGTATCTAGAGACCTCCGAACAATTTTGTTACCATTTATACATGTGATATGATCATACTCCCACTATTTAAAGGAAGCTGCCTCAATAGCCACGTAATCTGAAGCATACAGCTTGCTTGCTTGCACCCCCAAAGGTTCAATGCTAATCTGGCTTGAGGCATGTGAGAAAGTTATTAACCCTTCCAATACTGAGGCTACATTCATCAGAGCACAAGGATGCAAAGATTATTAAAAACCGTCCAATCCCTGCTATATTGGTATTCATTGGAACGCTCTTGCTGAGTACTCTCAGATGAGTACACATTTGCCAGGGTTTCTGTCATTTTTCAGTTTTTTGCATCATTTTGTATTGGTCAAATTAGCCACCAGCAGCATAAGGGTTAATGACTACGCGTAAGTGTATGGTATAATAAAAGGATGTCATTTTCCAGTAAGGCATCTGGTTGTCCTGACCAAATCAGCGAGGGGAAAAATAGAAAGTAGTGCTCCCAAAGTGGCACTTCCATTTGCGAGTTACATTGTTTGCCATCACCTGTATGGACAGCATGACTGGTGACCCCCTTTTTACTTTAGATATTCAAAGGGGATTTGACAATGAAGTATATGCATGGCTAGATAAATTCTAACTGTGGGGTATCTTCAAAATGAACTTATAATTTTAGACATGAAATTTGCAAATTTAGTGGCACTTTGGCGCCAACTATATGAACGGAATGACCGGTAACCCCCCTTTTTTTAAAAAAAAAGGGGATCTGACAATGATAGCCTATGCAAAGTTTAATGGATTTCTAACAGTGGGATATTTTCTAAATAAGGTTTTAGGTGTCACTGTCACCTTGACGAATACCCTACTATGCTTTTAACCCTTATGCTGCTGGTGGCTAATTTGGCCAATACAAAATGATGCAAAAAGCCTGAAAAATGACTGAAACCCTGATACATGGGTACTCATCTGAGAGTACTCAGAGAGAGCTATCCAATGAATACCAACATGACAGGGTTTTCAAAAATCTTGCATCCTTGTGCTTTGGACGAAAGTAGCCTCAGCATTGGAAGGGTTAATCTCTACGTTCATATGACCAGCCGCCGCAGGTAAAACCAATGGCCACTTTTGCCATGGTCATTATATAGAAAGGAAAATATTGCATAGGGAGAACAGGCATCGTGCTTCATTTCCAAATAGGCTTTCAGAAGTACCATAAAGGGAAGTGCTTGGTCACAAAGCTATCAGCATTATTGTTCCAGGTACTACCCAATCTGTCATGACAGGAAATAGAGGGGATTAATATTTCAATAGGAAGGCTGACTCCATATGTGATTGCATCTGGAATAGATGTTGGTGCTTGATAGCCTAGTGGCCTTATGCATTGTCACTGACTACTCTCCAGAGTCTATAGCCAGGATTTAAAAACTGGGTTCCCAAAATAGGCAATTGTAAAATTTCTGGGCGCTCTTTTTTTCAATGGAGACCCCAATATACTTGGATTACTACAGTAAATATGTACTGTAGAACACATATATAACGAGTGTCCCAAATATAGCGAATTGGTGAATTTTCGCATCATAGCATATCTTTATGTTAGCGACGGTAGCCGCCGCTGACAGCGCCAGTACAGTAAGAAAGAAGTACAGCATTTTTATATATAGCGAAGGGGAACCACACGCTATGTACGCTATATATAAACAGACGCTAACATTGTGTGTTCTACAGTATTTACTTATTGAAATAAGGCATAATTTTGTATTGGCCAAATTAGCCTTCAGCAGCATAAGGTTTAACCCATTCATGCCTGTAGTGCCCAAAACCACCTGAAAGGTGTCACAGGTCCAGACAACAACGGTCAAGGAAATCTCCAAGCATTAAAGGGTTAAAAGACTAAGATTCCCTAAACCATTGGTTATTCACAAAACTATCCGGATAATTGTTTAAGGTACCCCGTCTGTCATGCTAGGAAATGGGAGTGATAAATATTGCATTAGGTTGACTGTCACTATATGCCATTAAGTCTGGGATTGATGTAAATTTGGACCCCATACCTCCCAGTACACAAGATGTCCACTTGGAAGCAACTGAAGTGAGGGGAAGGCCACAGGTTTAATCTTTCTAATGCTGGGGCTACTTTTATCCAAAGCATAAGGATGCAAAGATTTTTGAAAATCATCTAAACCCTAAAATGTTGGTATTCATTGGACAGCTCTCACTGAGTACTCTCAAATGAGTACCCATGTGCCAGGGTTCCAGTCATTTATCTTAGGATTTTGTATCATTTTGTATTGGCCAAATCAGCCACCAGCAGCACAAGGGTTAAGTACATTTTTCTTTCATTTGCTTTGAGGGGCAAGAAAGAAATATATAGATTTGAAAAGAATTTGAAGAGCAACTTTTTAACCCTAAAGGAAACCCTACTTTCTGATCAATATTCTCGCATTGCCACACATAAATATATGCGTTTGTAACAAAACTAACCCAGAGTTTTTCGGAACTAGGGTTGGATGCCATGTGTCGGCAATAGAATGGGTGTAGTAGGGGGGGGGGGGGGGTTGACTGTAACGTGTTCGTGTTCGGCGTTCATTTACACTACATGTCTGTAGTGTAAATGAACGCCCGGCCGCTACGCGTCGCCACCGTCGCGTATTATAATATTATAATTACTTGTGACGTCATCAAAACTGTAAAATCGCTAATTTCACTGATTTAAAAAAGGTTATTTAATTTCCTAAAAGTGTATTCTTAGTACAATTAGTCCATTGAATGTATCCATGCTGCTTGACCAAAACAGAGTGGACGCTATCATACATAACTGGAAGAACCAAGTTTTCAGTAATGAAACAATCCCAGGCGTTCCACAAAGGCATTCGACGTGTTTGAAGCCGCCTAACGGCGGGTTCTGGAACCTCGCGTCTAGAGAATTATGCACATGTATGCATGAGAGATGATCAACTTTATTGAAAGAAGAGTATGGCTCACAAATCTAAAAGAACCTCTACATAGCAGGAAAATTAGGCATTTGGAATTACAGAATGTTGTGTTTTAATCTAGGTTTATTGTAATATGTCACATGACTATGGTAGACCCTAATTCTACAAGATCATCACACATGAACAATCTGGTATTGGATTTTGCATTTATATTTCTCATTACAATTTGGCATCAGACGTTTGGGGGCAAAATTACGATTAAAACTCACAAGGGTTAACACTCCACTAGGAATATTGACTTATAAGGGTCTAGACAGCTCTTATGAATGGGTATATAGAAGTAACTGAATCTTGCTTACATTAAGAAAGCAATTAGGTACCTTGAGACACTTAAAGGTCTCTGGATGGAATAACTGATTTCTATATGGAAATTCCTGCACTGTCTGGGTAAAAGTACTCCTACTTCTACTATGATATCAAGAGAGTAGTCTGGCTTCCTTCGCCCTTTCCATACTACTAGTGGCTAATTTGGCCAACAGAAAAGTATGCAAAAACCTGAAAACTGGCTGAAACCCTGGCATATAGGTACTCATCCGAAAGTTCTCAGCAAGAACTATCCAATGAATACCAACATGACAGTGTTTAGAAGATTTCACAAATCTGTGTGTCCTTATTATTTGGACAAATTTAGCCTCATCATTGAAAGAGTTAAGTCATTAAAATGTCTCTAACAGGACTGTGCTTGCTGCATGGTAGAGGAACAGGTGTCTTTAAGGATTCAATGATTACTATATGGAATGTACTCACTGTGTGGTGTGAGTAGAAGTAATAAACTCCTGTTGCATGTACAGGCAGCAATTATTCCCCCTAAGGGGGTCTGTGTTCTATAGGAACTGGCACCATAGCAATGCATTGTCTCTGATACTGAGCACTGAGTCAGCTAGTAGTAGCACCATTATCCAGATTAGATTTAGCTGTAGGGAAAGCTACATGTGTCAACTGTGCAGGAAAATGGCTTTTAACCCTTCCAATGCTGAGGCTACTTTCATCCTTAAGTAGCACACAAACACAAAACTTTTTGAAAACCATTTAAACCCTGCCATATTGGTATTCATTGGATAGCTCTCGCTGAGCACTCTCAGATGAGTACCCATTTTCCAGGTTTTCAGTAATTTCTTTAGATATTTTGCATCATTTTGTTTTGGCTAAATTAGCCAGCAGCAGCATAAAGGTTAAATCCTCTTCTCTGTGCTCTATCTGTGGCTGACTTGCAATGGAAATGGATTTCCATTACAGCCTTTTACAGGTATCTGTTTCTATACGAATTAACATCCTGAGATGTGTATACTTCAGTCCGCTTTCATTGTTAACCCTTATATGCTGGTGGTGGCTAATTTGGCCAATACAAAAATAGGGTAAAAAAGCTGAAAATGACTGAAACCTTGTTTCATGGGCACTCATCTGAGAGTTCTCATCTAGAAGCTCTCCAATAAATACCAACATGACAGGGTTTAGATGTTTTTAAAGAATATTTGCATTCTTGTACATTGGACGAAAGTAGCCTCAGCATTCGAAGGTTTAACATTCTCAGATATAGGATAACACAAGTAGGAAAATACTTCCAAAAGTGTTTTTTAGAATACTGTAAAAGTTCACTATTTAAGTGGATTGCTTCACATAAATATCTAGATAATTTGGAAAGTGATCTTAAATGTGAAGGTCAATACGAGCTGTGTATAAATGGATAACTCTGGGCATGAATGGGTTAACCCTTCCAATGCTGAGGCTACTTGCATCCAAAGGAGAGGCATGCAAAGACTTGAGAAACATCTAAACCCTGTCATGTTGGTATTCATTGGAAAGATCTCGCTGAGTACTTTCAGATGAGTACCCATGTGCCAGGGTTTCAGTCATTTTATGCATTATTTTTCATTGGCCAAATTAGCCACCAGCAGCATAAGGGTTAAAGTGGTTGGCAATAGGAGTTCTCTTTGGATGATATACTCAGAACATTATAACTCCTCTTGTCAGTGCTCTCTCTATATATATATTGCAGCAGCTGCGGTTATTACTCACAGGTTCCCAGAGAAAATACTCACTGTTCCCACCAGCTGGGTGGTATACAGACCAGACACATACAATAGAGGAGAAAAACTCTACTACGCAGACTGGGCTGTAGTAGTACTACTTGACGCATAGACATCAATTCATTCACTAGTACTACAAAACCTAGCCTAGCTAGTTCTTTCTGTAGCTATACATGATAGTATTTCATGAAAGGCACTACACCATCATAACATACCTGATTGCATTATAAGTAGTAATGCAATGAGGCCAAGAAAAAAATATTGTTTGTTTCCTGTAACGGTCTGAAAAAAAATAGGGTAGGTAGGTCGGTAAAATCTTTTTTTTGCATGATATTTTGGTCAAAAATGTGTGTTTTATGCATGTTTTACGTTGATTTGAGTAAAAAACCTTTTTTTGAATAAAAATTTGTTAGGGTAGGGTTACAGGAAACAAACAACTTTTTTTAGGCCTAAAGTACCATTAACAGTACCATTAAAATACTGTACCCTTTCATTGGTACTAACATCATACCATACTGTTTTGTCTTTAGAGGTATCCATCCATTACCCACACAACATATATGATCTTATCTATACAATTCAAGGAAAAGTACTGGCACTAGATCCTAGTCCACAAATCAATTCCTTAGGTGAAAAACAACCAATAAACCAATAAAAAATAAAAGCTTGAGTGTATCTGAGTATAAAATAAAATACACCAGCAAATAGCCCACACAAATCTTGCATGGTTAAAAACTAAGGATAGACTCATAAAAACAATAGAGGTTGTATGTATCCAAGCATTAAACTAGCCCACACAAATCAATTAATCTACTCGCATGGTTTAAAACTAAGGAGAGACCAATAAAACAATAGAGCTTGTATGTATCCAAGCATTAAAATAGTCACACACATGACAGAGACAATGAGGGCAAAGAGTGCTAGACAGTGCTTGAGGAGGACAAAAATCAATTGAATTACACATGGAGCGAAAACTGCAGACAGACAGTGAGTCTCAGGCGTAGAATAAACATTGCATGTGTAAGAAATGGAGGAAGATGCTAAGGTTTAACCCTTCCAATGCTGAGGCTACTTTCGTCCAAAGCAGTGGGACACAAGATTTTTGAAACCATCTAAACCCTGTTATGTTGGTATTCATTGGATAGATCTCGCTGAGTACTCTTAGATGAGTAACATGTGCCAGGGTTTCAGTCATTTTTTTAGGTTTTTTGCATCATTTTGTATTAGCCAAATTAGCCACCAGCAGCATAAGGGTTAAGTAAAAGATAACACACACATTCGCATCCACACAATACCACACATGGACACAATACATTGGAACACACATATTCACACAAACACATATTCTCACACAATGACATAAACACAAACAACATGATGATAGATCTAGCCAACAATTCAAGGGGATTGCTTAAGCCTTAATGGGTTAAGTTATTTTGTCAAACGTGTAAGAGATTCAAACAACAATTTCAAGAAGAACTCTCAAGCGTGTATTCCTGGTGAAATGTGGCAAGATGACAAGAAAAACATTTTCAATTCTTAATACCCTTATGCTGGTGGTGGCTAATTTGGTCACTATGAAATGATGCCCAAAATGTGGAACAATCCCTGAAACCCTTGCACATGGGTACTCATCTGAGAGTACTCAACGAGAGCTTTCTAATGAGTACCAACATGACAGGGTTTAGATGGTTTTAAAAAAATCTTTGCTTCCTTGCGATTTGGACGAAAGAAGCCTTAACATTGGAAAGGTTAATTTATTGTCAGAAGTATAATAGATTTAGATGACAACTTCAAGAGAATCTCTCACACGTGGAATCCTGGTGAAGTGTGGCAAGATGACAAGAAATACAATGCAACAAGCCGGCAAGCAATCATGATAGTCACCTCTGGCAAGGCTCCAATGATATACAAGATATGAGCCACTCAGAGCCAAGTGGGGAACACTTGAACGTTAACCCCTCCAACCCTAGAGTTCTCCGCGTAATTGACATCTGCATCTACCCCTTTAAAATGCTGCTGGTGGCTATAATTCGACCAATACAACGTTATGCAAAAATCTTTAAAAAAATTACTGAAACCCTGGCACATGGACCTTGTAATTGTCGGCTGTAAACTGTGATACCATTGATGATACCGATGGTTCCATTTCTCCTTATAATATTTCAAAAAGGATGCTTTTCATAAGATTCTAATCCCACTTAAAGGTTAACCAATCATGCCTTGAATTCTCCTGGTAATTGGTATCTGCTAGCTATGATACTGTCAATGATAACTGTGGAATAAATCATGAATTGCATAATATTTCACCTCATTCATGCTTTGAGTCCTCTTTGACAAGCATATTCTGGATCTATATATGATAATCCCTATTTATCCAAGGTAAGCAATTAGGTTTACTGTGCTCTGGCCTTGTTGGCCGCTTTAAGCACAAAAAGGTTAACCTATAGATATTGCAGCGCCCCCTGGATTTTAGGTACTACAGGTTCCCTATTGAGATTCTGATCATGGCTTTCAGTGGATCATCCCTGGCCTCATAGCACATATATTACACAGGGCTCAACAGTACCCGCCCAAACCAGGTAGTAATAGGGGGACACAAGATCTGATAGTCCTACCAGGCTTTCAGGTTGCCCAGCCAATTTGATAGCAATTACCTCGTTTAACCTTGACATATAAACAATAAAAAAATTCTGAACTTTTTAAACTCTAGATATGATGTTATTTCTGTATATTTTTTCTCGCTCCTTTTATTTCCACCCTTACCCTTCATGACTTTTCAAGGTTGCTGTCAACTATATCATTATTCACAAGATCCCGTTATGAATTCAATGAATGTACCTCTCAATTTCCATTCTAATGATTGATAGTCAAGTCAGGCAAGTTGAGGGCTTGTTCAGCTTGCCCGACATGCCGTTTTTCCATGATAAGTTAGTCATGACTATGAAGCTTAAATTCTGTAACGTCGAGCCCCGTTACATTCTGATTCCAGAGCTATGCATGTGTAATGAGAGGGGAGCAAAGAACATGAATTACTACGGCAAAAACCCTATATATCTCACCCGGTGTGCAGTTAGATTTTCTGGCCCATCTACCGAGCGATACAGGAAGGCTGGAATTACTAACAAGGAGAAGAATAATGGCCGCTGCGGGTATCGATAGCAATTGTCCGCATGACTTCGCTTTTACCGCTCTCCAGAGCCGGAGGTCAGAAGTGCTCCCCACCAAAGACACCAATCATTGATCACATGACAAACAACAAATTAGATTGCGGCGTAATTGCTCCAAGGAAGATCACTGGGGAAGATAAAAAGACATTGATGGATCAAACGGTTTATGACTACTGGGATAGACTCGATCTGTACAAATCCCCTAGTGCATGGTCCCTGGATAAAATTTCAATGATTTTTTTTATTATCAGAACAGTACATACATTTTTTCTTTACATATTCAAAAGAATTTATTCTTTATTCCCTAGTTTTTTTTCCGCAAGAGTACCATGGCAGAAGAAAGGACTTTTCAGCGATCAGAAGAAATGTAAGTGTAATAAGGTTAGTAACCATAACCCACATGCGCTCATCTGACTTAATAATCTATTGTTCTCAAGAAGAAATGTAAGTGTGACTGGGTTAGTAACAATAACCCTACTGCGTTCACCTGACATAATATCTATTGTTCTCTAGTTTACCTACTAATGAAGCATGCAGTTTCTGGTGTCAGTAACCAGCTAGTGCCATTGTGTGTGTACTGCATCACCAGGTAGGCTCAGAGGGATATGATTACAATGATTGGAGAGAATTAATCAAGCTGCTATTCACTCCAGCGCAGTTTTATTGAGATTGTGCAGTCAACTTATAGCTCTTAATTTGATCAAATCACCTACTCTTCGTGTATGTGTCACCATGCGGAGGATTTCAGTAGCTCTGTTGAATAGATTTTAACTCTAGGGCTGCCGGTGGCTAATTTGGACAATACAAAATGATGCAAAAACCCTGGAAAATGACTGAAACCCTGGCAAATGGGTACTCATCTGAGAGTACTCATCAATAGCTTTCCGATGAATACCAACATGACATGGTTTCGATGGTTTTCAAAAATCTTTGCGTCCTTGTGCTTTGCATTGTAAGGGTTAATTTGATTGAATCACCTAGTCTTTGTGTGTGTGTCGCCGGCATGCAGAGGATTTCAGTAGCTCCGTTGAATGGATTTTAATCAAGTTCCTGCTTCAGGTTTGATGAAGGAGGCAATTGTGGCAGTGATAATATTGAACTGATCAGGTTATTGTAATCATCACACCTGTTAAATCGTTAATGCTGCTAATACAGTGGCTGAATACAGTTCAATATACCAATGGTTCAATTATAACAGCAGAAATGTCAACCCATTGAATTCTGGTCTAGAAGCCTTAGAGATGATAGTTATCTGAGTAATTAACCCATTAATGCTCACAGCGGCCAAAAGCAGCCTGACAATTTTGATGAAATCTTACAGGCAAACGCACACGTAGAAAAATATTTGAAGGAGAAATGTTCATCAGAAAATTGCCAACAACTCTCCTTCAAATATTTCGTAAAATCATTCTCAATTCCGAAGTTATTGTAAAAAGTGCCATAGATCCAGACGACAATTGCTGGAGGAACTCCTAAGCATTAATGGGTTAAAGTAATTTAGAGAGATTATATATCCAGCATGCAGTACAAAATGTTTGCGGTTTAATTGTTATTGATACTTTCCTTTAGATATTTTCCAAATTATTCACAAATTTCAAAAAATATTAGCCAAAAGATTATTGTTTCATTTTAGAAGGTATTAGCCATATAAAGTATACAGGATTTTTTGATGAGCTATAGGATTCTGATTAACCTTTTTTCTCTTGTGGTGTTACAGGCATTAATCCTTTAACCCTTATGCTGCTGGTGACTTAATTGGCCAATATAAAATGATGCAAAAAACACCCAAAAACGACAGAAACCATGGCAAATGGGTACTCATCTGAGAGAGCTTGGCAAGAGCTATCCAATGAGTACCAACATCACAGGGTTGAGATGTTTTTCAAAAATATTTGCACCCTTGTGCTTTGGAAGATAGTAGCCTCAGCATTGAAAGGGTTAACACTCACAGCGGACAAACGCAATCTAACAATTTTGGTGAAACCATTCAACAAAAGCATAGTTAGGAAATATTTGAACACTACCAACAACTCGCATTCCAATATGTTGTAAAATAATTCTTTTATTTCTAAGTTATTGTTATAAGGATCAAAGATCAAGACAACAACATGAACTTTTAAGCATTATTGGATTAACCCATTCATGCTTAATAGCTCCTCTAGAAATTATTGTCTGTATCAATAATACTTTTGATAATAACTTTGGTATTAAGAATGATCTCACAAAATATTTGATGGAGAGTTGTTGCTAATGTTCTGATGAACATTTTTCTTTACCATATCTACCCAACTTTGCATTTGCCTGCAAGATTTTATCAAAATTGTCAGGCTGCTTTTAGCTGCCATAGGCATTAATAGGCTAATAGATTAAGTCAAGCATGCTTCCATGTATAAATAACTTGGTAGGTTCTGAAAGCTACTAGTTAATATATGCATGGAATAGTCACTAATCTGAATGCCATTCACCTAATTATGTGTTGCTGACTGGTCCAGCAATGGGATATTAAGTCAACCTAGCTTTTGTATTCAAAATGACTGGTAGGACCTGAGAGCTACCAACGCAGCAAATAAAAATAAAATCCATTGCATGTAGAATGTGACTTTCATAAATTCCTCAAAACCAAAAACATTAGGCTGTCATTATGCAACACATTAGACCGCTTGGCCATCAGGTCATCCCCTCCTATAGAACACAAATACAGAACACTTGATAAATTATTTCTATCATAATTGTTATCATCATTAATATTCAAAAATGATATTCACACTTCTTAATTCCTAATTTTATTTCTCTTCATCATAATCATTATCTAAATTCTTTATGTTATTACTATTTAGATATTAATCATTGTATTTCATAGATGTACTACTTAATGGGGCCTATATAAATGAGGATGGCTTGTAGAGAAGTACTGAGCACTATTATACCATGTATTATTAAGATAGAATCAATGCCTGTTCGGGCTAAATGTATTGTTTTGTAGAACATAATTCCGCAGAATAAATCAATACACTTGTTTCATTTTCCCAGCAGGTTTGTTGCTATTATACTGCAGTAAATAAGCCTAATACAACACGGCATTTGTGGCAGTAACCCCGGAACATTATTGTTGCTAAGGGTTTAACCCATTCTCAAACAGAAATACTAGATTGTAGCCTACATAGTAGCTATGGCCAGAACACTAGTGTTTACCAATTCATTCCCAGAGAAATTAGAAAACTGCATGTGTAGAGAATACCCAGAACACTAGAGTTGCCCATGTGTTACCCCAATCCTTTCCAGGGAAATTAGAACACCATAAGTGTAGAGGCATTGCCCAGAACACTAGTGTTGCCAATGTGTTACCCCAATCCTTTCCAGAGATATTAGAACACCATAAGAGTAGAAGCATTGCCCAGAACACTAGTGTTGCTTAGGTGTTACCCCAATCCTTTCCAGGGAAATTACAACACCACAAGTGTAGAGGTATTTCCCAGAACACTAGTGTTGCCAAGGTGTTACCCCAATCCTTTCCAGGGAAATTAGAACACCATAAGTGTAAAGGCATTGGCCAGAACACTAGTGTTGCCAAGGTGTTAACCCATTCCTTCCCAGAGAAACTAGAATGCTGCATGGGTAAAGGCATTGTCCAGAACACTAGTGTTGAAAATGTGGTAACCCATTCCTTCCCAGAGAAACTAGAATGCTGCATGGGTAAAGGCATTGTCCAGAACACTAGTGTTGGAGACGGGCTACCCAATAATAATAAGAACCCGTTCCCTGATTCTACATGTATAAACATCTACTAGCTGCAACCGCATTTGATGACGGAAGGGAGCCCTCCAGCAATAAATATTCTATGCAATATGAGAGACATCAGCCCCCCCCCCCCCCCCCCCTCCGCTTCACATATGAAAACATAGGAAATATTCATGCTATGCAGGCCTTGATTTAGTAACAAAAGCAGAATATAAAAAAACCCTTTCTGAAAAACAAACCTCCTAAAATCCCTTACCAAATATGGCTAAGACTTCCCAGAAAATCTGAGGAGTTTCCTAGGAAACACCTGGGAATTCTTTGGTATTCTCAGCTTATGGTAAGGGCTTACGACTGCAGGATTATAAACATGCACAGAGTGAGTGTGTAGGTTGTGCAACAGGCAGCAGGGCATGCAGACTGGCAGACTGGCAGGCAGCAGGCAGGCAGGGAGGGAGGGAGGGAATACTGCTGTCAACATTGCTGATGCCTGCCTGATGCCCTCGCCGCTCACCCATGTGCCATATCAAAATAATTATTGCTCCACAGCTGCCTGCACAACTTATTTCAGGGCTGCTTCTAGCCTAGCTACTAGTCTTTACTGTTTTACTTTTTTATACAGGTGAACTTGGATATGACGGACCACTGTACGACAAATTTTTGCATATGACGGACGATATGCTTGGACCCAGTCCGATGCATATCAAGTATTAGTCATATGTATACGACAGATTTTGCATATGACGGACCAATTTTCCTGGTCCCATTGAGTCCGTCATATCCAAGTTCACCTGTATATCAATGTATACCTGCACCTTTACTACATAGAGACCTAACTGGCCTTATTAACTGTTGGCCATTTAGTTCACACATTGGCCACACGAGTGGGTTGTAATGGTGGTAAATATATACTACCCTCCTAGTATACCACAGTGCCATCTATCCACAAGGGATGATCTTTGAATATGGCCTAGGCTCGTGGTTCCTAGCTCACAGCCACACAGCTTACTGGCCCTAATACCCTGATAAACCTGTACTGAGTTTGATATTATGAGTTCCTATAGACATTGTTTTCTGGATCAATGGTACTTTTGATAATAACTTTCAAGCTAAGAATGATTTTGAATAACATTTGAAAGAGTATTGTTGGTAATGTTCTGAAAAACAATTTTTCTTCAAATATTTTCCCTAAATGTGCTTTTGCCTGCAATATTTCATCAAAATTGTCAGGCTGCATTTGGCCCCTGTGATCATTTATGGGTTAATGGCTGGTTCCTATATACTCAGAGGTTTTATGAGGTACAGCTCACAGTTACACAGCTGGCATAGCTTACTGCCCCTTACCTTGATAAATTTGTACTGAGTTTGATAATAGGTCCATAAAATCTATTAGTGTTGCTTCCTTAAGATCATCCAATCAGTAATCAGGATCTGTACCATGTGACCAGTCATTTAGACCCATAATGACCTCCGATGGAGAGCAGTATATAGCACCCCTTAATGCCACACTAATCTTTAGCAGTCGCTATGTCCAGGATGCCTTCGGGTGCACATTAAATGCACATACTGCCCTGGTGAACAGTCATTACGGCTTCATTCATATATGCCAATGCTCACATCAGGGCATGGCTTACCAAGAATGGATGAGACTTCCCAGGATATCCTAGCATTTTCCTAGTATAGCTACTCTAATTATCAAGAGTGACAAAAATAAATTCAAAATGTTTAGCTGGAGTGGCTACCAAGCAGCATTATGATCCTTGGGTAAGCATGCCTTACTACTCCCAAATATTTTACCTTGATTATTTGAATATTTGTTGATTTAAAGTTCTGATTATCAATTCTCCCTCAAACTTTTTATTAATGAAATATCAAAAAGATACCACTGAAGAAGGAAATGTTTTGGGTGCTAGAGTCATGAATGGGTTAATAATTAGCCTATATGTGTGGGTCTTAGTGTTATAGGTACGCCAGACAGGCTAGAGCTCCTAATCTTTCTGCTTATTATAAAGCACCTTCATGCTTCAAGAAACATCATCACGTATTTAGTAGTTCCGTTCATGCTGAATTAACCATCAGGTAATCTGAAACAGGAAAAGATGATTAAAGGTACCATTCTAATTCCCTGTCTAATCTCCAAACACAATGATGAAGCTATTCCTAAGCCAAGCAGTAAAAACATGGTATTATATTGCTTGTATGGCTTAAATTAACCCCTTCTACAACAGGAGCTGATAGGGGTTATCAATACTGATTCAGATACACAATATGATACAAATACCAATATCGAATCGGAATAAGTACTGTAGAACACACATATGACGTGTGTCCCAAATGTAGTGAATTGGGGAGTTTTCGCATCATATGTAGCGTATCTTTATGTTAGCGACGGTAGCCACCGCTGACAGCGCCAGTACAGTAAGAAAAAAGTACAGCGTTTCTATATATAGCGAGCGGACCCACACGTGTGTTCTACAGTATTTCATACTATAAATAAAGTATCGCATTGTACCACATCCTTGCAATATATGATATAAATGAAATTGACATAAGTGCTTGCAGGATTTCTCCACATGCGGGCAGTGTGAAGCTGACAGTGCCAAATTTAATAAATTTAGGTCCCTGGGAGGTAGTTAGTACTGTTGCAAATATTGTTAAGATATAATATTGTTAAGGAAAAAACTTCTATCTGAAGGCGAAAATTTTAAAGGTGCAAATCTACATTATATTAGGATATTATCTATACATATGATATTACTCATGAAAATATCTTGATTGCAGTGTTAATCAGAACAATATTCTAACAACCCTCCTTCATTTATTTCGTAAAAACCATTCATAATTCCAAAGTTATTGTCAAAAATATCACAGAGCCAGATGCCAATTTCTTGAGAAACCCCTAAGCATGAGTGTGTCAAACTGTTAAAGCCCCAATATCCCTGAGGGAATAAAGTGCATGGCAAAGCTAGATATATGTTATGTTGGTGAATTTAAGCTCTTTGTACCTATTACTGGGATTATGGGCAAACCTTCGAGGACTAAATCAAGCGGGCACATTAACTTGACAAGCTCCTTAACCCTTTCAAACCTGAGGGCTGGATGTGTGAATACCTTAAAATCCATGAAACCTTAACATTCTTAACCCTTCCAATGTGACACACACATATATGCATTTGAGGTAACACAACCTTAATAGAACCATGCACGCATATATATGTACAAGATATTCAAATTCATCTAAAGCAGAGCTTGGTTCTTCAATCTAAAAGACCCAAAATTAGGCAATCGGCTGTCAGACTGTTGAGCTTTATCTAAGGTTCATTTTAATGTGCCACACAACTGTAGACCAAAATTTATAAGCCCAATAAACATGAACAAACTGGTACTGGTTTTGGTCGATAATCCCCTTCACACTTTGGTATCAGACATTTGTAGGGAATATCACAATATGGATTCAAGGGTTAAAGTATTTTGTATAGCACACCCATGCCTGTTACCTCTTGATTTCACACATTCACTTGAATATCTAAAATTTTCTTATTTTTTGAGGATGCAAAAAGGCTTAATTAGCAAAGACCATGAGAATCAATGCTAAATGATTGCTGGCATGCATTCTGGGTGTCCTTGTAGAAAAATGTTTACCTCACATTGCCTCAGTACACCCAGCTGTGATATGGGTACCTGACATATGGGTCAGACAGTTAACCGCAACTTTGCCTCAGTACTCCTAGTTGTGACAAAGGTACCTGGCATATGGGCCAGTGAGTTTATCCCATATTGATTCAGTACACCCAGCTGTGATATGGGTACCTGACATATGGGTCAGACAGTTAACCGCAACTTTGCCTCAGTACTCCTAGTTGTGACAAAGGTACCTGGCATATGGGCCAGAGAGTTTATCCCATATTGTTTCAGTACTGCTAGCTGTGACATGGGTACCTTGTATATGGATCAGACAGTTTATTTGACGTTGCCTCAGAACACCTGGATAAAAGGCAGATATCTAGCATATGGGATTTAAAAGATACCCTAGGAATGCTGATGTGGCTGTGGAAGATCTATGCATGAAAATGAGACGAATGACCTGGGCAGCTAAGGAATAAATAGTAGTGTAGTGAAACTTGTTATACTACAGTATCAGAGGGTATAAAGTTAACCTAATATTTTCCATTTCTATCATGTCATCATGGTTCATGTGGATGGTTAAGAGTCTGGTGATTGCCTAGTTAATTCCAGTGCAGCACACTCTATGTGGTAAATCAGATCAATACTGTCCCTGCCTCACAATCATCTACTTACCAACTCATGCTACAGCCCCATCTTCCCACCTACTTCTCATGCTGGCAGAAATATCTCCTAACCTTTTCATGCATACAGCACATTCTTCTAACCTATTCATGATTGGAGCATCATCTTAAATGACAGCTTAAATATAGATGTGTTAATTAATTAGCCTTACCCACGTGAAATAATAGATAGGTTTCTCAACCAGGGATCTCAACTAGCAGCTAGCTAGCGGCTAGTGAACATTTTACCATGCAAATGAGCTCTGATTTGTCAACTCCTGATCACTACTGCTAGCTAGCGGCTAGTGAACATTTTACCATGCAAATGAGCTCTGATTTGTCAACTCCTGATCACTACTGCTAGCTAGCGGCTAGTGAACATTTTACCATGCAAATGAGCTCTGATTTTTCAACTCCTGATCACTACTGCTAGCTAGCGGCTAGTGAACATTTTACCATGCAAATGAGCTCTGATTTGTTAACTCCTGATCACTACTGCTAGCTAGCAGCTAGTGAACATTTTACCATGCAAATGAGCTTGCTGATTTGTCAACTCCTGATCACTACTGCTAGCTAGCGGCTAGTGAACATTTTACCACGCAAATGAGCTTGCTGATTTGTCAACTCTTGATCGCTCCTGTCGGCTCCTGATCACACTCCTGTCAAATCCTAGCTGCTCACTCTTCTTGCATAGCAGAGTCGATCCAAGTCAATCCCCCCCCCCCCCCCCACATATAACCGGAAAAAAATCTGTGTTACATAAACACTGCTATGGACTGTAGGTATCAGTACATGTACAAATATATATATGGATTGCCATTATATAAAACTTTCTCTTCACATGCATGTTTATTTTCATCAAATTTACCTATATATGGGAAAGTGATACAACATTGCATGCAATTTTTGCCATCATTTTAAAGGTACAAATGCATAGATCAACATAAATTTAGGAAATCATATAATTAGTTTATAGTGAACTACATATATTGCAATTATGATAATGAAACATTAATGGGGAAATCTATTCGGAGGGTGAATTATAAATACAGCCAATGGGTGCAATATACATGTTTAATGGTAATTCTCTCTTTTAGTTGAATATGACATACCTAAAAACATCTCTGATGACACTTGACATATTCATTTAATGGTCTATCATATGCCCAGTCTCGTATAAGTCCCTTAAAGTATAAAATTCAAGAGAAATTTACCTGATTTGGAGAAGCAGTACCTCATGCAGTCATGTGAATGGCAGTTAAAAAGGGTAATAGTTGGACCAGTTCGTCTGACAAGATCAACCAGTTATGTTGTGCATATCTCAACTCCTTCTCAACTTCCCCCTACATGGTAACTTCCAATTAAATAATTAAGTCTTGGTTTTCAACTACTGATCACTTCTAGGCTTAGTTCTCAACTCCTGATCACTTCAAAAATTGTCTAAGTCCAGATCTTAATTCCTGCTTCCTTTATTTGTCAACTATTTAATGGCTTTTAGGTAGCAGCTAGCTAGCAGCTAACTAGCCGCTAGCTAGCTGCTTCCTATTCTTTTTCATGTGGGTAATGCATAAGATGTTTTTGTTGGTGTTTTACAAGCAGCTTGCATGATGTTCCAAGAACTTGAACACATCAGGTGTTACTTCTGGTGTTCTACAAGCAGCTTAGCATTATGTGTTCAGATGTTTGAACTTGAACACATCAGGTGTTACTTCTGGTGTTTTACAAGCAGCTTGGCTTTTTATAGTGCAGGTGTGTTAGCTTGAACACAGCAGGTACGTGTTACTGCTGGTGTTCATCAAGCACTTGGCATTCTGTGTTCAGATGTTTGAACTTGAACACATCAGGTGTTACTTCTGGTGTTCTACAAGCAACTTAGCAATATGTGTTCAGATGTTTGAACTTGAACACATCAGGTGTTACTTCTGGTGTTCTACAAACAGCTTGGCTTTCTATAGTGCAGGTGTGTTAGCTTGAACACATCAGGTGTTACTGCTGGTGTTCATCAAGCACTTGGCATTCTTTGTTCAGATGTTTGAACTTGAACACATCAGGTGTTACTTCTGGTATTCTACAAGCAGCTTGTCATTATGTGTTCAGATGGTTGAACTTGAAACACATCAGGGGTCACTTATGGTGTTCTACAAGCAGCTTGGCGCTCTATTGTTCAGATGTGTTAGCTTGAACACATCAGGTGTTACTGCTGATGTTCTAAAAGTAGCTTGGCATTCTACATGGGTTGGGATAAGTTAGCTTCAACACTTCAGGTGTTTTTACAAGTGTTCTTCAAGCAGCAAGGCATTCTATGTGTGTTAAAACCCATTAGCTTTGACAGATCAGGTGTTTTACTGGTCCTGCAAGCAGCAGGCTTAGATTACCTTCCTTGACAGTGTGGCAGTGTCCCTGGAAATGCGCTTAAAGGCAGCATCAATCAAACGGCCATCTTATGAATGATTAAAGCTGACCAACACAAGATACATGTACAAAACTAAGCATTGGGAGAGGGGAGGATGCAGCTTGATCAATTCACCCCTCGACTTGTTGACAAATGTTGTCCAAGTGCTACAATGTTGAGGCTACTTTCATTCAAAGAATAAGGAGTCAAAGACTTTTGAAAACAATCTAAACACTACCTTGTTGGTATTCATTGCATCGCTGAGTACTATTAGATGAGTACCTGTGTCCCAGGGTTTTGGTCAATTTTCAGTTTTTTTGCATCATTTGGCTTTGGCCAAATATGCCACTAGATTAGGGATGGGGATCGTTGAGAATTCTACGGTTCGGTTCAGTTCTCGGTTTTGCTTCTACGGTTCGGTTTTATCACGGTTTCCTAAACGGTATATTAATGACGTTTCTTGGATACGAAACTACGCAATGGAATGCGTGGCTGAACTTGCCTGAACTGGAAAGTTCCTATATACTAGCTCCCTGGCCACTTTCTCTACGCTCAGAAGGCTTCTGAGCATAGTGAAAGTGGGCAGGGTACCAGACTTGAGAGATTTTGAAATGGCTGTTTGATTGTCGCGCTTGGCAGACATTGTGAGGCCAGCGAGGAGGTAGGTGCTGACAGCTTTATTACGCCTTCAGGAACCCTGAGCATGCATAGAAAACCGAACCGTCTAGAGAGAGGTCCGGTTTTTGACTGGTTTACCGCAATGATCCGATCAGTTTCACATATGAATCGGTCCACGGTCCCCATCCCTACACTAGATGCATTGATGCTGCAATACCATTGGTGTAACCGTGATCTATGAAGGACAGCCGTTACCTCTAGCCAAACTGAATGGTCAGTCCTGCGAAAACCAGACCTCAGTGATCAGATTATGGTACAGGTGAACTTGGATATGACGGACTCAATGGGACCAGGAAAATTGGTCCGTCATATGCAAAATCCGTCGTATACATATGACAAATACTTGATATGCATCGGACTGGGACCAAGCATATCGTCCGTCATATTCAAAAATCTGTCGTACAGTGGTCCGTCATATCCAAGTTCACCTGTATCAAATTAGCAAGGCTGGACAATGTCTGTTAGAGCCATTACACAATGGGCTATCATCAAACATTTTTTTTCAAAATGATACTGTAATTCAATTAATGATCCTGAAACAGTCACCCAAGACAGAATGAGCAAACCCATCCATGCTTAAAATTTGCCAGAAAAATGTGGTGTGGGCCTTGAAAATAATTTGTGATCACTGTAGACATTTCAGGAATGTTTGAATATCTGATAAGCATTTCTTTTTTACCTTTATATATTATTCATCCTCAGCCTTTATTTAGTCTAAATTACCATCACTGCCACTTACAATATCCCGTAAGGCCTAAAAAAAGAAATTGCTTGTTTCCTGTAATGGTCCGGAAAAAAATAGGGTAGGTAGGTCAGTAAAAAAACTTTATTTTAATTATTTTTTTGGTCAAAAATGTGTGTTTTATGCATGTTTTACGTTGATTGGGAGTTGGGAGGGCTGAAAAAACAACTTTTTTTTAGGCCTAATGGAATTTGCTTCTTTCCCTGATTACCTAGATAATGATTATGCATATTCCTAGATTGATTGGCATAGATGTATATATCTTCAAGCAAACATCACCAAACTATTCAGGACCTATGGCATACAGGGTTAACCCTTCTGCTGCTAAGGTTACTTTCGTTGAATCACAAAAAACGGAAAAAATTATGAAAATCATCATAACCCTGTCATGTTGTTATTCATTGGAAAGCCCTCACTGAGAATTATCAGATGAGTACCCATTTGCCATGGTTTTCAGTCAATTTCAAGCTTTTTGTCATCATTTCATATCGACCAAATTAGAAACCAGCAGCAAAAGGGTTAAAGAGACAATGTTGTTGGTGAAGACCCATTGAGGGTTGTCTGTGACAGACATTACAGAGCAATGCATATTTAATACCAATGCTATGTTATTGCAGGGCTGGCTGTTTCAAGGCTTGGATACTGTCCAAACAGACTTGACATCACATTATCATGGTTTTCACCACATAAAAGTAGGTTGGCTTGGTCGGTATATAAAGGTGATTATTACATGGCCAGGATGCTGTTCAGACCAACTTCCCATCATATCCTCACTCCATAGAGGTTAGTTGGCTTGATGACTATATAAAGGTGATTTATAATAGATGGCCAGGATACTCACAGTGTAGACAGACTTCACACCATTACCTCATAGAAGTAGGTTGGCTTGGTCGGTATATAA
This sequence comes from Maea johnstoni, assembly GCA_963942565.1. Classification (NCBI taxonomy): domain Eukaryota; kingdom Metazoa; phylum Annelida; class Polychaeta; order Spionida; family Magelonidae; genus Maea; species Maea johnstoni. The sequence continues at coordinate 27,229,769 of OZ012695.1, read as the reverse complement.
AGGTGATTATTACATGGTCAGGATGCTGTTCAGACAGACAACATCAAATCATCCCATTACAGAAGTAGGTTGGCTTGGTCGCTATAGAAAGGTGATTGTTACATGGTCAGGATGCTGTTCAGACAGACAACATCAAATCATCCCCTTACAGAAGTAGGTTGGCTTGGTCGCTTTAGAAAGGTGATTAATAATAGATGGCCAGGATACTGTGTAGACAGACTTCACATCATATCATCACCTCATAGAAGTAGGTTGGCTTGGTCACTATAGAAAGGTGATTAATAATAGATGGCCAGGATACTGTCCAGACAGCTAGACTTCACATCATACTATCACCTCATAAAAGTAAGTTTGCTTGGTCACTACATAAACCTCACATCATCATTATCAACAATGATGCCCTAATGGCCATGCAATCTAAGGTGTTGCCACTGACTGCTAGCTGTCTCTCACCACTAAGGGCCTGCCCTGATGGCCGAGTGGTCAAGGCATTGCAACTGACTGCTAGCTGTCTCTCACCACTAAAGGGCCTGCCCTGATAGCCAAGTGGCCTAAGGCATTGCGACTGACTGCTAGCTGTCTCTCACCACTAAGGGTCTGCCCTGATGGCTGAGTGGTCTAAGGCATTGCCGCAGACTGTTAGCTGTCTCTCACCACTTGTAGGGCCTGTCCTGATGGCTGTGTGGGCTAAGGCATTGCCACTGACTGCTAGCTGTCTCTCACCACTTGTAGGGCCTGCCCTGATGGTTGTGTGGACTAAGGCATTGCCACTGACTGCTAGCTGTCTCTCACCACTTGTAGGGCCTGCCCTGATGGCTGTGTGGGCTAAGGCATTGCCACTGACTGCTAGCTGTCTCTCACCACTAAGGGTCTGCCCTGATGGCTGAGTGGTCTAAGGCATTGCCGCAGACTGTTAGCTGTCTCTCACCACTAAGGGACTGCCCTGATGGCTGAGTGGTCTAAGGCATTGCCACTGACTGCTAGCTGTCTCTCATCACTAAGTGCCTGCCCGATGGCAGAGTGGTCTAAGGCATTGCCACTGACTGTTAGCTGTCTCTCACCACTGCTGGAGTTTGAATCCTGGCTAGGGCATGTGAGAAATTTGCCAGTGAGTTTGGGTTAGCCGGTGACTTTTGCTGGGTACTGCATTTTCCTCCATCACTTAAAACTGGCTAGTCTCTATATGACAGAAAAAGTGATGAAAATTCAAAATTCCAAACTAAACCTTAAATATGCTTTAAAAAATGCTACAGTCATAAAGGAATCGTCAAGTTAGATAGAACGTCTTCAAGCAAACCAAGTATGAATAGGTTAACCCATTCACACTCAGAGCAGCCAAAACAGACCTGACAATTTTGGTAATATTTTTCTAACAAAAGCTTTTTTAGGAAAATATTTGATGGAGAAATGTCTGTCAGAAGCCAAACAACAACTCTTCTTCAAATATTCTGTGAACTTTTGCTTTATTCCAAAGTTCTTTTCAAAAATATGAAAGTAGCAGACGATGCTTTCTAGAGAAGCTCTGAGTGTGAATGAGTTAACCAGGAACCTGAATCATCTAAGATTCATGTTCCTGACTTCGCAGCGATCACTCAAGACTGGCCATCATCGCTTCAGGTATTGATTAGTGCCTGCAGCGATGTTTACCTGGCAGTATTACCTAATCTACCTGTGATTCATAACAATACAGGTGATCAATTGATCAATAGGAGTTGCCTCCAGGGGTTTGGCACAGAGATATCCAGAAAACTGTCTAATATAGGGTTATTTTCAAAATATTTGGAGTTTTTTTTTGCCAAGTAATTATTATTAACAAGAATGGCACCCTGTAGACTTTCATTCAAAAATTAGAAAAAGCGCTGATCTTGTAAAGTATTACGGGTCCCCTTTCTCTCTGCACCCCTAAAACAAGAAAAATAAACAGAAGTAACATCAAACCCTAAGTTTAAAAAAAGAAAATTTTATTATATATAAGTAGGGTTGCATACCGGTACTCGGGTACCGATAGGAACCGATACTCATTTCGAAAAGAACCGGTATTTACCCGTTTCGTTGACAACCGGTACTATATGGCACCATTTCGTTTTTGAGTACCGCTTCGTTTCAACAGATTAAAAAATTTGTTACTGCCAATTATATGCGGCGATGACGCATTGTGTGCTGATTCCTGACGAAACAGTTATAGACACGCTGTCTGGAATAGCATTCGGCGGGAAACACGATACGGTGTAACATCCAACGCACGTTGCAGTGCGTTGTGGCGATTATTTCCTTCGGTTAACTTTGTCAATGTCCGTCTCAATCGTTGGTTCTGTTCCCAAATTCTACTATTGATTGTTGTCATAGAATTGAGGAATGGAACCACACTTGTTAGCGACATGAATGTCGAAAAAAGGCTGATCAGGCCTCGGAGATCAGAGGTACCGTTTCACTGTTAACGATACCGATACCGATACCACTGGTACCGTTTCGCCAGTACCGGTACCGGTATCGTACCGTTTCGTGTTAACGGTATGCAACCCTATATATAAATCAAGGTTAAACATGGTATATGCTATCAAATTGGCTGGGCAACCTGAACGCCTGGCTTCTTCTTATTATTGGATATTTCCTCCTTTATGGGAGCTGTATACATATTAATTCACATACAATTCAAATTCAATTCAACAGTATCATCTACACTGGCAGGACTGTCTGATCTTGGGTCCAACTTGCCCCGCCTGACTACCTGTGTTTACCGGGTAATGTTGAGCCGTGGAGTCTCTAGGTACTAAAATGGTTAATGTTGATCCAATACTGCTCATTATCAGCGTATTACCCTTCCTTCCCATCAGTGATTGGTTATTCATCCTCAGCCTTTATCTGCTAAATCACCGTCTCTGCCACTTGCAGGAACCACTAATGGAATTTGCTGCTCTCCCTCGTTACCAAGGTGATGAATTTGCATATTCCCATTGTTTGGCGCAGATGTGCCCACACCCTTATAAACCAATCATGTTGAAGCACCTGCCTGATTCTCTGATTACATAAAAGATAACCTTTTTATTTCAATAGTGACCTCCCCCCCTCCCCCCTATAAATGCTTGAATACTTTACTAATTAGGCATTCCATCATTTAAGGTATTGTTACATATAACAATAGGAACACGTTATTAGTACCAAACCTCTACAAACACAGTGTTTATCTAGCGAGCACTGCTGCTTACTGGGTACAGGGTAAATGGACATGGGTGTGGTGATAACTTAAGAATTTCAACCTTTAAGGTATTGTCTCCATATAACAATAGATAACACAATACATTTTTGATACCCATATTTCATCAACCTACTTTTACATAATGTTGACACTGCTGCTTAGGGTATATGAACATGAGTGTGGTGATATACCTTTGGAATTTCAACCTTTAAGGTATTGTCTCCATATAACAATAGGTATCACAATACATTTTTGATACCCATATTTCATCAACCTAGTTTTAACTCATAATGCTAACATTGTTGCTTAGGGTATATGAACATGAGTGTGGTGATATACCTTTGGAATTTCAACCTTTAAGGTATTCCCAGGAGAAATACCCATTCTACAGTACAGGTGAACTTGGATATGACGGACCACTGTACGACAGATTTTTGCATATGACAGACGATATGCTTAGTCCCAGTCCGATGCATATCAAGTATACATCATATGTATATGACGGATCTTGTATATGACGGACCAATTTTCCTTGTCCCATTGTGTCTGTCATATCCAAGTTCACCTGTATTACAATTAAGGTTATACAATTCATTTGACACCCTATTCCTACAAACCCTGATTTCTTTTCATCTTTGCCTGCTAACACGTCTGGCCAAGATTCATGCAATGTGTGATAATGCAAGTTTGGTGCCTACTCTCCTTTGTACTGTCTCCATATAACCATAGGTAACATAATACCTTTCGGTATCCATAATCTATAAAGCTAGTGTTTACCTTGCTAGCACACAAGCTCAGGGTACTCCAGTGGTTTTATAATATTAAATTGGCATTGTCTTTACATAACCACATGAAATACAATACAATATGCTATTGGTTTACGACAAATCTTTTGGTAAGAGCTTCGATCCTCTCTCCAAGCACCTTGTTGACATTATATTCTCTCTCTCTCTCTCTCTCTCTCTCTCTCTCTCTCTCTCTCTCTCTCTCTCTCTCTCTCTCTCTCTCTCTCTCTCTCTCTCTCTCTCTCTCCCCCCCCTCTCTCTCTCTCTCTTTCTTAAAACTGGCCAGCCGTGATCAAAGCCTCAGTATAGCAACAAAAACAGAATTCAGAGTTACACCTGAAAACATATCATCTGGATGCACACTGAGACTTATGAAATCAATATACTTTGAGAATTAGGAGATGAAAATATCTGAAACTCATTTGACATACTAAAGGCAAATCTAAACTAAGACAGATACCTATATCTTAAACTCACATGTCCAATATCATCACAAAGCCAATTCCAATAATCTATATCAATCAATGGTAATTAAAATTCAATAGTTTACCCTTTTTGCCAGTAATAATCAAAAGCACATTAAAAGAAGTCAGTGTAGACAGTTAATAAAACTAATCCTGTTTTCATTTCGGTTTTTTAAGTTATTTGAAATTTTAACTGGCTAAATGTTGTCCTAGAGCTAATATTCCAAAGGCATGGCATGTAGACATTGACAGGTCAAGCACTAACGCTTTAACAACAGCCTGAGTGTTTGTAAAAGGTTCTCAGAGATCTAATAGTTTTTTCTGCATATCTGTTATCTGACTAGCGATTCCCTCTGGTGCTTTCTTTACGTGCCTTTGAAAGTCAAGAGCAGTCACTTCTTGAACTTGATCCTTCTCCTGAAGGGCAGAGAGAGATCTCTTAGAACCCGTTTTTATAGCCAGGGATATGAGAGAAATTAGAGCTGCACTCACGGAGGGAGGTCAACTCATGAGCTCGCCACCCGTTTGACTCGTGAGCTCATGAGCTCACGGACGTTCCAATTCTCCAAAGAAATAATTTTCCAGCCCAGCTATTAAGAAATAAATATTTATTGGCGGGGATTTATAACATTGCCATGTTTATTTAATTTCAAAACGTGCTGACGAAGTACAAAGTTCAGTATGACACTCAACACCGCTTGAATGTATACATTGGAGATTGTAAAGAAGAATGACAGCGATGAGCAGTTATGTATGTTAATAATGTGTGTTAGGTGCCCTGTGTTACGTTTGTGTTCCCAACATAGACGAGCTCACGATTTGAACATTTCAGCTCGAGCAGGGCGAGTTTGCCCCAGGGCTCGAGCCACTCGAGTTTGTGAGTGGTGAGTGCAGCTCTAAGAGAAATGTAGATACTTTTCTTCTGAGGCTTCTTGATTGAAGCTTTTGGTAATTTTATATTCAACACAGCTCAGTTGCAAGTGAAGGTGCTTCCAATTTCCTCTAGACCAATTAAGTGCTTAGATTGGTGGTAGACTCATTGTTTAACCCATTCATACCCATATCAGCCAAAACTGCTACTAGTCAAGTAGATCTCCAGGTATGAATGGGTTAAAACTGGGTTTTCTTGTATTAGATATAAAGGGTAATCATAAGTTTTCGAGAAAATGAAGTTTTCCATGAAAATCTAAAATTGTTTATTTATTTCTTATAAATGTACAATACCAAAAACATTTATTTTAATCGAACTCAAAGTCAAAGCCTACAGACATCAAAATTTGACAGATTTCATGTTACGGCAGACTTAACCCTTCAAATACTGAGGCTGCTTTCGTCCAAATTACAGGGATGCAAAGATTTTTGAAAACCATCGAAACCCTGTCATGTTTGTATTCATTAGATATCTCTTGCTGAGTACTCTCAGATGAGTACCAATGTGCCAGGGTTTCAGTGAATTTTCAGTTTTTTTGCATCATTTTGTATTGGCAAAATTAGCCACCAGCAGCATAAGGGTTAAGTGGGTAATTAAAGAAATGAAGCTATGAAAGCACATGGGCACCAGGGTCGGTGCTACCCAGAATGCAATGGGAAAAATGAACGCCTTCAATCATAATTCCATTGATTGTTTTGACAGGAACAGCACTTTCATCTCAATCTGATTCTCTTCTCGGCAGCTGCGGAGCCACATTTAACAAAAGTGCTCCCATTAAGCTGTCTATCAAGATAACAGACAGAATTCAACTCCCATCAGTTCCTACGGCCCCAGCATGGGAGTCGGGTCCAGAAGCAATTGCAGAATAAGTATTCATTAATATTATACACTCTCCACAATGTCAAGGTGATCAACCAGTGGTGAGAAAGTTACCAGTGACTTGGGGTTAGGCAGTGGTTTTCTATGGGTACTGAGGTTACAACTGGCTAGTCACGACTAAGTCGCAAAATGGCAGAAAAAGCGACGAAAAACAAAATTCCAAATTCCATCCAGACACAACGGCCAAAAGCAGCCTGACAATTTTGATGAAATCTTGCTTGCAAAAGCATAGTTGGGAAAATATTTGAACGAGAAACGTTATCTAGAAGATAACCAACAACTCTCCTTGAAATAATTTGTAAAATCATTCATAATTTCACTTTAATCATCAAAAGTATCTTAGATCCAGACGACACTTGTCATGGGGAGCTCAAGGCATAAATAGGTCGTGGAAGTCTGGGCACTAAAGGCTATGAATGGAGGTGAACCTACTGATATCAGCTTTCGCCAGAGCAATTCATGATATAGCCTAACATATGAATAGGCTCATATTTCCAATTGCCGTAGAATTATCTTGGCGAGATAGATTTCAGGTGACAAAGCCTTATCATTGGCGAGAGTACAGAAATCCTCCTACACAGAACTTCCTTCAGGAAATTACTCTGGCTTCAAGAGGAGAATTCTAAGAGGGTCACCCATTGGCTATTTGATATCAGATCATGCTGGAAATAAAGGTTCCTTAACAAGGGGGCTGCAGGAACAAAAATTCTGACATGAGTTGTATCATTTTGACCAAGTGCTTTGATGTTAGATCAGGCTGAAAATAAAGGTTCCTTACCAAGCAATTAGTTATATAGAAATGACAATTCTGACATGAGTTGTATCATTTTGACCAAGGGCTTTGATATCAGATCATGCTGGAAATAAAGGTTCCCTACCAAGCAAGTTATAGGAATGACAATTCTGACATGAGTTGTATCATTTTGACCAAGTTCTTTGATGTTAGATCAGGCTGAAAAAAAAGGTTCCTTACCAAGCAAGTTATAGGAATGAAAATTCTGACATATGGTGTATCATTTTAAGGTCCTAGGGAATAAACCATGGCTTAGTTACCAATGCCGATATTGATACACCGAATGTCAGAAATCTTGTTCCTACAGCTTGCGAATGCAGAACCTATTTCTGCCACTTTAGATAAAGAAGAATGAAAAAGAAAAATGCTGCAATGAGCACTTTGTCCTTGTTTAAGATGCAAATTGGAAAACAACAATGACACACAACTAACATTATGTGTGTGGCGCATCATAATTAAGTTGTTGGGTGATTCAAATGTGTGTGTTTTTACCCATAAACAGAATCAAAAATCCATTCTCACTTCCCATTTGGGCATTATTTCCCATCACTGGGTATTTCTGCCACATAGTGGTAGAATAGTGTCATCTGGATGCTGTCATCCTGTACTTCCAAAGCATACTAATAATGGGAATAATGTAATTTGACTCATAAGATATTCCATGAAGAGGTGTAGGTAGGGATATCTGTTCAGTGTTCCCCATTTCTCATTCTAACTTCATCCTAACATACTCTTGTTGAAGGGATAACTCTAAGAAGGGTTTTAGCCAGGATTTAGGAACTGGGTGGCAAAATTGGCTATTGTGAAATTTTTGGGAGTCCAAATTTTGAAGGGGAACCACAATATACTCATATTTCAACCATAAACATGTATAGATTTATTAAAATAAGGCATAACATCCTTATACAATGTCAATACAAATTATATGGAGATGAAGCAATTCATTTATATCCCGTTTGAGATTGACATTTTAAGAAATTCCTCACAATTTTTGGGGGGATGTCCTGAGGTGTGATTTTTAAGGGTTTGGGTTTCAAAAAAACACCCAGACGCCCTGCTGGCTAAGACCATGACTCTAAGTCCGGCCTTATTTGGGAACTGTTGAAAACAAATTGAGATTGAGGAGAATCGGCTTCTGTGAGAGCCATTCTCTTGATATGGCTGCATGGTCTCTCTGTTGAGACAGCGTGCAACATAACCACTTGCCTCATCGCAAGTTGCAAGTGAATTCGGCCAAGAAAAGGCAATCGGGCAAGCAGAACATACCCTACCTTGCCCCGCTCGCCAAGCACTGTTTTGGGCAGAGTCCTCAAAATGTAACTCACCTTTGTTTAACAGAGTGGCGGGGCAAATAAACTTAAGGGGCAGCTTGCCCCGCTCAGCAAGTAACTCTTTGGAACCTATGTTGTACCTTGTGAGACTTATCTGGCCTTTATATATACCCTTCTTTTATTGCTTTCTTGCTCTTATTTGGAATTTGAAATTCTATTATTAGGGATTGGCACCTTTAGGATTTTCACCATACGATACAGTATTTACATTTTCTTTGTGATACAATATTTTAACGATATACTTTGCAATATTGCCTGCTTCAAAGGGACCTAACTTTGTTAAATTCAACACTGTAGCCAGAAGGTCAATTTTATGTTTTTCAAATCTATTTCAAATAATATTTTTTCCTTTTCAATAGTGATATTTGTTATTGTATCAATTACCAGAACCTTTCCTAATCCGCAAATCGTTATTTTTTGGAAAATATTGAGGCTAAATCACAACTAGCCAGTTGTTATTGGTCCAGCAACTGGGGAAATAACCAACTACCGTATTCTATTAATTGCACGGTGCGGGTAGAGGTCGGGAAAATTTTCTGTGAAAGGGATGTTGGCAATCTTCCGTTTTACCGTATATTGCGATGATTGCCGATTGGAGACTGTATTGGCTATCATTGCACCTTTGTGCTCTCGCTGTTCAGTTTGCTTAGATGTTTGCTGCCTGTGAAAAGATTGTTAATTTGTCAATTATACGATCATGCGGCAAATATGAACAGTGAGAGCGTGAAGGAACTGCTGAAATTGCGGAATTCAGCACTGGTTTGCAGACACGGCAAGAGGAAATATATGTGATTTTGCTTTTCTTACTTCTTCTGGGGGGAAGTTTTATGAGTTTTTCATGACAGTTGCGCTGGCCATTTCCCCTCTAACCGTTAAAGATTATTCGGGCATGTGCGCTTAATCGGAAGAATACAGTATATCAAACCTCAAGTCATCAGACAAGGATCCCAACAGACACATGGTAATGCATTGTTTTCCCAATTATGCCTGTAGCTCCTGAAGATGTCCTGAATTTCTTGGTAACATGTCTCTGTCCAAACCCATTCTTTAGAAAATATTTGATAGGAGAATGTTCACGCAATCAGGGTTGAAAATTCTTAATAGAAATGTTTGCCTGCATAAAAAGTACCTTTATGTGTCTGTCCAAAACATTTTTTTGGAAAATAATGGATGAGAGAATGTTCAACAGAACCCAACACACAACCAGAGGTTGAAAATTCTTCATTGGGTCCAAAAGACAGGCAGGACAGGTCCTGGCTAACTTAGCCTAAGTCTCTGTCAACAGCTCAATTTCAAATATTTAATGAATAAATAAAAAAAAAATTGTTGTTATTTCCGAGAGTATCATTTATTACACTTGCCACAGAGATCTTCAGTCATGAAAGGGTTAAATGATGGTGTTTTCTCTATGGGTGTCAGAGACAGGTTACACCGATAACTCAATCTGTGAACGTGTACTTGCAATTCCATTCCCTGCATGGAAAGCAGTATTGATGTTATTACACCCTTCCCGTCCCCTGCTGTGATTCTCTTCTTTATGTCTCACGGTGAGTGAACTTCGTTCAATATTTTTCCAGTGCATGAACTAGTTTACCTCTTTCATGCCTAGAACTCCTAAGAAATGTCTTGTCTGGATGCTAAGATATGTTTGCTATAATTTGATATTAACCCTTCAATACTCAAGAGCTATTCTAGAAGTTATTGTCTGGATTATTAATACTTTTGACATTAACTTCTAAATAAGGTTAGTGTGAGTTCTCTTATGAAGGCTTCTCCTTCAGATATACCTAATAATCAATGCTTTTGTTAGAAAGGAATAGGTTAACCCAACCCCAATTTGTTTCTATAAAATTAACATTTTATCACATAGAATAAATACTGCAGAATGAATTGATTACTTCGAACATAAGTGAATAACAACTGATTGAAATAAAAGTGCATTTTCCAATTAAATTTATCCATCAACTTGTACTCTAGGGCAAATTGTTTACCATTTTCACCTATAATAGGCAAATATGCCCATCCACACCTTGATGTAATTACTCAGGAATTTACCCAGCCCCAACTTAGCAGTCAAACTTCCGACTAATTGCCCTGTCAGTAATACGCTGCCACTAAAATCTACTGCAGCTTTCATATCACTGGCACAAGGCCAACATCGCAGGCTACAAGATTGGCGAGGGTTCTCGAGGAAAGCCTTATCGTCGGAGACATAATAACTCTGATAGGAACCCAGTGATAGGGTTTCACACCAGAATACTAGCAGCCTGCCATAAAAACCTAATCAGTCATTCAAGAAAAGCAATTAATAAGGAACCTGAAACCTTGTCATATATTCCATTAATTCTTCAAAGAGGTGCGTGATCGTATGGCCAAATCTGTGCTTCAAAGCTATTTTTTCAAAGGCTGGCATTTTGTGTTTTAGACTATTCCGATCAGGGTTATCACCCATACCTGTCACTTATCATCTTTGTGTTTTCAGTGGATGTTATATTGAGAAACATATTTGAAGACAACCGTAATGTGGGGCATTGTGTAAAGGTTTGATTTAAATACATAAACCTTATATTTTGGTTGTCCGAACCCTTTTTATACTAAGTCTTGTACAAAAAGGTAAATATTGAGAGGTAATCTGATAGCACTGTTGACACTGAAGCTTGAAGCTTAGAAAATTGCATGTCTATCACAAAAGTAGACCTACGGAGAGCTCCCTTCCTTTTTTATAATTTATTGTTCTCATAAATATAATAGTATGTACAGCATGTAAACAAATAGATAATAGTAAATAACAGTAACATAACATATTGTAAATCATAAGTAATCACAGTTTGTACATAGTTAGTAAATAGTATTTACTACAGGTCTAGGGATTGTCCGATTAATCGGACATGCCGATTAATCGCTCATTCAACCTCTGATTTTGATGATCGATTGCAATTTGATAAGATCGATTATTTTGATTATTTTGAAAAAATAAATTGTATCTAGAAATAGCCTATTGATCAATTAAGAGACTCCACTAAAGCCTGCAAAATCTTAATTAATATCAAGCAGTGCTGTAACAAGTAAAACTAAGGGGTTCAAGGGGTATTTAGATTAGCTTCTTTACAAAAATGGAGCCAAGAACCATTGAACAAGCCAAGACTAACAAAGGAAAACTGCGCATATACAACTTTGATTATCAATCGATCATCGGTCGTTCAGATGGACCAATGATTGATCTTGAAAATTGTGACCGATTACGAACACTAGTATTTACAAAGTAAGTATAATTAGCTCCCTTCTTTCCCAGGCCGCTCGTCAGCCCCCGGTCTTTGCCTCCCTAAGTGCTCTACCCTATCCCCCCACACTATTTGTCATGCATCCTGTATCCGGTCTGTTCCCTCCCCCATCCTCCTGTCCTACACAAACATGAGGGTAGCAAGTCCTACTTTCCCTTATACAATGCAAGAGAATACCTCGCGTACTACCACTAAGCAAGGACGAGCAATATGCTGAGTACAAAAAAGAGATAAAGACTAATATCTTAATAACTTTACCTACATAACCTGCATGAGGGTAACAATTCCTATTTTCCCTTATAGCATGCAGGAGAATCCCTCACACATCTAACCCTTCCAATGCTGAGGTTACTTTCGTCCAAAGCACAAGGATGCAAAGATTTTTGAAAACCAACTAAACTCTGTCAAGTTGGTATTCATTGGATAGCTCTCGTCAAGTACTTTCAGATGAATACCCATGTGCCAGGGTTTTGGTCATTTTTTTAAGTTTTTTTGGATCATTTTGTATTGGCCAAATTAGCCACCACCAGCAAAAGGGTTAAGGAGCACAAAGCTCTGCCACATCCTGGTTGAGGGTAGCAATTCCTATTTTACCTTAGGCCTAAGGCCAACTCCCAATCAACGTAAAACATGCATAAAACACATTTTTGACCAAAAAAATAATGCCAAAAAAATTCTTTTTTACTGACCTACCTACCCTATTTGTTTCAGACCGTTACAGGAAACAAACAATATTTTTTTCTTAGCCTTATAGCATGCAAGGAAATCCCTCTCGTATCAATTAGCTAGCACAGAGCTTTCCCATACGCTGAGCACAAAACAGATATAAAGACTAATATCTTAATAATTCTACCTAAATAACCTGGTTGAGGGTAGCAATTCCTATTTTACCTTATAGCATGCAAGGAAATCCCTCACGTATCAATTAGCTAGCACAGAGCTTTCCCATACGCTGAGCACAAAAAAGATATAAAGACTAATATCTTAATAATTCTACCTACATATCCTGTGCGAGGGTAGCAATTCCTATTTTACCTTATATAGCATGCCAGGAAATCCCTCGCGTATCAATTAGCTAGCACAGAGCTTTCCCATACGCTGAGCACAAAAGAGATATAAAGACTAATATCTTAATAATTCTACCTATACATAACCTGCGCGAGGGTAGCAATTCCTATTTTACCTTATAGCATGCAAGGAAATCCCTCGCGTATCAATTAGCTAGCACAGAGCTTTCCCATACGCTGAGCACAAAAGAGATATAAAGACTAATATCTTAATAATTCTACCTATACATAACCTGCGCGAGGGTAGCAATTCCTATTTTCCCTTATAGCATGCAAGGAAATCCCTCGCGTATCAATTAGCTAGCACAGAGCTCCCCCATACGCTGAGCACAAAAAAGATATAAAGACTAATATCTTAATAATTCTACCTACATAACCTGTGCGAGGGTAGCAATTCCTATTTTACCTTATAGCATGCAAGTAAATCCCTCGCGTATCAATTAGCTAGCACAGAGCTTTCCCATACGCTGAGCACAAAAAAGATATAAAGACTAATATCTTAATAATTCTACCTACATAACCTGGTTGAGGGTAGATTTTCCCTTATAGCATGCAAGTAAATCCCTCGCGTATCAATTAGCTAGCACAGAGCTCCCCCATACGCTGAGCACAAAAAAGATATAAAGACTAATATCTTAATAATTCTACCTACATAACCTGCGCGAGGGTAGCAATTCCTATTTTACCTTATAGCATGCCAGGAAATCCCTCGCATATCAATTAGCTAGCACAGAGCTTTCCCATACGCTGAGCACAAAAAAGATATAAAGACTAATATCTTAATAATTCTACCTACATAACCTGGTTGAGGGTAGATTTTCCCTTATAGCATGCAAGGAAATCCCTCGCGTATCAATTAGCTAGCACAGAGCTCCCCCATACGCTGAGCACAAAAAAGATATAAAGACTAATATCTTAATAATTCTACCTACATAACCTGTGCGAGGGTAGCAATTCCTATTTTACCTTATAGCATGCAAGTAAATCCCTCGCGTATCAATTAGCTAGCACAGAGCTCCCCCATACGCTGAGCACAAAAAAGATATAAAGACTAATATCTTAATAATTCTACCTACATAACCTGCGCGAGGGTAGCAATTCCTATTTTACCTTATAGCATGCCAGGAAATCCCTCGCATATCAATTAGCTAGCACATAGCTCTCCCATACGCTGAGCACAAAAAAGATATAAAGACTAATATTGCCAGCTTCCCTTTAATCTCTCAAGCACGATGAGAACATAATGGTAGCAATCAATGGCAAACAAAAAGGGGAAAATTGGTTGCACTCTGGCAGACTCACATAGTCAGCTCTGCATGTACCCTTTTATATGCATAGCATAATGTCTAATAGGGCTGCCCCTATGGCCCAGACGTCTAACAACTGCACAAGTATTGAGGTTTGAGTATCATAAGCCCAGATGACAATTACTAGAGGAACTCTTCACCAAAAATGTCTGTTTTGATCTAAAATGGCCCAAAAATAGGTCATAGGGGTGACCTACAGCCTATGTCCCCTTCCAATTTTTACTAGCATTCCTTAAACCATAATTGTACCAAGTTTCATGCTTGTACCCCAAAGTGCACAATTTGGCCAAAATCATGATTTATCCACCCCACTATAAGCAGGAATGGGTTAAACAAGATAGTATTGACTGCCAGCGCCTATTGTAATACGTACATGCAGTTTCTGAGAGCAGCATGCAGTTTCCTGCATTGAAATTGCCACTCAGAGATGTTCTCTTTACTCATGCCTGAACAAATAATGGAGAATTGAAAGAAAATAGGGCTTTGCAAAATTGCTGGGAGTGTATGAAAGGACTGTCATTACTTTGAATCTATGAGATCTTTTGTGGTTGCATGGGCTACTGTTTAGATAAATATAAAGCGCAAATGGATTTCAATGATTACTAGTACTATGTCCAAGTTAATAGGGGAGGAAGGAAGGGGGAGAGAGAGAGAGAGAGAGAGAGAGAGACAGAGAGAGAGAGAGACAGAGAGAGACACAGAGAGACAGAGAGAGACAGAGAGACAGAGAGAGAGAGAGAGAGAGACAGAGAGGGAGTGAGAGAGACAGAGACAGAGAGAGAGAGAGATACAGAGAGAGAGTGAGAGAGACAGAGAGAGAGAGTGACAACGAGAGAGAGACAGAGAGAGAGAGAGACGAGAAAGGGAAAGAGAAAGAGAAAGAGAAAAATGAGAAAGACAATAAGAAAGACAGAAATGAGAAAAAGACTAAGAAAGAGTATGCGAAAGGAGGAATGAGAAAAAGAGAAATATAGAATGAGAGAGTTAAGAAAGCAAGAATGGGAAAGACAGAAATTGTGAAAAAGAAAGAATAAGAAAATTAGAACAAGGAATAGAATGGGTAAGACAGGAATGAGGAGACTGAGAAAGAGAGAGAAAGATATAGAATGAGAAGAAAAGAAAAAGAATGAGAAGAGGGAGAAATTGAGAACCATGCATTATGGTAAGAAAAAGAGATAGTGACCATGCATGCTTTCAATAGTAACCCTGTAATACAATGATTGACATCATGGTCTTAGCCAGCAGGGCGTCTCGGTGCCTTTTTGGACACCCAAACCCTTAAAAAGCACCCCTCAGGACACCCAAATATTTTTGTGTGAAATTCTAAAAATCTCTATCTCAAGCTTATAATTAAATTTTTTCATCTCCTTACTATTCCCATGACATTGTTTAATGATATCATGCATCATTTTGATGAACTTATACATGCTTATGGTAGAAATATGAGTATATTGTGATCCCCCTTAAACATTTGGACGCCCAAAAATTTTACAACAGCCAATTTTAGGCACCCAGTTTCAAAATCCTGGCTAAGACACTGATTGACATAAGCATTTCTAATAATTGTCTTCCACATACCCTAATGTGTATTGCTACTAGGCCTAGCATTACAACTAATGGGATCAATGCAAACAATAGCTCTTGTGTTCCTAACCTCATACAGCAAGGTAAATAGTGAGGAGGAAGTGTACAGTGCAATTGAGTGAGACTAAAATAGGAATCCATCATGAAATGTCTTAAAACTATTGACTGCACTGAGGATGTATCCCATTTGTTGCAGCAGGAGACTGTGTCCCAGTGTGTTTGTATATAGGTATGCACCTGTTATTAAACGATTACACTGATTGTCTTACATATATATATAAATAAATATATATATATATATATATATATATATATATATATATATATATATATATATATATATATATATATATATATATATATATATATATATATATATATTTATATACATCACAAGGTTAGTGATTTAAATTATGATGTAAAGCTTCCAGTAACTTAGAAATTTGGAATTCGTTTTTTCTTCACTTTTTCGGCCATAATGCGGCTAATTTGTGACTAGCCAGTTGTAACTGGTGGAGGAAATTAGAGTACTCGGCAAAAAACATCGCCTAACCCCAAGTCGCTGGCAACTTTCTCACATGCCCTTGGTGGGATTCAAACCCGGGCAGTGGTGAGAGACAGCTAGCAGTCAGTGGCAATGCCTTAGAGAACACGGCCATTAGGACAGGCCCTAGTAACTTAGGACACATAAATCCCCACACTAGAAATTAACTGCATGCTGCCCCCCCCCCCCCCCCCAGAACTCTAATGCTTGCAAGAAGAGCAGGTTGTCAATATAGCATGCAGTGTGTTTGTATATACCTGTTGATACCTGAGCCAGTGGCATTCCTCTGACTGTTTACACAGCTTGCTCATGGATGTAATCATATTCCTGGCTCTCCACTCAACTACATAATACAATACACAGGATAGCTTTCTAGTGGAGAGGAGAACCACCAGTTAAATTTTGCCAAGAACCAGGGGAAAACCTCCAGGGTTGAGAAGCTATATATAATGTATTATCTGTATAGGTGTAGTCATTTTCTTGTCTCTCAGGTCAGCTAGTTAATACAGAGAACAGCTTTCTAGTGGAGAACCATCATTTAGACTTTGCCTAGATCTAGGGGACTGACCCATAGATGAGCTGTCTACTGTATTATATGTATAGGTGTAGTCATATTCCGGTCTCTCAGCTCAGCTAGGTAATAGACAGAACAGCGCTCTAGTGGAGACAAAAAACACCTATTCAAATTTTTCCAAGAACCAGGGGGAAACCTCCAGGGTTGAGCAGCTATATAATGTGTTATCTGTATGGATGTAATCATATTCCTGTCTCTCAGCTCAACTACGTAATATACCGAATAGCTTTCTAGTGGAGAGAAGTACTGCCATGAACCTGGAAAAACCTCCAGGGTAGAGCAGTCTAATGTATTCTCCACAGGAATGCAATCATATTCCTGTCTCTCCACTCAACTACATGACATACCGAATAGCTTTCTAGTGATGACAAAAACCACAATTTAAATTTTGCCAAGGGGAAACCTCGATGGTTGAGCAGCCATATAATGTATTATCTGTATAGATGTAATCATATTCCTGTCTCTCCACTCAACTCCACAATACAATACACAAGATAGCTTTCTAGTGGAGAGGAGAACTACCAGTTAAATTTTGCCAAGAACCAGGGGAAAACCTCCAGGGTTGAGCAGCCATATAATGTATTATCTGTATGGATGCAATTATATTTCTGTCTCTCAGCTCAACTGCGTAATACACAGAATAGCTTTCTAGTGGAGAGAAGTACTGCCATGAACCTGGGAAACCTCCAGGGTTGAGCAGTCTAATGTATTCTCCACAGGAATGTAGCCATGATATTCCTGTCTCTCCAGTCAACTACGTAATATATCGAATAGCTTTCTAGTGGAAATAAGAACCACCATTTACACTTTGCCTAGATCTTGGGGACTGACCTATATATGAGCCGTCTACTGCATTATACATGTAGATGTAATCATATTCCTGTCTCTCCACTCAACTACGTAATACACAGAACAGCTTTCTAGTGGAAACCACCATTTAGACTTTGCCTAGATCTGGGTTACTGACCCATATATGAGCCGTCTACTGCATTATACATGTAGATGTAATCATATTTCTATCTCTCCACTCAACAACATCTTGATTGGTTCGAACACACACTTCTAAACCCTTTCTAAGCCTGTGATTTAGAAGACTGAGACTATCCAATATTCAATCTACATTTAATATAACTAACAATCATTTTAGAAACTTATGGTTGGTGGCTATAAAAATCTGGTTGACTCCCCAAATACCCAATTCAGACAATAGTTGGCAATATTCAATTTGTATTAACTATATAATCAGCAAACATTTGAGAATCTTGGAGTTGGTGGCTAATTATCTTGTTGAACCCCAAATACCATGTAGCAAATATTGCCCTCTTGACCTTAATAAAGGCCTTTGACCTAGTTGTAGGCTTCATTATATACTATACCAACAATTAATACTCATTCATCCATTCAGACCTCAAAAAGGCCAGGCCATTTTTAATCTCTCTCATACAAAACCATTTCGACAGGCGATAGCAGAACTGCATAAAACAATAATTTTACAAATCATTTTAAAGGCTCTTGAATGAAAAGGTCAATATATTGAAATATATTGAGCTTTTCATTCTAGCAGTCTTTCAAGATCTCTCGTGAATTCATGATCTTTTGTTTCCAAACATGCAGTCAAGCTGAATTGATGTTGTCAGATGTTGTCTAGTAATCCATTTGCCAAGGGTAATCCAATAAATCCAGTGGTCCAGATAATCCAGTGATGTTGAGATAATCCAATAATCCAATGTAGCTGTCCGATGACTAATCCAGTGTTTCTCATGAAAAAAGTGACTCGAGTGCACCATAATACAATAAACCATTATTGCTGCCGACTCAATCCAACCCCTATTCAACCGATATATACAATACTGAGATGCCATTCTAACCCTTCCAGTGCTGAGGCTACTTTCGTCCTAAGCACAAGGATGCAAAGATTTTTGAAAACCATCTTAACCCTGTCATGTTGGTATTCATTAGAAAGCTCTCACTGAGTACTCTCAGATGAGTACCCATATGCCAGGGTTTCAGTCATTTTTCAGCCTCTTTGCATCATTTTGTACTGGCCATATTAGCCACCACCAGCATAAGGGTTCATTTTTATGTTTCCCAGTAAGAACCATATGACTGCAGGTTATAATCAATGTAGTCTTTACAGTTCCTTATGTTGGGTAATCCTTCTCAGAGATTTACTTTCCCTTGCTTCTGCAAGTACATCCTGGCAGTTCCATGTCTTAACCCTTATGATGCTGGTGGCTAATTCTACCAAAACAAAATAATGCAAAAAACTTGAAAAATCACCGAAACCCTGGCAAATGGGTACTCATCTGAGAGTACTCAGCGAGAGCTTTCCAATGAGTACCAACATGACATGGTTTAGATTTTTTTCAAAAATATTGGCGTCCTTGTGCTTTGGACGAAAGTAGCCTTAGCATTGGAAGGGTTAAAAGGGCATATTCTGATACAGGCTACAGCCTTTCCAAGCAATTCAGGTACCTCAAAGTTTCCTGTTAGGACCTCAAGTCAAAATCATGACCATCTGACCCTCAGTAGTAATTAGACTGGCAATAAGTGGCAGCACCTGCATAATATTGCAGTATCCAGTGTGCTGAACTGGGAGGAAAAAAATCAAAAGGTTATTAAAACCTCTGTTTTCATCAAAGACTGTGAGCACACAAAACTGATCCACATCTATTCAAATGCACACAGAAATCGACAATCAAAAGTATAACAACAATGATGTCACAACAACAAAAGCAACCACGTCGGTATTCATATAGTTCAAGTAGAGAAAAGGGGCGAAAAGAAATTATGAAAGGAGTTGTGAAAAAAAATGTTCAAAATACAGTTGTAACTTACCTGACATCGTCCTCGATATCCTGCCCCTCATGGCGTTTGGAAAATGGATTTTTTCTTCTAGGTCTACATTAAACAGAGGAGAGGAGTACATTTTTTAACTACAAGCTTACCATATACAGAGATGCAACATGCAGTATATATATAAATATATATATATATATATATATATATATATATATATATATATATATATATATATATATACATATATATATATATATATATATATATATATATATATATATATATATATATATATATATATATGTATATATATATATATATATATATATATATATATATATATATATATTTGTATAAAGCACCTACAAAACAAGCATGCCACCCCTTAAATTAACCCTAAAAGGTTGGTAATATTTATAAGAGTTCATTTCCCTGACAATTCAAAGTCAAGGATTCTTACATAAATCCCACACCTACAACCGCATAGACAGAAAATAATTACCGTACACCTATCATTCATTTTAGCTGTATTCATTATCAACAGTTCATTCAAAAGGCACAGAATTGCATAGAAGCCAAGTAATGGCAGATGGCAGTGGGATACTATACATCTATATATGGTAATTCAAATTAATTAAAATTTATATAAAAATCATACTTAAAAGCAAAGGCCTTGTAAAAAATATGCATTATTTAAAAATCAAATGTCATATGTATAATTGCATCAAACACAAACTAATGCAGATAATTAGTAAATGCAGGTTGCTATGGTAACATGTTATAGAGGATGGTTGTTAATGGTGCCAGTTAGTACCCATCACGCAGTGTTATCATTTCCAAATTTAGCAAAATCAAAATTACTCATTGGTAGCCTGATTGTGTAGCAAAAATACAAAAATCAAAGAACATGCCATAAAATATATGTGCTGTTCAGTCTTGGCATAAAAAACCCTCTCTTATGGAAAAAATGACAACAGTTCGATATATTCTAAGGATTGCCGAGATCACTTTACCTTGGTTTAGGCAGGGACTTATAGATATGACCATCCAGCCTGTGTTATGGACAGCCAATTTCCTGAAAACCACTTTGTCAGATGGGCAAAAATGTCCATAATGAATTTTCAATTATGTTTTGGGGGGATAATAAGTTTTAACAAAATCTTCTCCAAACAAGCTATCTTCAAAGACATGGCTGAAGTGTTATTACCCTATCTGTCACAATAGGCTATTTAACCCATTTGTGCCAGCGGCCACAGCCGCCTGCCTATTTTAGTGATGTCTCTCTAACAAAAGCAACTTTCATTATTTGAAGGAGAAATGTCGATCAAAAAATCCAATCTACAACTCTCCCTCAAATATATTGTGATTTTATGATTAATTCCATAGTTATTTTAAAAAGCATTATAGGCTCAGACAACACTTTTCATTGAGATCCCCAGGCATTAATGGGTTAATTTAACCCTTATGCTGCTGGTGGCTAATTTGGCCAATACTAAATGATGCAAAAAACCTAAATACTTACTGAAACCCTGGCACATGGGTATTCACCTGAGAGTACTTAGGAGCTATCCAATGAATACCAACAAGACATGGTTTAGATGATTTTCAAAAACCGTTGCTTCCTTCAAGAGCTTTGGACAAAAGTAGCCTTAGCATTGGAAGGTTTAAAGTAGCTAATTCTGGATGGATATATGCCTGTTTTCATACAGGCACTTTCAAAATCTTGGCTTAGAGTAAGACCCTGGCTATAGGTTATGTTGATCCCTGAAGTAGAGACAAGCGAAACACAGGATTACCTTCATAAGTCTTACCAGGCCTAAAAACTACCCTCGAGCATGGGATGACCTGATTTCTTAGGGGTTGAAAATAACTTTTGAGTTTAGGGCTAGACATGTCTAAGTTCATATTAATGGTTGAGGGCACAGAGGTTGCTCATTAAATCAATCTCTTTAAAATATTCATGTCAACATCCCAAAAAATAGGGTGAAACTAAAAAGTCTCCTTTCTTTATTTTTGCTTTAAATCGATGAGGTAGATCTACGTCTCTATAAAAACGAACCCTCTCATACAAAAAAAAAACCTACACAGAAATCATTCCTCCCAGAGCCCAAAAACTAGCAAATATGTGCTTTAATTATTCCAGGGATTGACCTTAATGGTCATCTAGGGGCATTAGCTCCTGAAACATGTGATTTTGTGACCAGATGTTTAATCATGTTTTCAGATGATCACACCAATTATCAAAAGGAGTAATGGAGATTTTTCTAAATTCTGATCTCCCTTTAGTTTACCCAATGGTGCCTTAAATGCATCTCAAAGCACATACTTTCACAATTATCAGGGAGTACATGGCCTCAGACCCCCTTGCCTGGACAGTGTGTCTATGGCACACTGTTACAGGTGCACTACACACACAGGGATTCATTTGCTCCTAAAGTTTAAGTCCTAATGGCCAAATCTGCCCCTGCCTGAAAATGCTAAGATAATCCCTGCTTTATTCTGGGGTTATTTTAGTAATTACATAATAGCATCATTTAGTCCTCCCTTGTGAACCGGACCTCCCAGCATTTAAGGGTTCCACACTGTTGATCAAAAAGGGGTTGTGGACTTGATTGCCCGAGGATAAACCCAGCAGTGCATGCCCACTGGGTTCGGACAATAGAAACCCTCTATATAACAGTACTGGCTGCTGGTTGTATAATCATGGCTTAGCAAAGAATTACAAAGACTGGGTTCAAAACAATTTAACATTCCACACGAAGGTGACCTACACCCATAGTTTTAGCTAGCAGGGCATCTGGGCAGTATCTAAACACTCAAACCCTCAAAAAAATCTTTTTGAGTAATTTCTTAATACTGTAGAACACATAAATGACGCATGTTCCAAATATAGCGAATTGGGGAATTTTCGCATCATAGCGTATCTTTATGTTAGCAACGGTAGCCGCCGCTGACAGCGCCAGTACAGTAAGAAAAAAGTACAGCGTTTTTATATATAGCGAAGCGGAACCACACGCTATGTACGCTATATATTAACAGACGCTAACATTGTGAGTTCTACAGTATGCCAATTTCAAACATATTAATTTTAGTTTTTCCAGCTCAATGTAATTCCCAAGGCATTGCTTAAGGATCGCATGCCTTATTTTAATAATACTGTTAACTTGGATATAAGTTTACACAGCTTCTTTTTATTTTCAAAGATTTATAAATCATAAAATCATTTATAAAATCATTAGAAAATGCCATGCATCATTATAAAAGTATGTTCAATATGAGTGTCTCAGTTAGAGATGGTTTGAGAAGTATGGGTAAATGTGGGCATTGAAAGAAAAACTGGTAAGTCATAATCAACTGTTCACCTTGCACAGGATTGTTTTGCCAAACCTACAGAACAATGGTTCTATTGTTCTTAGTTTGACAGTATACTCCTTCAAAAAGTATCTTTTTATTACCTCCAAGGTTACCATGGCATAGATATAAGGGTCTCAAGTAAACAAGAGAGTTGTATCTATACATTGTTTGATATCAACCAGTCATGGTCTTTCTCGGTGAATACCAGCACCTATTATCAACCATTGTGGTGTGAAAATATGTCTTACTACATCATGAAAACTTATAGGGAGTGTACATGTTTGCTTAAAAAAAGTATTTTTAAAAAAATGCTTTATACTGATGCTTGTACATGGAGATGATACATCCATGGTTTAATGACATTAAATCCATCACATCTGAAATAAATCACCTTTTGTAAATTAAATTAATGTGTCTACAAATTACTTGTGCACACTAAATTGGGATATCACCAAAATGACTGTGCCTGCCTAATATCAAACAAAGTACTTTTTCTGAATAAAGAAATGTTCTTTGCAGTGTATATTTTATGTTTAAACCCTAAAGATTTTGCTATGCCTTTAAACTTCTAAGGTTTATATAAACAATAAAAACTTCATAAAGCCATCACGCCACGGAAAATACATTGTGAAATGTGAGTGCCACCATGATTTACAGAATCCACCTCAATGACCTCATATCTTTTAGTCTTGACATAATCGACCAGAATAAAAACACACAGAGAGTGTGAGTCTGCCTTATGTGTGATCCAACAGTTCAAAGCAGGTAGATAGTTGAAAACCCTACTGTGTACGCAATGGTGGGGAGACAAACTAATTATCAACATTGATTTTAGAAGTACTTTTTTCACCTTCATACCCTTGAAATTTCTACAGTATGTGCTTGTTATGGAAGGTCTGCTGTGTCTAACAGCCAAAGCTATAAGACTCAACAGACCTCCTTTGATATTAGGTTTTAGGTTTTTCAGAAGCTGTAAGTTGAGACGTACAAAAACAAAATTTATACCATTCCCATTACCCCAGTATAGAAGTTATATTAAATCCAAAAAGGCATGGTAAGAACATTATAGACACAATTTTCAAAGGCAATTTAAGTGCATTTTCAAAGCCACCATGGTGGAGATTGGTGATACTAATACTCATATTTTCTTAGAACCTTTAGATTCTGTATAACCTTTTTACAATGATTTCCTTGTAATATGAATTAATAAGAAAAAGCTCACTACATTCATATTATGTTTCCCATGGTGAACATCAAGACTTATCATGCATTGAATACTTGAATTTTATTCAAAGTATAATGTTCATTACAATTTGTATGATTTTTTTGAAACACATACATTTCTTGAATACCCAAACCCCAAATTGTCAGTTTGCTGTAGACAAGCCTCGGCTAGACAAACGCACATGTATGGAATGCACTTTACCAAAAACTCTCTAAAGAATGCACCACTCTGCTCAACATTTTGCATGGGGACCCCCCTTCTTGTCTAATTCTTAGATAAAGTACAATCTGAGGTATGAAGAAAGTTGTAAAGTCAGAAGTCAGTGCACACTAAAATGTAATTGTCCTTAAAATCAAAGGCATAGAAGCATATTCAACAAGGTGAGTAAAGTGGCAAACAATGTACTTCGTAAACGGAAGTGTCACTTTGGCGCCGCCTATATGGACGGCATAACTTGTACCCCGCCCCCTTTACACTATTTTGGATATTCAAAGGGGACGTGACCTGGCCTATACCAGGTTTGACGAAATTCTAACTGTGGGGTATTTATTAAATGGACTTTCAATTCAATTTGTGAAATTTGAAAATTTAGTGCCACTTTTTTGGCGCCTCCTATATTGACTGCATGCAAGGTGACCCCCCTTTTTTATTTTGGATTTTCAAAGGGGATTTGACAATTATAGCTTATGCAAAGTTTAATGGATTTCCAACTGTGGGGTATTTTTTAAATGGACTTTGAGTTTAAGATGTTACTGTCACCTTGTCTAATATCCTACTATGCCTTTAAAAGTGTTAGTTTGATGTACCAGGTTTATGGGTGTTAGTGGATTTAATTCCAAGTATAAAGGTCAGTAGGTATGTTAGTTCAGAGCTTAGGGGGTGTTATAGGTAAAGAGTTTCTCTAATACTCCTACTTACGAATCTCTAAGTCTTGGGATGAAACTCTCACTCATGTCGGGGAAGGAAACATGATAATTATTCTGATTCAGGTCTGGAGATCTAATGTAAACAAAGCGAATTTCAAACAAAAATCAACTAAAATCAACAAAAAACAAAAGCAAAAATCTAAAATCGATCAAGATTGTCAATATCATGATGCAAATGAATGTGGTTAAAATCTAAAGCGCAAACGCAAGGGCTTGGGTAAAGATTAGATACGCGCCATAACAGACCACAAGCTTGGGCTCGACGCTATAAATAGTACACAGTCTAAGGGAATTTCCCGAAGTAGTCGCATGTTCATTCACTGATTCTACGCAAACAAGGTACTGTTTCTAAAGGAAATTATGATAGAAACCAAGCTTGGCATACCTGTCATCGTCCACGACAGCGTGGTCTCCCCAGATTAAATCTCTAAAGCGATATCTTGGTGGCAGAGGGGGTACCCCCTGGTTGAACAGCGACTCTCCTAATTCCGCCATTTCGAGTTTGATTTGGTAGTAGCCTCGTTTTCGAATTAGGTCAAATATGAACTACGGCAACTCAACATTGTAAAGCACGGAATGCAAAACGGAAATTGTATCAGACCTTACGAGTGGATTGAAAGATCCGAGGCGAAATCATATATATTCTCATTTTTTAAAACTCCTTTATTACTACCACTGTTCGCAAATCAATGTGTTTAACAGTATGCACTCATATATGATCAAACTTTATCTCAGGTATATGAGGAAATAGTGTGAACAATACTGAACATGAAGACGAGTCTATGGATTGGGCTAACATTTTTAACCCTGATTGGCTAATATATGGTTTAGCACATACATGTACGTCTACATATCTCTGACTAGCGTATCATATCGCAAGGACCAATTGCTCATCTAAGCATATAGTAAACAACGGCCATTAACCGGAGTTCCAGTGACTTGTAAGTCTAGATTGGTATGCGTTCCTTTGCTTTCCCTCACAAAATATAAATGTCTTAGTGAAGGGAGGCGACAATAATAATGATATCACTAATAGTACCGGCAATAATAATATCAATAATAAGGATAATGATAATAATCAAAGAAATAATGTGCCGACCCTGATCATGAATGTCTTGAATATCAAAAGATGATTAGACAAACATATTTGTTTGCAATTTTTTTTCAGTAGGCGGGGAAACAATATCTAGTATCACAGCAATTGGGAAACGACATACCAACAAGCAATGTATCAGCTGTGTATTACACAACTAGACTAGACATGTCGGGAGAAGAAAGCTCGCCCTTGCCAGCGGCATATTTCGTTTTAAGTAGGCAATGAGGGTGATATTTCCTATTGGGGGCGGACCGGTTGATATCCTAGAGGGGGGGGGGGCTATCCCTTTTTCACCTGGTAAGAAAAAATACCCGTCTGGCAGAGCCACCTTTTTCTTCTCTGGCAGGGCCACTTTTTTCCTCATTTTCATGGGCAGAGTTTTTTCTTCATTTTCAGGGCCGGATTATTTTTCTTACAATAGGATTCCCCATCCCAGAATATAAAATGGTCCGCCACCTAGGTTACCTATGTATTTCCTGTGATGTTACACTTGGGGTCTACTCTCTGAATTTATCTTTCTGGTTAGACTCGGGAATCATTTAGTATGCTTTAGGTTTGGGGGAGGTCTTACATGAAAGGTAATATGTATAACCTCATTTTGAACATAAATAATTCTGATTGTGTATTTGCGCGCGCCTCCCTCGTGTCTTAATTACTTCAACCTAACCAGACCAGAGGGGCACTCTAACTCCCATGATGTACAATGCAAGGTTATTCATAATAAGCAGGGACATACAGGCGTTTATTGAAGAAATAATATGAACTTTCTTTAAAGCCAAGAGCAAACACTAATTGAAATGAAAGGCAATCGCTTCACACTGAGTTCGGATCTCAGAGTCCACAATTGCAACTGTATGATGTACCACGAACTTCTCGGTGAGGACAAAGCTGAACCATTCGTATCTAAAGTGCCTCAGAAGGCTTGATTATTTTGAGATTTTCTTTCTAAAAAATGGCATATCCAAGAAAACATCCATGAGAAAAGTTATAATCAATGCCAAATAAAACTGAATAGTTTGTTAAAGTTCTAGTGTTTTATACATGTGTGTCTATTCATCAAAGATGTCAGTTTTCAAAGGCATTATAGGTGCGTACTACATTTGCCATGGAGTCGACGTCACGTCTTCAGCCACGTTTGGCGTCAACGGGGTTGGTTTGTGCATTTACAGATATCTTCGGTATTATTCACGATACATTCAAACGACGGATGCGTTATTTCTTTTTATCATCTATTGTTTTCAGCTTCGTACATATGTGTTTTCATGGAGAACTACACCATGGCCCGGGGGAGGGGGGGCACTCAGGTACAGAGGGGGGCCGCACCCGCGTTACGTATTTCGCAGAAGAAGGGGTCTTTTTTTAAGACCTCTGCATGTCCGCGATTTTGTAAAAGAAGGGTACTTTTTTTGTACCCAGGTACGAAGTATGGGGGTCAAAATCCCCTTACAATCGACGAAATATACGCAGCTCTGACGCCGAGTGACTCCCGAAGTGACTGGGCTTCCGAGTTTGCTGCCGCCACTTGCTGCCGCTAAACACGCAGAGGATTATAAAATCTAAAGACAAAATACGTGTTCCCGTTCATCCAATGTCAGTGTTTTGATAAAAGAAGGGGTGTTTATTTAGTGGGAAAAGTCAGCGTTTTTGTTAAAATAGGGGTGCTTTTTTGGCCAGAAATCAGTGCTTAGGGGGTATTTTTTTATTTTGATAACGAGCGTATGCGCCCCACTAAATACCCAAGTGCCCTCCGGGACCATGGCTGAGTTACACTCAATTTATTCCACTCATGCCCGCAGTGATCAAAAAGGTTTGATTTTCTTAAGTGCGCTTTTTTAAAAGAACACTTATTGATCGGTATTATGAACTATATTGTTCAATTAAGACTCAAATAACTACACCTCGTTAGACATTTAGGTGGGTGTTTCAATGTTAGTACTGATTAGCATATTTTAAAGTCCACAGCCCCAGAAGAGATATTTCAAAAAGACCTCTGAGGTTCTAATATGGTATGGAAATAGCATATACAAGCGGAAAATCTAATATTTGTAAAGTGTGTATACCCTAAGCCACTACACCATTGGACCCAACATGCATTTGCTGTATTACCCATGTGCATGTACAACCCCTCGTACGGAAATTGTATCAATTAAATCATCATCTTAGTAGGCCACATGCCATTTTGTAGGTGTGAGCATCGATTTATTTATATGAAATAAGGTAAAACAAAAAACAACAACTTATTAAAGCCTATAAAGGTAGGATAGCGTTCACGAAGAACTTATCCTATCAACGTCACGTTGGTTCACAAAAGGCGATCCATCATTCTGTCCTTTGAATCATAAGTGCATTCGTTGGAGGGTGTTCAAATCATACGTAACTTCTCTCGTCAGTTTTAGGAGTCCATGGGAAATTTGTTTTAATCCCCACTTTTGCCGATATATCAAAACTAAATCGTCACCAACCAGTTGTTGACTGTGTAAAAAGGAAGGAAGGAAGGAATTGGGTTTTAGGTCGGTTTCAACAGCTTAGGTCATATCGCGACGAGATAGAAACCCGGAAGCGGGAAGAAATTCCCTTCTCTTCACGAATAGTTCCAAGAGGTCTTTCAGTTGCAGATGGACCATAGACAGTCCTCCACAACGCCGCACATTTATAGAGCGACCAGGCCAACCCGCTTAGGGATCCAGCGGTTGACTGTGTAGGAAACTAAGGTACCCAGGGAAAACACTGAATAACCCAAGGTTACTTTGTCGTATACCTCGGGGCTCATGCGGGTCTTGAATTATGATGAATCATTAACATTTAAAACTAATCACTTCTCAAATATATCAAATGAATTGAATAAATTTTCAAATTAAGTTGAATTATGAGAGAATAACGTTGTCGGGGAGATTCCTTATTTTATAGAAATATTTATCATTTTATAGAAATGTAATTAAACAGGAACTATGTAATTCAATATATAATTATAATTTAAGTCTATACTTCCTGATTTAAACATGTTTTTACATCTGCAGAAAATAAATGGTCTTACATATGGAATATCGTGAAAACAAATCATTTTTGAAAAATGTTTATATGAAAGTCATTGCTCCTGTTGGGTTATACAATCTCTCATGAAATATTTGATTGCACAATTTTTAATGTTGCCGAGCATTTGCGCGTCTCAGATGTTAACCCAATCACATTTAAAACATAGAATTGGTCTGACACATACTGAAAGATTTTGAATCCAGGGTTGTATTTTGAGAAAATTTTCAGTGAAAGTTGTCATTTATATTGAGTTGAAATATTAACAATTGTAACTGATATCCTAAAAATAACAGCTCTCTATGAACGTTTTATTTAACGTGTACCCACGTTTTTTTTGTTTTCAATGCGCAGTTTTAGCTATTGATATTCTAAAAACGCCAATTCTGGCGAAGGACCATCGTTTTCTGATAGACTGTCTGGAACTCTGTCAATATCCATCTAAGATGCAGGTGAGAGCTACGTAGTCATGGTGGTGCCATCTATTCACAGACTACTAAATTATAGCAGAGAGGTATTATATTCGTCTCAGCACATTGGTTTACTCAATACACGCGCGGTATGCGACTGACTAGTTTTTATGGTATGCCGAAATTGATTTGATTTATTACACATTTTACATAATAAAGAGTCATTGAGGTGGCGTATGGGGTTTATTTGTGAATGTGGAGTCATTTTGATTTTTTTTACATTTGTTAAATATTAGGTATCGAATGTTAGCGTATTTGCCGCGGTTATAGCTTAGAATGGTTCGACGGGAATTCTGAGTTTGTAAAAAAAGGTACAGAATCTGAAAAACAGTTATAAAAATCGTTATACCCTTCCCTCCATAATGATCTAAACCGAAAGGTATTCAGTTTAGAGTCTTGTATCCACCGAAGTGCTCACACGCCCTTCCTCCCATAGCCTGTACACACAGAATCCATTTCAATCCCCTGGGGGATATTCCAGAGCAACTGGCAGCATATAGTGCACAAGCTCTAAGCACTGCCTTAGTTATGCTAGATACCCATTTGTTTGCAGCTGGGTAGACTGAAGCAATATGGAATAAACTGTCTTGCCCAAGGACGGACCAAAGTGCCCCAGGCAGGAAATTCGCGAAGGGAAGGTTTTTTTTTCTTTTTAGATTTCACTTCTGATGTTCGTCTTCTTAAGTTAAAGTTGAAAACGAATATATATATATATATATATATATATATATATATATATATATATATATATATATATATATATATATATATATATATATATATATATATATATATATATATATATATATATATATATATATATATATATATATATATATATATATATATATATATATATATATATATATATATATACATGATATGTGTTATAAATGTCCTTCCTGGGAAGTATCTAGGCTCAGACAGGCCATTTGGGCAAGGAGAGTGATATTGATATTTTAAAAATGTAGAAGGCTATTTAGAGCAACAGAAACAATTAATTTTATTTATCATTTTCACGGTGCAATGTCTTTACATACTAATCAAAATATGTCGATAGGTCCGTC
The DNA here is from genome assembly GCA_963942565.1 of Maea johnstoni. Classification (NCBI taxonomy): domain Eukaryota; kingdom Metazoa; phylum Annelida; class Polychaeta; order Spionida; family Magelonidae; genus Maea; species Maea johnstoni. The sequence continues at coordinate 27,199,063 of OZ012695.1, read as the reverse complement.
TGGTCCGACCATGTGAACGCTTGGCACGTCAAACTAAAGCTCTCTCATTAAAATCATGGAGTATACTGGATGGTGTTGCCATCTATTGTGTAAATCCTGAACCACTTTTTCTCACGCTCACGATTTCCGTTTTCTAATTCATCATTCTGTTAGTATAGAATATCATTGTTTTAGTCAAAGAAAAATTTCTCTCATCTTTTTCATATATCATCACATGTCAATAACAGCGGCACTTCTTCGACTTGGCATGATAATACGCCTTTCTGCCTTTGCAGCTTATCGTCACTAAGTGGCATTCCGTTTTCCGATCCTGCTTTTATATAAGTCAGCCTCGTTCTGGGTGAAAATCGACAGCATGGCAGGTTCTGCTATTGGTAAACAGTGACGGATAAAAATAACTGCAGGTAGGTTTAATTCATTGATTTTTCAACCGTGCATGTGTGAGGACGGCTATGGGTCGGTCGTGTGTCGATATAGATACTCGAACTAGGAATCCTCACACATGCTTTCGTGTAATCAGTGGTTAGGTGAAGCCGAGGGTAGAATTCTGTGACTGAGTCGGTCGTTGACTGAGTAGTGAGTTGAATACTTGGTGAGTTGTGATTGACTGATGGGGATGATCAGACCGGCTTCCGCTGTCACGCTGACACTGGTTGTGGGTAGTTAATAGAATAGTCAATAGCCTAGTAGAGTCCTGCACAATCAGGCATTCACATTCATAACATGTGATCTCTCCCGGTTTCCATGTATGGGGAGGTGGTAGCAGTCTGAATTCAGATCTGATACAGATGTTTGAGCTGCTACCATGATTGGCATTGCAGTAAGAATAAGAGAACACATCTACTATTTAAGCTAAAGCTTGTTGCCATGATGATGTGTTGGCTATACTAATACTTTCCTACTCAACGTAGGTGGTGTTTGGATAAGGAGCCTTAATAATTTATTGGTGTTTAATCCGTTATTGCCCCCAATCATGTCTGTGGTTCATTTCCCTCCTATGTGTGTAGTATAGAAGAATTTAATTAAAAATAGGCCATAGTTCTATAAATCAAAGGCATTTCCAAAACTTAACTGCTTAATCATATATCAGAAGATAATGAATATGATTTATATCTCACCAATCAACTTTCAAAATATTGGAAATGCACAACAAATGGTTGTGTGTCCATAGGACAGGTGCCCCGCCCCCTCAAGGAAGGGAAAGATAATGGAGAGAGCAAAGGCATTAAGTAATAATAATAATGATTATGATAATGATGATAATAATAATGATAATAATAATAAGAAGAATTAAAGTAATACAACTATTGATAATAATGATAATAATGATAATAATGATAACAATGATAAAGATAATAATAATAAAAATAATAAATAATAATAAAGATGATGATAGTAATAATAATAATAATAATAATAATAATAATAATGATAATAAGAATAATGATAATACTGCTAATAAGAATAATGGTAATGATTATAGAATAATTAAAAATATAATAATAATTACAGTCTTGATAATAAATGGTAATATTTAATGATGATAATAATAATAATGATAGTACTAATAGTTATAAATGATTTATGATAAATATAATGATATTGATAATGATAATATGATAATAATAATAATAATAATGATAATCATTAATAGTAATTATGATAATAATTAATAACAATTAGAAATGATGAAGATATTGTAATAATGATGATGATAATAAATGATAAAAATATTAATGATAATAATGATAATTTATCATCATTATTATTATCATCATCAGCATAATCATAGTCATCATCATTATTATAACCACCTTTATAAAATATGTTTTATTACTGACTCTTGATTTAAATAGGTTATTGTTGGATCCAGAAGTACAATTCTAAGAAAAGAATGTTTGTAAATCACTCTAGATAGTATAGCTTCACTCTGCATCTCAAGTCTCTCATGCAGGAACTTAGCCAGGACCCGTCCAGCCTGTCTTTTGGACAGACAGTTTCCGGAAAATCACCTCTTAAGTTTTTGGACAGGCAAAAATCGCTTTAAATAATTTTAAATTTTGAATTTTGCATGGTATAACCAATCATCTTTTATGACATTACTGATGTGTAAATTGCCCTTTTTGACGCATTTGGCTATTAAATGTAGTTGATATGAGGATTTGAAGTAGCTGACCAGCTAAATTTGGACGGGTAGAAATTGTGTAATTGCTGTTTTGGACAGGCATTTTTGAAATCCTGGCTAAGACCCTGCTCTCATGCCCTATCCAAGTCTTTCCAATACCATGAAAATCTCTCTCCTTTTAAAGTAGTAAGTTGTAATTGATATTATTCCATTGTAAATGAACTTATTGTGCCATTTCAATATTTCAGATATGGATTAATCTTCAAAGGCTGAATTTTAGTAGCTGATAAAGAAAAAGGTAAACTGAGTTAGACAAAATAACCTGCTCGTGCTCAGAGGTTTGACATCAGGGAACATCTGGGCAAGGGCTTTAACCAGGATTTAGGAGTTAGTACGGCCATTGAACTTTTGGTGTAATATGCTTTAATAGAGATCACAATATATTCAAATGGTTAACAAAACATGTAGTAAGTAACTAGTTTAAACCTATTTAGCAAATGCATGTTGACATCATCTTTTAGGGATGCTACCATTCTGTATTGAAGGAAAAGTTTTTTATTTTTTGTAAGCTTTCAATAATCTTGAACATTTTTTTGTGGAATTTCTGTGACCTTTCTGTGCAATCCGGTAGCACCTCTTAGTGAAAAGTAGTTCAAATCATTGTTTCATAAACAATAATTGTTTTTCAATGATTTTTTTTTTATAATCAATTTTGGAAAAATCGATTTTGCAAACAATCTTCACAGCTCACTAATATATTATATATCTGTGTTTTCAGACAGTGCTTGTATTATAGTGCTGATGAAAGCAGCACCACAGCAAGCACATTACTCATAGTCTTTGAAGTGGAAACTCCAAACAGAGTCCCGGAAAAATGAAGCTCAATATCAGGATATTTGTGTTTTTAATGGTGGTGTTCATCCTCTTCGTCTCCTTCAAAATCCTGGAGCCCGAAATTGAGGAGCACCACGGACGAGACATCCGAGACGGACAGGATTACGTAATGGGAGGCGAAGATTCCCTCGAGAAAATAAACACACCGAAAGGGTTACCTGCAAGCCCAAAAACTATCTATGAATATAACGCGACCCAACAAGTGGTCATAAAGAGACTGCTAGAGAAGTACAGTGTGGATTTTACTTATAAACTGAAACATTCTCCATGGAAGATTGCTCAGAAGTGGGTCAAGTCTCGAGAGATCACGCCAGATTTTGCACCTGAAATAGGTAAGTCTTTGTAACATATAAATATATACTCTAGTATATAATATTATATATATATATATAAATATATATATATATATATATATATATATATATATATATATATATATATGTATATATATGTATAGATATAGATATAGATATAGATATATATATAGATAGGTAGATAGATATATATATTCATATTAGCATATACTGATAGTAAGCCTCTAATAATGTTGTTTTTGTGCGACAATTAATGAAATTTATTTTCCAGAAGAATCCAATTATGAAATGAAAGGTTTCAATCAGTGTTGGTTCTGAAAGTGTATGTGTACAAAGCTGTGGGGTCCCAATTCACAGTATATTGACTTATTTCAAGTAAGCTTGAAAAACTACTGTTCAAGAGTAAGTGAGATTTTGGCACCTGTGTTATTTAAACACAGGTGTTCAAACTGTTTCAGACCCTTATATTATTATGTGTTTCAACAGGGTTAATTTTTCTGTTAACGGTGAATACTATGAAACTGCAAATTTTACAAACAAGCAATTATAGGTTTGGTTAATATTTCTGTGTTATACTAGCATGAGAAGCACTAAGGTTGTTGGCATTAAATCCTTAAGCCAATCAGGGCAGACATGACGCATGACTCCGCTAACTAGCAATTATTCTCCTGGGCTTATCTGCTGAGGATTCTGGGTAATGCCATCTTACCATGGATGTAAATCTGGCCTTTGATTGGAATCTTAAGAAGCAATTATAACATTGGAATGAGACATGATGAAGGAATTTGGATTAGATCTAATTTGATGATAAGGCATTTATAAAGTCTGATTTTGTTTCCAATTTCTGATTTTATAAGTTACTTAAGATAATTGGAAAGTTCATTCATATAGTCATAGCAAAGGTCTCTATGTACAGCTTATATTTCATTTCATTGGGCAAACTTTGAGGGCACTGATGAGGGAAGTGGTTGTTGATCTCTTTTGAGAGAAGAAAAAAGCACAGAAAATCTTAATTAAATTTAAACAAGACTAGTACGTAGAGCTAATTTGCAGCCCAAGGCATGATATGTGCTTCATTCAAATGACACTTTCATACTGTAAGAAATTAACAGTCTAGTAGTTAAGTATATAGGTAAGGCACCTAGCTCCCAGATGTGTGATCTTGGGGTCAAATTAACAGCCTAGTAGTTAGGTTAGCATCCATGTTCAGACTATAGTAACTGTAGGGTGGGGATTGCTGTAGACTAATGGGTAAGACACCTAGCTCCCAGGTGTGTAATCTTCGGGTCAAATTAACAGGAGTCAGGCTTGGCCTGAAAACTGTGGAAGACCGCCAGCCTATAGAATGAAGAAAAAAGAGTTGTTGTATTCTCCAATAAACTTTGTCTTAAATCTGTTTCATTCATTGGTTCAGCTTTTGAAGGGAATATTGTACAGGATATTTAAGAGATATAGTGGGGGATTTATGTTGAAAATATCAACATATATATATCATTGCCTATGTAGTCAAGCCTATGTAGCCAGCTGGGCTACAAAGGCAAATCTTGTTAACCCAACACAATTTTCTGTAGCCATTGGCTATGGGGCTAGTGGACCCCTGTTGTAGTTAGGTTAGCATCCATGGACTAAAAACTGTAGGGTGGGAATTGCTGTAGACTAGTGGGTAAGACACCTAGCTCTCAAGTGTATGATCTTGGGGTCAAAGCCTGCTGAATTCCAAGGTGTGGGTTACACTGGTCACTTTACAAATGTGTGGCAGCTTGAAGGTCTGAAAGACTGACCTATACTGTAACAGAAAGACCCTTTGACACTGTTCAAAAAGAGAAGGGAATTTCTCTTCTCGGTACAAGGTTTCTTTCTCATATATAGTATGTGGTAAGCGGTTGAAAGCAAGGAAAATCCTATAAAACAGGCATCATGGCATATACAGGCTCAATACTACATCTATACACTGGCCAGTTCTCTGTAGCCACTGTGGCGTCCTAAGATGTTGAAAGCAATGAAAAACCTATATAACAGACATCATGGCCTATACAGGCTCAATACTTCATCTATACACTGGTCAGTTCTCTGTAGCCACTGTGGCGTCCTAAGATGTTGAAAGCAATGAAAAACCTATACAACAGACATCATGGCATATACAGCCTCAATACGTCATCTATACACTGGTCAGTTCTCTGTAGCCACTGTGGCGTCCTAAGATGTTGAAAGCAATGAAAAACCTATACAACAGACATCATGGCCTATACAGGCTCAATACTTCATCTATACACCGGTCAGTTCTCTGTAGCCACTGTGGCGTCCTAAGATGTTGAAAGCAATGAAAAACCTGTTTACAACAGACATCATGGCCTATACAGGCTCAATACTACATCTACTACACCAGTTCTCTGTAGCCACTGTGGCGTCCTAAGATGATGAAAGCAATGAAAAACCTATACAACAGACATCATGGCATATACAGCCTCAATACTTCATCTATACACTGGTCAGTTCTCTGTAGCCACTGTGGCATCCTAAGATGTTGAAAGCAATGAAAAACCTATACAACAGACATCATGGCCTATACAGGCTCAATACTTCATCTATACACTGGTCAGTTCTCTGTAGCCACTGTGGCGTCCTAAGATGATGAAAGCAATGAAAAACCTGTTTACAACAGACATCATGGCATATACAGCCTCCATACTACATCTACTATGTACACCAGTTCTCTGTAGCCACTGTGGCATCCTAAGATGTTGAAAGCAATGAAAAACCTGTATACAACAGGCATCATCGCCTATACAGGCTCAATACTTCATCTATTCACCAGTTCTCTGTAGCCACTGTGGCGTCCTAAGATGTTGAAAGCAATGAAAAACTTATACAACAGAGTGAACAGACATCATGGCCTATGCAGGCTCAATACTACATCTACTATGTATACCAGTTCTTTGTAGCCACTGTGGCATCCTGAGATGTTGAAAGCAATGAAAAACCTATACACCAGACATCCTGGCTCAATACTACATCTACTATGTACAACTAACCACTGCCCACTCACTCCCATATAGGATTACCTACCATATGGTTTATATCTAGAGTTACTAGGTCACCAGAGCTACTTCTGTTTATAAGTGGATTTTAATGCTGTATGTTTTGCCCTGCTTAGAACTGAGTTTCTGTGATCAGTAAATCTAAGCCTAAGAATGCCTCAAATAAGATATTAGTTACAGTACTAGATATTGAAAAATTCAAGTCATGTTATATGATAAGAGCGTCCGCCTTGTTTTGATTGAAGACTTCGCTATGACACTGCTTAAGATTACTTTACAACTTTACGTTTTCTCATTTAGTAAGTACCTGTTCAAAATTCTTACTGTAGATCTGGTTAATTTGCCGTCTCCGCAATTTGCCGATCCAGCCTTTTTCAGAATTTGCTGAATCTTAATTCACCGATCGTGATCATACGTGATCGGTAAATTAAAAACAGATCTTAGGTGTTCTTGCATTTACACTTATACGGTACCCCAGGAGGACAGAGTGCTAGTGGTGCTTTAAATGGGATTTTAAGTACGTTATATAATTGGGCGATGAAAGGGAGGGTAGATTGAAATTAGTACTGATAAGCCGGGAGAGGTTGGTGTCGCCTCCCATCTCGGCTTATGACGAGTGAAGTCACCAAATGGTCACATTCAGTATCAATTACAATTTGCCCTTGTACATCAGACTGAAATATATGTGTCTCGTGTATTTGTCCTAGTCTACATTCATTCAGCTTAAAGAACAGGGCAGATATGCAATTCCCCATTAATGCCGTAAATTTGCTGATCTAAAGCTCGCAGAATTTGCCGATTCATATTTTACCGATCATGTATGATTGGCAAATATCGGCAAATTAAAAACATCGGCAAATTAACAGGATCTACAGTATTTAAGTATATATATTGATTTCTCCCTTGAAAAAGAGAGCACCCTGTCACGAGGAGACAGATGAATGAGGGCTCTTGCATTTGTTTACATTATAGAGGAGGTTGCTCACGCACATGCTCTGAGAACGCACCTTTTGAGTGATTCTCATCAACACCTGGGCTAGGATTTATGCTGAGGCTGTTCAATCAAGAGCGATATCTGCTGGTTGTGTATCTAGTGATTCATATTCATGCAATAATTAAGTATGTACAGGCTTTGTGTTAACTATTTAGATTGAGGTTTCAGATATCAGGGCTCAACATACAGTGAATGTAGCCCCATAGCCTACCACTCCCAAATCTTTGAACACAGGATGTTAGGGAGCCCTACAAATACCTGGTTAGGGGCTACTGAATTTCTAGGGAACTTTTAGTGAATCATTTGTTAAGCCTTTATGTGGACTAGTAGTCCAACGAGCAACTGAAATTTTTGGTAACTTTTGAGTCCTCCTACCTCATTGTTCACACACAAAAAAGTCACAATATGTGTGTCTGTGCTTATAGGGTAGTATAAAGCACATGTTGATTTTTGACGTGGGTGTCTGTGCCTAACTTAGGGTAGTATATAGCACATGTTGACATGGGTGTCTGTGCCTAACTTAGGGTAGTATGTAGCACATGTTGACATGGGTGTCTGTGCCCAACTTTGCGTAAAGTAGTGCACGGAGGAAAGAGTTGTATCGACAAAGGAATCACCCATGGTTGAGTGGTTAACTGAAGTAGATGTCCTCAGTTACTTCTGAGTAACTTTGTGCAGGTTATCATAGACTTGCTACAAATCTGTGTTGAATGCATGCTTCAGTGTACTACTACCCTGGGTTGACTTCAGTCCATGTCTAGCTCTTCTTCCCCCTATGGCCGGAGCTAGGTCTTAAGTCTTAACAGAGATTTTTATTTACTGTATAAACGTCCCTGGTCTTAATAGGAGTGTAATCAATAAAATCAATACCAAGGAATCGGATGGTATCGCCCATCCCTTGGAAAAGATCGCTATAACATCTCATAGCGATCATTCCGATTCCGGAATTAGCAAAATGTGGATGCAAATTGACACTTACTTTGTCATCTTATTGCAATGCAATAAGATGACAAAGTACAGAGACAACGCCATTCAGTAGTTCAGTGTGCCCACCAGGTCATCTAATCTACGACCTAAAAGAGAAAGTATAGTGTCGGAATGTTAAAACAGTGAAGCATCTGACACAGGTTTTCACCTAAATGCTATGATTCCTCCCCCTGTATACGGCGGTAGGAATCAGAAAGAATCTGATCTTTTTTTTACTGATTCCAATTCCAAACTTTGGATACCGATCACACACCTAGGTCTTACGCAAGGATTTTAAAACTGGGTGCCCAAAGTAGATAAAAATGTATTATAAGGTGAGATACACACACAATTCTTAGCAAGGAAATCAACATTTTGAACCATAAGTAGGGGTATGGCAAACATGGTCTTAGCCAGGATTTGGAAACCGGGTGTCCAAACGAAGGTTTCATAGACTTTTGGGTGTCCAAAGTGTGGTACAAAGTTCACACTACTGATGAAATAAACCATATATATCTACAGATTTAGCCTCTTTTAGGCCAGTAACTGCTTTATTTGAATTGTAGGAGTGACACTACAGGCACTGTCTTCTAAAATTGTCATCATCAGCAAATCCTGACCTAAACTTTTGGCTGTCCAAACTGTCGAAAAAAAGTGTTCTGGGTGTCCAAATGACACGCTGGACGCATAGGTGGCTAAGACCACGTGGCAAACCCTGCACCCGCCCCCATTGTATGGATCCACATCTGATCTGTTATCACAAGGACACACTGGCATGAATATGGGTCTATCCACTCACCACTGAAAAAACAGTCTGACAAAGTCTGGAAACATATCTTACTAACAAAACACACCTTATGAAAATTATCTGAAGAAGAAAGTTTTATCAGAACCCAACTAACAACTTATACAAATATATTTTGTGATTTGTGATTCATTCCCATGAATTACATTTTGAATTATAATGCATCCAGATGACCCTATTGAGAGAGATCTCTAGACATATGAATAAGGTATTGAAAATCCCTCAACTTGTTGATCCAAGGGTTTAGCTGTATGTATATAATAGAGCATATGGCTATTTCTGCATATATGGCTTGTTCTCCTTTCTTGGAAACCAGTATGCATAGATCAATGAAAGATCCTTAGCCGTAAATTAAATGTTGTTTTATAAGTCTGTAGATAATATATATAGAAGGGCTCAAAATTAACATCTACCTACCTATCATCCTGGGCTCGACATGACAGATAGTACCATAGTCACAGACTAACCCCAAAATATAAATATGCCATATGTACAGGGGTCCAGTTACACACTAGCCCAATAGCCCAAGGCTACAGAAAATTGTTTCGGGCTATAAGAATTTTTGCCTTTGTAGCCCGGCTGGCTATAAGAAAAGATTGTCATTTTTAGGTCATACCAATTGGAGTTACAATACTAGAAGCAGTGTGTGTGTGTGTGTGTGTATATATATATATATATATATATATATATATATATATATATATATATATATATATATATATATATATGTGTGTGTGTGTGTGTAATTTAGGATAACCGTGGCAGCTCGTTTTTGATTTTGTTTTTTAATGAGACTATACAATTTTCTATTGGGCTATGAAGTTTTGGGAGCCTATAGCCCGGCGGTCTTCCTCAGTTTCTTGCCATTGCCTGACCCCTGATGTACACAAAGTTTCAAATTGCACAACAGGTATTTTGACATTGGACAGTCCTGTCTGTAGCTATTGTATGCCCAACGACGGTTGCCATGGCAGTACCAGAAGTAGTATAAATCTAACCATGAACGATGTGAAAAGCATTGTTAGGATCCCAATACAGAATTAATATTGAGCTCCTAATATTGACAATTGTTAAAAGCAATTCAGTCCATTACAACAAAGAAATTGACCAATCAGCTGCTAGAACCTGAGTGGAGTTGATGATAAGATGCAATATCCTTATTCAGTATCAATGCTGGTATCATATCGAGTACCAGTACAAATCCCTATATATATATATATATATATATATATATATATATATATATATATATATATATATATATATATATATATATATATATATATATATATATATATATGTATATATATACACACATACATACATAAATTTTTATTTAATTTGAGTTGACAACTACAGGAACGTACACATGATCTAAAACAATTATGAACATATCTATCAGTGAAGCAAACTATTGAAAGATATTTGAGTGAAAATTACTCTTGCTGATGGAAGTAATAAATATTCTAATTCCTAATATTTATTAGTAGAAGAAATGATAAGTTATGCCCAGATTTCTGAAACCACCTGCTCACCGACAGATGTTAATGGGTATTAAGGTTAATGAAAAACATAGACACTGTTCTAAATATCTAGAGATTTATAATATAAATCATATTGCTATTTTTACCTGAGCGCATTATGTACATCATATATGTTGACAAGGGCACAGATTAATAATAATGACAGTGCGGATGTTGTTGTTCTAGGAAATACATTTAGAGATTCTGATATTGTTCTATAAGTCTCAAGATATTACAAACCATGTGGCTATGATAGTATCTTAACCTACTCTGATCCACCTTTGTTGAGACACAGGTATGATTTTAACCCTTTTCCTGCTGTGAAACCTATGAGCACTGCTGCACACCATGACAATTGTTGAGGTTAGCAGGATAAAGGTTAAGATATTGGAAAGTATTGACGCTTTTGTTCTTATTGTTTGGAGATACAATAAGGCATGTGGCTATTTTAACCTCCTCTGTGGTCAACCTGTGTTGTGATACAGGTATGAATAGGAAATATTGAATAGTATGGATGCTATTGTTCAAAAGTCTCAAGATATTCTAAAGCGTGTTGCTAATTTTACCTGCTCTAGCTGTGATACGCCTGTGTTGAGACACGGGGTATCACCAGGTATGGGTGGAAAATAATATTCTATTGTTCTTAAAGTCATGACTCTATTGTTCTAAAAGCTATGAGATATCATATTAAAAGTGTGTTGCTAATTTTACCTGTTCTAGCTGTGATATGCCTGTGTTGAGACGCAGGTGTATCACCAGGTGTGGGTGGGAAATAATATGGACTCTATTGTTCTAAAAGCCATGAGAAATCATATTAAAAGCATGTGACTAATTTTACCTGCTCTTTGATACACCTGTGTTGAGAACTTGAGACACAGGTATGAATGGGAACTATTGAATGGTATGAACTCAATTGTTCTAAAAGTCTTGAGATATCATAAAGAGTGTGGCTATTTTTACCTGCTCTGTGGTCCACCTGTGTTGAGACATAAATGCATAGAAAATATAGGATAGTATGGACTCCATTGTTCTAAAAGTCTCGAGATATCATAAAGTGTGTGGCTATTTTTGCCTGCTGCATGGTCTACTCAGGACTACTATTACTACAATGAAGCATGTGGCTATTGTGTTAACCCATTTTCACCCAGAGCGACCAAAAGAGGCCTGACCATTTTGGCAATATTTTACTTACAAAAGCATTTTATTGAAAGCATTTGAAGGAGAAATGTTGATCAGCAGCCAAACAACAACTCTCCTTCAAATATTTTGTGAACTTTCCCTTTATTCACAAGTTATTATCAAAAGTATGAGAGTAGCAGACGATACCTTCTAAAAACACTCTGAGTGTAAATGGGTTAAGGCACAGGTATGAATAGGAAATACTGAATAAGTATAGGCGCTGTTGTTCTAAAAGTCTCGAGATATTATAAAGCTTTATATGACTATTTTTACCTGCTCTAGCAGGAGTATCATCAGATATGGGTGTGAAATATTGAATAGTAAGGACTCTGTTGTTCTGAAAGTCTTGAAATATAATGACAAATTAGATATTGAGCTCCTAACATTGACAATTGTTATTAAAAGCAATTCAGTCCAGTACAACAAGGAAATTAACCAATCAGCTGCTAGAACCTCAGTGGAGTTGATGATAAGATGCAATATTTATCGTCATTCAGTATCAATGCTGGTATCATATCAAGTACCAGTACAAACCCAAATATGAATATGTATATATGGACACACACACATATATATATATATATATATATATATATATATATATATATATATATATATATATATATATATATATATATATATATATATATATATATATATATATATATATATATATATATATGTGTGTGTCCATATATACATATACATATTTAGGTATATATATATATATATATATAAATATATAAGCGTGTGGCTATTTTACCTGCTTCGAGGGGCCTTCCTCATGATGAGCCGCTGGTTGTTGACCATTGGTTTCTTGTCCAGTCCCAGTTAACAGGTGGTGACCTAATCCAATGGTCACGTCTGTGAACTCTCCTATTTCAGAAGGTAATATTAGTCTCAGTTAACAGGTGGTGACCTAATCCAACGGTCACTTCTGTGAACACTCCTATTTCATTAGGTAATATCAGTCTCAGTTAACAGGTGGTGACTTAATCCGATGGTCACTTCTGTGAACACTCCTATTTTAGGAGGTAATATCAGTCTCAGTTAACAGGTGGTGACCTAATCCAACGGTCACTTCTGTGAACACTCCTATTTCAGGAGGTAATATCAGTCTCAGTTAACAGGTGGTGACCTAATCCAACGGTCACTTCTGTGAACACTCCTATTTCAGGAGGTAATATCAGTCTCAGTTAACAGGTGGTGACCTAATCCAACGGTCACTTCTGTGAACTCTCCTATTTCAGGAGGTACTATCAGTCATAGTTGATATGAGTCTGATCCAGCATAGCCACTGACTGTTCGCTGTCTCTCACTATTTCCAGGATTCAATTACTAGCCATGGCATGTGTGAAAGTTACCAGTGACTTGAGATTAGGCGATGGTTTTCCAAGGGCACTCCGGTTTCCTCCACCACTTACAATGGGCTAGTCACAACTTAATATGACAGGAACGATGACAATTAAGTTCCAAAATTGATATTCATCCTCCATAGAGCTGTAATGTAACCATTTGTGGTTCTTCCATTGGAGGTCAGGCAGCAGTGACAGTGAATCTTGTATGTGGTGAATTGATATCAGTCTTTTTCCCCTTGCTTGCTTGGAAAATAAGTCTTAGAAATTATCATGTTTGTAAATAATTCTAACAGGAATGGGGGTCCAGAATTAGTTGGACCTCACTGAAACTTGTAACCAAACAGTTTCCCCCAAAAGAAAAGAAAATAGTTCAGTTTTTACGAGTCAACATAAAGCTGAAATTAAGTAATTTTAATTACATTTAGGTTGTTTTGCTAGCTTATGGAGAGTTTTGAGTTCCTAAGGAAACAGTCACTATATGTGACATTTTGAGTGATTGAAAACAGAAAGTGATATCCTTGAAAATGAAGAATTGCAGTTGATCAAAACTGTTCAGTTTCAAATGACCCACATTCCTGTTCTTTGCTCAATGAAAATATCATTTTTTTAGAGGTTGTTGTACAACAACCTTTATTCAGTTTGCTTTTGTTGTCTTACATTCCTGGGGAGGGTCCTGGGAGCTGGTTACTGATTTTCCCTATGTTGTCTTACATGGCATTTTTGGAAAATTCTAGGCGAATGATCTGGAGAGTGGGGTGTGGTGGGGTCGTTTTGTTTAATGTTTCTGTTAGAGTTGGGTGTGTAGTTTATAGAGTTTGTTTCATTGTTTCTGTGGGTTGCCTAGTTTTTTTTTGGTGGATTTTTACGTGTTTTATTTATACGTCTTCTTCTCTTCAAAGCGATTCTGTAGCGCGTCTCGTCTGGTGGGGCGGCCGTTTGGATGCGCATGCGTGGTGGATGCGCATGCGTGGGTTTTCTGCATATTTAATGCGATCGGCTAATCACGTGACAGCACCACGTGGTTTGTCTCTGGTGAATTATCCAATGAGCGGTCTCACTGCCTCATCGTCACACCGCGTGGTACTCTTTCCCGCGGTTTATTAACCAATGAGCGGCTATTTGTATCCCTCTTACTACTATTTTACTCACGTGTTCATTCACGTATTTTTTACATTGGCTAGGTTACCCTCCGCCGTTTTGAATATCGGTTTTGCCGAAATTTGCACCCCGATTTCAAAGCTTTCGTTTGTGGCCATCTCTAACTCTAAAATTCTGAAACCAAAAGAATTAACAAGCCAAGTATCTATATTATTAAGATTAATTCTTTTGGTTTCGGAAAATCGAAAATATTTTGAGATATTTGTCAACACGCATCGATGGTGGCGTGAACATGGCGATGGGTCGGGTTTGACGAAATTTGCACCCCGATTTCAAAGCTTTCGTTTGTGGCCATCTCTAACTCTAAAATTCTGAAACCAAAAGAATTAACAAGCCAAGTATCTATATTATTAAGATTAATTCTTTTGGTTTCGGAAAATCGAAAATATTTTGAGATATTTGTCAACACGCATCGATGGTGGCGTGTTGACCACGGCGATTAGTACATTCTCAATGGTACCTCGCCGATTCCTGTCAATTTCATCAAGCTATCTCCCCCCGATCACAATATGACTACCTACCTGGATAGATGAGATCCTCATCTATCTGATTCAATCATTTTTTTAATTCAACTTCAGGTTGGAAGCGAAAAAATAGCTTTTCGCTACAACCGGAAGTTGATTTTTTTGATATAGCGAGATTAGGGCATTGATATGCATTGTGTGCATTTCACACAAAAAACATACTTTTCTGCGATCGGCTAATCACGTGACAGCACCACGTGGTTTGTCTCTGGTGAATTATCCAATGAGCGGTCTCACTGCCTCACCGTCACACCACGTGGTACTCTTTCCCGCGGTTTATTAACCAATGAGCGGCTATTTGTATTTCTCTTTGTACTATTTTACTTACGTGTTCATTCACGTATTTTTTACATTGGCTAGGTTACCCTCCGCCATTTTGAATATCGGTTTTGCCGAAATTTGCACCCCGATTTCAAAGCTTTCGTTTGTGGCCATCTCTAACTCTAAAATTCTGAAACCAAAAGAATTAACAAGCCAAGTATCTATATTATTAAGATTAATTCTTTTGGTTTCGGAAAATCGAAAATATTTTGAGATATTTGTCAACACGCATCGATGGTGGCGTGAACATGGCGATGGGTCGGGTTTGACGAAATTTGCACCCCGATTTCAAAGCTTTCGTTTGTGGCCATCTCTAACTCTAAAATTCTGAAACCAAAAGAATTAACAAGCCAAGTATCTATATTATTAAGATTAATTCTTTTGGTTTCGGAAAATCGAAAATATTTTGAGATATTTGTCAACACGCATCGATGGTGGCGTGTTGACCACGGCGATTAGTACATTCTCAATGGTACCTCGCCGATTCCATGACAGGATATGGTCACAGAGAACTTTTTAAAGTCACTTGTTACAACTTTCAACCCTCAAGAGCATGCTAAAACTCCTATATTAACTGCACGCCAGAGTATCATATACTTCCTAAACTAAATATACCACTTTCTTGTAGCCATTTCCATGAAAACCGCTTTTATACTCAATTTTCTGCTGCAAGTGGAAATCTGTATGGCTGTCACATCTAGCGTCAACCCTCCATCCTACACTGATACTCGCTGGCTGCATTTGACCCATATAGATAAGGACCTTCACGCCAGTGCCGGCCAGGTGGGTAGCGTTCTCTAGGGAGTGCGGATGACAGGAAGCATTGCTGTATCACAGTGTGGCCACGCCCCCAACCGTACTGGCCACCACGGTACCGTGGTGGCCAGTACGGTTGGGACTGTGGCCATATTCTGTAATGTCCTGTCAATTTCATCAAGCTATCTCCCCCCGATCACAATATGACTACCTACCTGGATAGATGAGATCCTCATCTATCTGATTCAATCATTTTTTTAATTCAACTTCAGGTTGGAAGCGAAAAAATAGCTTTTCGCTACAACCGGAAGTTGATTTTTTTGATATAGCGAGGTTAGGGCATTGATATGCATTGTGTGCATTTCACACAAAAAACATACTTTTTTCAATAAATTGTCACGTCGCCGTTTCTGGGTCAAAATTTACAAATGGCCCATCAAAGTGTTCGCAACAAATAGGGCTTCTACCCTATTATCATAACTTGTTGCTTATATTTGTAATTTTTGAAAAAAAATGGCGACTTCGGAAAAAAACGGCAAAAACGGCTTTTTGGAATGTTGATTTAGGAACCCTGGCGAAATTCTAAATTTATTTATTAATTTCGCCACTAAAACCGGAAAAAAAGTTTCAACTTCAAGAAAACAGACTCTAAATAATCCATCCTGCCCATTTGTGGATTTTCTTTGATCCCCACAATCGTAAGAAAACAACTTTGAAAAAAACGGAAGTAGTAAATATTTTTATCGCGATTTCAGCAGTCAGTATATATACCCTTCTCACCATGAGTGTAGTATGCAGTCCTGAAGTAAGCAGACCTTTAATCCTGCCATCCCTTCCGTTCTCACTGTTGTTGTATTTTAGATAAAGATATGATTTTAATTGTTTTGGGTGACAGGAAAAGTGTGTACTGTTATAATTTATTGGTCACAAACTTATAAGCCCAAAGAGCATGTAATGCGAATGCATGGGATGGCAGGGTTAATGGTCTGCATACTTCAGGATTGCATTTTCACTCATGGTGAGAAGGGTGTCAAGGGACATAACTGCAGGCAGCACTCATAGAAACTGGCTTCGACATCATACTGCATCTACACCAAAGAGCATCATAGGAACTTGATTCACCTGACAACCCAAAATAGTAAGCATACATTAAATTGAAATAAATACAAAAGTATCAATACAAAACTATCACTCAATATACAATTTTATAAAAACACATCCACAAAATATAGAAACCATGCAAATCTTCACTGTCCCTCAAACAAAACAATTACTGTTTAAAGAAGATATTGTGTCGGTGTGATAATATAAGATTGCATTTGGTGAGATATGTTTTGTGTTGATATTTTTGTGTTGCTTTGATGGTATGTATGACTCTAAATAATCCATCCTGCCCATTTGTGGATTTTTTTTGTTCCCCACAATCGTAAAAAAACAACTTTGAAAAAAACGGAAGTAGTAAATATTTTTATCGCGATTTCAGCAGTCAGTATATATACCCTTCTCACCATGAGTGTAGTATGCAGTCCTGAAGTTAGCAGACCTTTAACCCTGCCATCCCTTCCGTTCTCACTGTTGTTGTATTTTAGATAAAGATATGATTTTAATTGTTTTGGGTGACAGGAAAAGTGTGTACTGTCATAGAAACTGGCTTCGACATCATACTGCATCTACACCAAAGAGCATCATAGGAACTTGATTTACCTGACAACCCAAAATAGTAAGCATACATTAAATTGAAATAAATACAAAAGTATCAATACAAAACTATCACTCAATATACAATTTTATAAAAACACATACACAAAATATAGAAACCATGCAAATCTTCACTGTCCCTCAAACAAAACAATTACTGTTTAAAGAAGATATTGTGTCGGTGTGATAATATAAGATTGCATTTGGTGAGATATGTTTTGTGTTGATATTTTTGTGTTGCTTTGATGGTATGTATGATTATTTTTTTAGGTTGCATGGTGTAGGTGAAGTAGCAGACCTGAAGTATGCAGGCTTCTACCCTTTGATGCCGATGCCGGTCCCATACCCCTTCAACCCAGTGCTCGGGCCCAAGCAGCATCTCCCTGCATTTGTATCGCCCAAGATGCAAAACAAACGAAAATACTGATCAAAATAAAGGGAAAATTACAAAGTTTGTGTTTCTGATGTATTTTTTAACACTATTAGGTATGATAGAAAGATAAAGAAGTTCAAAGAATGGGAATTTTTTTTGAAATTGTTCTAGACTGATATTTAATGTACATTCACAAACTGGCTCTTATAGTTGTATTTCTTGGCACTATTAGGTGTGATAAAAAGATAAAGAAATTCAAAAATAGGGAAGTTTTTTTAAGTGCGGATTTAGATAGAAATCTTATGAAAAGTTTGGAAGATATGTGTTTCAGATGTATTTTTTGGCACTATTAGGTGTGATAAAAAGATAAAGAAGTTCAAATAAAAGGAAATTGTTTTAAATTGCTCCAAACTGATATTAATGTCTATTCACAAACTTGGTTTTTGATTAAAAAGTCTGTAAGTATCATCAGCAGCATTACAAGTGTGTATCAGTCTATTTTAGGTTTAAGTACAAAGTTATTGCATGCATATTGGGTTTCTGGTAGTGCTGGACCTGCTTTAGTGGCGGAAGATCATGGCCAGGGGCATATGTCCCTTAAGGGGCCATATGGTTGATATTTGTGCATGTTTGCATTCAGGCAGTGTTTGGCCATTTTCATGTAAAGGTAAGTCACGGACTAAAGTTCTTCAGGCAGCAGCATGTTAGTTGTGGCAAGCATGCTGCTGGTGGGGTTTTGTTGGCTGTCATTTGCAGTGCTGGTTGTAGGCTTTTCCCATTCATGTTTGGTGATCTACTGGATTAGTGGTGGTGAGTTTGCCATAGTTTCTTGGATAGCTAGGAGTGGGTTATAGTTTTCGAAAATATTTGAGGGAGGGTTTTAGATAGAATTCTTTTGAAAAAATTGAGGGATATGTGTTTCAGTTGTATTTTTTGGCACTATTAGGTATGATAAAAAGATAAAGAATTTCAGTGGAAGGGAAATGTTTTAACTGTCCAGGTTTGGGGGTTTTGGAGCATTTTTCCAGGGAAAAAATTGAATAGTTTGTGTTTCTGATGTATTTTTTGGCACTATTAGGTATGATAAAAAGATAAAGAAGTTCAAGAAAGTTGAATTTTTTTTAAAATGTTCTAAGCTGATATTTAATGTCCATTCACAAGCTTGGCTCTTATAGTTCATCATCAGGTAGCAAAATCACATAATCCAGGAACATATGCCCCTTAAGGGACCATAAGGTTGATCCTTGTGCATGTTTGCACTCAGGCAGTGTTTGGTCATTTTCATGTAAAGGTAAGTCACGGACTAATGTTCTTCAGGCAGCAGCAGGTAAGTTGTGGCAAGCATGCTATTGGTGGGGTTTTGTTGACTCTCATTTGCAGTGCAGGATGTGGGCTTTTCCCATTCATGTTTGGTGATCTACTGGATGAGTGATGGTGGGTTTGTCATAGTTTCTTGGATAGCTAGAAGTGGGTTATAATTTTGGGAAATATTTGGGGGAGGGTTTTAGATAGAATTCTTATGAAAAAATTGTAGGATATGTGTTTCAGATGTATTTTTTGGCACTATTAGGTATGATAGAAAGATAAAGAATTTAAGGAAAAAGGAAAATGTTTTAAAATGCTCCAAACATATATTTAATGTCCTTTCACAAAGTTGGCTCGTATATTTTTTCATCTGGTTGCAATATCACATGAACCAGGGGCATATGCCCCTAAAGGGTACATAAGGTTGATCCCTGTTCATGTTTGCTTTTAGGCAGTGTTTGGCCATCTTCATGTAAATGTTTTGTGTTACTTTGATGATATGTCAGATGTCAAATTTTTAACCCCGCCCCCATCGCTCTCTTTTTCTGAAGTATGTGTGTTAAAATGTTCATGTTTATATTTGGCGGATAGGCTTAGTGATTAGTTTAGTTTGTCAAAAGTTGCATTTTATTTATGCGTGCTGAATTTTAGGTTATGATGAAATTTTTTATTCGCTGTTTAACTGTTGGTCTTTTTTAATATTTGAGAGCCGGCACTTATTTTAATGCATGGGCTTTGTTGTATATACTTAGCTTATGTGTTAACATTTTGTGTTGTGGGGGAGAGTCACAAGCCTCTGTTAAGGCGGAGTGGATTTTTGGCTGTTGGCAACATGTTTGATTTTGATGTGGTGTTATTTGCAGGCAGCCAGTCAGTTTGTTACATGCATCAGTGATTGACTTTAACATTTTCAGACAGGAGCAGATTTGGCTCCCAGGATTTTAAGTTTAGGGGCTATTAAATTCCTGTGCGGCCACCACGACGGTATGGTTTTGCCAGGGGTGCATTGTCCAGGTTTGGGGATCTTGGGGCATGCTCCCAGGGAAAAGTTTGAAAGGTTTGTGTTTCAGCTGTATTTTTTGGCACTATTAGGTATGATGAAAAGATAAAGAATTTCAAAAAAAGGAAAAGTTTTTAAAATGCTTTAAGCTGATATTTAATGTCCGTTCACAAACTTGGCTCCTATAATTCATCATCTGGTAGCAAAATCACATGGTTCAGGGGCATATGCCCTTTAAGGGACCATAAGGTTGATCCCTGTGCATGTTTGCATTCTGGCAGTGTTTGGCCATTTTCATGTAAGGGTAAGTCACGGACTAAAGTTCTTCAGGCAGCATTAAGTAAGTTGTGGCAAGCATGCTATTGGTGGGGTTTTGTTGACTGTCATTTGCAGTGCAGGATGTGGGCTTTTCCCGTTCATGTTTGGTGATCTACTGGATAGGTGATGGTGGGTGGTGAGTTTGTCAAAGTTTCTGGATAGCTAGAAGTGGGTTATAGTTTTGGAAAATATTTGAGGGAGGGTTTTAGATAGAAATCTTATGAAAAATTTGAAAGATATGTGTTTCAGATGTATTTTTTGGCACTATTAGGTATGATAAAAAGATAAAGAATTTCATAAAAAAGGAAAATGTTTTATAGTGCTCCAAACTGATATTAATGTCTATTCACAAACTTGGTTTTTGATTAAAAAGTCTGTAAGTATCATCAGCAGCATTACAAGTGTGTATCAGTCTGTAACCACTAACGAAAAAACACAAAAATCAGAAAAATTTCAAAATAGCAAAATATTAAAAAAACAAAAAATTGCAAATGATTAACTACAAAAAGACATACAAGGAATCAACCTCTTGACGCCACTGGCGTCTATCTTGTTTCCTTTATAAATGTCCAGAGTGTCTTGCTGGTATGTTTGTCTTAAGATGATTTATCCATTCATATAATTATGTTTCCTTGAAATCTTTTTCTGTTTTGGGCACTTTTGAAAATACATAATTTATAATAAGGCATAGACTTCAGGTATTTTCTCTCTGAGTTCTGTGTTTATCTCAAGCAAATTAATTTTTCTTTACCTCTTGTATTACAAAATATTTTTGAATGAAATTTAGTGTTTTTTTTTGAGAATCGATCTTTTTTCAAATACCCCAAGATTTGAACATATCCTAATTTTCAATTTATTGTCTAAGAAGTCCCTAGGCACTCAAAGTACTAATTGGCTGACAAAATGGGAAATCTACCCTTGACATTTTTGTTGCTCAGTTGCAGAGAGGCTGGAAATAGATGTCTTTTCTCTCCTCTGTTGCGAAGAGCTCCACATCTCCCGGGAGACGCTTGTCAACTGCTTCACGTAATTGGCAATGAGGACATTCATTAAGACATCTGTGATTAATGTCATTCATGTCCGGAAATCTCCTTGACGTGTGTCATCTGGTTTTATGATATTTTTGAAAATAACTCAGGAATTATTCATTAATTGGAAAAATGTTTGAAGAACAGTTGTACATAAGTTTCTCATAAACATTTCTCTTTCAAATATTTTCTGAAATATGCTTTTATTTGGGGATATCACTGAAATTGTTTGGTATTTTGGAGATGCTATAGGCTTGAATGGGTTAATGGCAGACATGTGCTCCCTCGTTTTGTCAGTCATTACAATTAGCAAACTTCATTTAACCCGTCTATGCCCTTAACATCTAAAATGTTATATATACTGGATATATACATCAAAGAAAGCTCCCATGTTAATAGATCCATTCCCTTGATTAGTTGTGCAAACTGTTATCACTGCTTGTTCCTAGATGATGACAACATGATGAATGATTTATCAAAGTTTGCATGGAAGTAGCATTTTTCATTCTTGTTTATACTTATACTCTCTGAATCTAATGATTGAAGTCGAGTCTTCGTATTAGGCTAACATTTCCACTGTATGATATTTTCACTGAATATTCTTGCTGTCTTCTATTTGAGTATTCAGCAGCACTGTCAGTATTATGTTTGTATGTACGTCTCTTGTTTTACACACAGACACATAATCCAACATTTAGTGGTAAAGTCAGTTTGCTGTATCTAACCAATACTTTCATTATGGTTCAAGTGCAGTCAACCAATATTTCCATTGGATATTCCATGTTTTCTGGGATTTGCGTATACCAAGTGTTTGTACATGTGTATGTAGCTCTAGCTTTCCACACACACTTAATCCCGACAACTCATGGTAAATGTCAGGTCTTTGCATCCAACCGATATTTTCATTATGATTTAAGTTATTGCTCTGCATTCAACCATTATTTCCATTGAATACCCCATGTGTTCTGCCATTTGTATACCAAGTGGTTGTGTATATGTGTATGTTTCTCCTGGCTTTCCACACACACTTAATCCCAACAACTCATGGTAAATGTCTGGTATCTGCATCCAGCCTATATCTTCATTATGATTAACCCTTCCAATGCTGAGGCTACTCTTGTCCAAAGCACAAGAACACAAATATTTCTCAAAACCACCTAAACCCTGTCATTTTAGTATTCATTGGATAGCTCTCGCTAAGTACTCTCAGATGAGTACCCATTTGCCAGGGTTTCGATAATTTTCCAGGTTTTTTGCATCATTTTGTATTCGCCAAATTAGCCACCAGCAGCATAAGGGTTAAAGTCATCTCTTTTCATTCATCCAGTATTTCCATTGAATACTCCATGTTTTCTGTAATTTGAGTATATACCAAGTGTTTGCTTGTATGTAGCTTTCCACTCTTCCACATACTTAATCCCAACAACTCACAGTAAAAGTCAGGTCTCTGCATCTAACCATTATTTCCATAATGATTAAAGTCATTTCTCAACCAGTATTTCCATTGAATATTCCATGCTTTCTGCAATTTGAGTATACATCTAGTGTTTGTACATGTATCCCGGGCTTACTACATACACTTAATCCCAATATCTCACAGTAAAAGTCAGGTCTCTGCATCCAAGCAATATTTCCATAATGATTAAAGTCATCTCTCAACCAGTATTTCCATTAAATATTCCATGCTTTCTGCAATTTGAGTATACATCTAGTGTTTGTACATGTATCCCGGGCTTACTACATACACTTAATCCCAATATCTCACGGTAAAAGTCAGCTCTCTGCATCCAACCTATATTTTCATAAAATTAAAGTCATCTCTCGACCAGTATTTCCATTGAATATTCCATGCTTTCTGCAATTTGAGTATACATCTTGTGTTTGTACATGTATCCCTTGCTTACCACGCACACATAATCCCAATATCTCACAGTAAAAGTCAGGTCTCTGCATCCAACCTATATTTTCATAAAATTAAAGTCATCTCTCAACCAGTATTTCCATTGAATATTCCGTGCATTCTGCAATTTGAGTATACATCTAGTGTTTGTACATGTATCCCTTGCTTACCACGCACACATAATCCCAATATCTCACGGTAAAAGTCAGGTCTCCGCATCCAAGCAATATTTCCATAATGATTAAAGTCATCTCTCAACCAGTATTTCCATTGAATATTCCGTGCATTCTGCAATTTGAGTATACATCTAGTGTTTGTACATGTATCCCTTGCTTACCACGCACACATAATCCCAATATCTCACGGTAAAAGTCAGGTCTTTGCACCCAACCGATATTTCCATAATGATTAAAGTCATCTCTCAACCAGTATTTCCATTGAATATTCCGTGCATTCTGCAATTTGAGTATACATCTAGTGTTTGTACATGTATCCCTTGCTTACCACGCACACATAATCCCAATATCTCACGGTAAAAGTCAGGTCTTTGCACCCAACCGATATTTCCATAATGATTAAAGTCATCTCTCAACCAGTATTTCCATTGAATATTCCGTGCATTCTGCAATTTGAGTATACATCTAGTGTTTGTACATGTATCCCTTGCTCACCACACACACTTAATCCCAATATCTCACGGTAAAAGTCAGCTCTCCGCATCCAACCGATTCTTTCCCCTGGTAGAATACTAACTCTCTAATGACCGCACGATGCTTGAAACAAGGTGTTATGTTAACAGAAGCACACAATCAATGTATTTTATCACAAGGCTCAAAATATTACTCTCCATATCAGAGATTTTGTTTATCTTATACATTGCTCATTGAGGAACCCCCATTTCCATTAGTGACTCAGAGTACTTAAGGTCCCCATCCCTTTGCTGTTGTTCTATTCCTGCATACGGTCTAGATACTGGATTAAGAACCCATCGAGGCTTTTCACAAGGCTCAAAATATTACTCCCCATATCAGAGATTTTGTTTATCCTATACATTGCTCATTGAGGAACCCCCATTTGCATTAGTGACTCAGAGTAAGGTCCTCATCCCTTTGCTGTTGTTCTATTCCCACATGTAGGGATAATGAATTAACCCTTATGCTGCTGGTGGCTAATTTGGCCAATACAAAATAATGCAAAAAAACTTTTAAAAAATGACTGAAACCCTGGCACATGGGTACTCATCTGAGAGTGCTCAGCGAGAGTTATCCAATGAATACCAACATGACAGGGTTTAGATGGTTTTCAAAAATCTTTGTATCCTTGTGCTTTGGACGAAAGTAGCCTCAGCGTTGGAAGGGTCAGTATTCTGTATGTTATGAACCCACTGAGGCTCAAAATATTGCTCCTCATGTCAGAAACTTTGTTGGTATACATTGCTCGTTGAGGAACCCCAATTTGCATTAGTGACTCAGAGTAAGTTCCCCATCCCTTTGCTGTTAGACTGTTGTTCTATTCCTGCATACGGTAGGGATAATGGCGTGGCGCCGTCTCTCCCAAATGAATTGTGAGATGGATGGTGTGTAATTATTGATGTTGCGTCCCTGCTGGAATGGAGTGCCAGTTCTGGTATAAATCAGTGGATTAGTCAACCAGGGATTTAGTGTTGCGTGATTCATATGACAATAATTAACCATTTCATATCCAACATAGGCATTAAGGTATATATCAATCAGTCTCTCGATCAACACTTGTCCTTGATATGGTTCATTTGGATCTATATGCTATGGTACATAGAAATAACTTTGGCATAAAGTGGAAACATATATATATATATATATATATATATATATATATATATATATATATATATATATATATATATATATATATATATATATATATATATATATATACATATATATATATATATATATATATATATTTATATATATATTTGAAAAAGGACTGTAAGTGAATATATATATATTTGAAAAAGGACTGTTAGTGAAATGTCTTTACCAGTTTTTCGGCACTTATTAGTTTCCCTTGTGCAGTTTCCTAAGTTTTAGTGTCAGTCCCCTTATAATACTTAGCAATTATAAAAACATGATTTTTACCTAAGCCAAAGTCACTGTGAACACTCTCACAAGACTCGAGCCATGTGAAGATAGTGAGAGAAAGCCAGCAGTTGACACGCCAGTCTGTCATCACATTCTCATTTTAACCACAGGTCTACGACTATCCCCTGGCAGAAACCAGTTGATGTTTTAACCCATTAACACTCAGAGAGGCCAAAACAGACCTGACGATTTGGTATTATACTTCAAAAGGCACACCCTTCGTGACCCTTGAAAACATTTGATGGAGAAATGTTTCTCTGATGCTAAACAACAACTTCCCTTCAAATATTTTGTGAAATTTTAATTTATTCCCAAGTTATTTTTAAAAGTATGAAAGTAGCAGACGATACTTTTCTGTAGCAACCCTGAGTGTGAACGGGTTAATTTCCTTGGTATGACCATCATTTAGTAGTCGACCTGTGGCAGACCTGTGGTTGACCATTAAGAGTGTTCTACCATGTGTCTGTCATGATGTGTGGTAAGAATGTGGTAGTTATGTGGCATTGCCTAGATTGTGGTAATTAATTGGGAGACCTTAGGTTATAGACCAATCACTAGACAAACTTCACCACAGAACAACCTAGTTTCTGCCATATGTGGCACAAAATATTCTAGGCAGGCCTCGACGCTAACTCAAAATGATACTGGCCCTGTAGGACCAGTAACACCTAGCATCTACTGATCCTGCAAAATTTTTACTGGTCCTACATTTTTTCTTTAACATATAACAAGAAAGAACATGGGATAAAATTCACCACAACACTTATCTTTATAAATTTTAACTTCATTTATTTCAAAAACATTTGGGGACATTCTCGGGGGGGGGGGGGGGGGGGGAACTTTTTAACAAGAATGTCTCCAAATGTTTACTGGGCCTGTAGGACCAGTTGAAGTCTTTTTTTACTGGCCCGAAACTGTTTTTGGGAATTTTTACTGGCCTGGGGCCATAGGTTCAACCTTAGCGTCGAGCCCTGCTAGGGTAAATGCGTCTCGGTGACTGGCACACCCCCTTTGACTGACTGATTCCTCTCATCTAAATGCTGGAATTCTACATCCCTGTTTCCCTCATTCTCTGCTGATTTATTTTCGGCTTTTGTCTTTGAAGTTGTTTTCAGCTGCTGCCATCTCACAATGTCCGATTCCCTATTTCCTGTATCCCATCTCTTGTTTCGTTATCAGCCTAGACTCACATGTCAGTCCTGCCATTATGCCATCTTTCAGTTCCTTTTTTATCTAGACTAACCTGCCAGTTCATTTTGAATGTTATCTCATTTCCTTTTCTAACTAGACTCACCTGCCAGTCCCTTTTAAATGTTATCTCATTTACTTTTCCGTCTAGACCCAACTTAGTTTTGATAGCAAAATTTGACAACAGAGACAACAGAGACTATGAACTCTATTGTGCTTGAGGGAAATGTGTGCATACTATGCCATAGTGTAATATTTGTGTAATATTTGTACTCTGTCATACCCATCAACTGTATAAACATATTGTATAAAATGTTTGAATAATCCAATTTAGGGATTGCGATCCGCCGCTGAGCATCGGTGCAGATTTATAACCTCCCCGAGGGTGTTTGTTGCAAAACTTTGGTTAAAGTCACCAAGGCGGCAGCTTTGCAACAAACACCAATGCTCAGCAGTGGATCTTAATGGCTATTATAGCGGGTTTGAGTGATACAAATTTATCATACAACTGATTACTATTTTTGAGTGTCTCCTAGATCTATGATACTTGTGATAATAACCAACACATAGGCACATACACTAGAAGCCTATGTCTCACCTTTAAACAAGGCCTGCCATACCATTCTATGTGAGTCGTGAAGAAAATTCTAGTGAATTGGTGTAAAAATCTTTGGTCATCTGTAGGTTTGGGACATCTCGTCATTTGATACTATGTTTAGAAAAAACATTAAATATGAATGGAAAAGGGTTGCTGAACGGGTTTCTGATCAACATTAGTTCCCCCAAACTATTTTCTTATGATGCTTTAGGAAGAGGTATTTCACTAAAACAATCATGCATTCTTGGGGCGGCTGTAGTGATGAATTGGTTAGGGCCTGGGGCTTATTGCAGTGGCCAATAGAGAGAGAAACAGAACCAGATATTTAGGATCAAGGGATTCTCATTTATCTCAATGTATCTAATTCTCTTGCTGCTGACGACAAGGCAATAAACTAGAGTAGATGAGCCAATACTCGTTTAACCCATTCATGCCTGCAGATCTACGTCACAAGTGTCGTCAGGACTTGTCATACTTTTTCAAATTATTTTGGAACGAAGCATAAATTTGAAAAATATTTGAAGCAGAGTTGTAGATAGAGTTTTAATGAACATCTCCCCTTCAGATATAATTCAAGCATTTGATTTATAAGAGAGATATCGCCAATTAAGTCAGGCGGTTTGGGCTGTCACATGCTTGAATTGATTCACCCCTTGGCATCTGGAGTGCACTCATTGTGAAATATCAAATTTTGTTTATTGTCCCGTTTTCTGCCATGGTCTACACTCAAAGTCTGACAACTTTTAACCCTTCCAATGCTAAGGTTACTTTCCTCCAAAGCACAATGACACAAAGACTTTTGAAAACCATCTAAACCCTATCATGTTGGTATCCATTAGAAAGCTCACGTTGAGTACTTTCAGATGAGTACCAGTATGCCAGGGTTTCAGTCATATTTTAGGTTTT
The DNA here is from genome assembly GCA_963942565.1 of Maea johnstoni. Lineage (NCBI taxonomy): Eukaryota > Metazoa > Annelida > Polychaeta > Spionida > Magelonidae > Maea > Maea johnstoni. The sequence goes on along the minus strand of OZ012695.1, from coordinate 27,170,674 downwards.
TTGCATCATTTTGTATTTGCCAAATTTGCCACTAGCAGCATAACTCATCAAATAATTATGTTTGAAAACTATTTGAAAGGGATTTGTTCATCGTCTCACAAGTTTTAACTTAAATCATCAAATACAGTTATGTTTGAATTTTGATTATTGTCCTATTTTCTGCCGTATTTAGGCTAACTCGTCTCTAGCCAGTTTTAACCCTCACAGCGCGGCTCACAAGCGGTGCCCGGTTTCAAAAAGCTACTTACGTTTGCGCCACACGAGCCCTGCCCGGTCTGCATGGCGGCCGATCGCAGGCCGCCGCCATGTTGGTTAACTTCGATTAATCTAGAAGTTATCCAACATGTTTGGCGAAATAACTTGAGAATAGGTGAAATAAATATCTCACCTATTCTCACATGTCTTTCTTTGTCAGATTGACAAAGGAAAACATTAATAATAGTAATAATTCAACAGTAGGGATGGGGACCGTTGAGAATTCTACGGTTCGGTTCGGTTTTCGGTTTTGCTTCTACGGTTCGGTTTTATCACGGTTTCCTAAACGGTTTATTAATGACATTTCTTGGATACGAAACTACGCAATGGAATGCGTGGCTGAACTTGCCTGAACTTGTAAGTTCCTATATACTAGTTCCCTGGCCAGTTTCTCTATGCTCAGAAGGCTTCTGCGCATAGTGAAAGTGGCCAGAGAACAGGAAGCGCCATTCATCGTGACTTTGAAATGGCTATTTGATGGGCGCACTTGACAGACATTGTGAGGCCAGCAGTGCTGACAGTTTTATTACGCCTCCAGCGTGCATAGAAAACCGAACCGCATGGAGAGGGGTCCAGTTTCAGACCGGTTAACCGCAATGCTCAGGCCGGTATCACATGTGGACCGGTCTCCGGTCCCCATCCCTAAATGATACTCACTGGAATCGATCTTTTGCGATGTTGACAGCGCTTCGCAGCTCGCGGGTGCTACTAAATCGAGTACTTCCAGTTTTGTATTTCGATCGGAATTTGCTAATCCCTGACATCCTAAATTCAATAAAGTTAATTTTTATATCAAATGGATGTCAGGGAATAAGAATATGTACTTTATTTTCTGAAAAAAAAAGTGAAGTATGGGAAAAGATCGTTTTAGAACAAGTGCGAAGCAAATTTCTTCGCACTTTTTTCAAGCCGCCATTTTGAAAATTGGCATTTTTGCGGTCTCCTCGCCGCACTTTACACAATCAAATTAAATACTTCTCATGTTCTGATTGTAATGAACCAAACATTTTCCTAAAGCTGGGAAACAGCTTTATTGAAATATGTTGTTTTGGAAATAAATTGTATAGCCGTTTTTATGAGAGAGACTTGATAGGAAATAGGTACATGCAAACTGCAAACGAACTTCTAAATCGAATTAGGCGTAAACACTGGTAAACAGAGCTTGACAACGTGTGCTGACCATCATGTTTGAAGCCTTCGAAAAAGGCTATAACTGATGGTACAACACAAAATAAAGACACCATAAGGAGGATAACAAGGTAGGCAATCGAATCATGTTTTTATTTTTATTTATATTGTAGATTTTTAATGCTATGGGAATCTTAACTCCGAGTTGTCATGCCTGTGAGTTAGCGAAATTGGGAGTCACAAAATGGCCGCCACAAATCAACAGTTGTTTTTTGTGTTCAATTGTTGATTTGTGGTGCAAAACATGATCGTTTCTAAATAAAAATGATATGTATCGATTGAGGAGGTTTAAATTATAATAGATATTAATGTTTTACGTTTGATATTTTCTATTTTCATTGGTTTATAGCGCTCTAACATTGAGGAAGTTGATCTTTTAGAATTCTTTTTGATGCGCTGTCAGAATTCGTTTCTAGCCAAGATTTACTTGCATTCCCTTTGCTTTAGGATCGCTAAATGACAAAATAAAACAAAGAAACAAATACTATTTTTTCTATTATGCATCAGTTTTTAATAAGGATTCTGAATATAACATTTTTGAAAAGAAATACTCATGAAAAACTTGCGAAATCAAAGGCTAAAGTTGGGTTAATGCATTTTGAAAACCTGATTTTTCATTAATGATAAATCAAAACCAGCATGGTCTCTACAAAACTTAAGGTTTACACTGATCAAACTTAATATAAACTATTAGAAATATCTACAAAAGAAACATAATTAAAAAGAACAAGAACAGTAGTTTCAGGTAGTATATTTTATTTCAAATATTTTGATTATAATTTTGCCTTTATGGCAGGATTAAGTTACACCACCCTGACAGCCCCATAGCAATGCAACGTAATTTGTTGCAAAGAATCTATTCAGTATGAGGGACAAGCCCCCGTCCAGCATAATAGCACAATAAGGGTTAAGTGATGGAGGAAATTGGAGTACCCCATGGAAACCACCACAAGCTACATTTGAAAACTATTTGAAAGGGAATTTGTTAAATCCATCTGTAATATTTC
>OZ012695.1:27150724-27163224 GCA_963942565.1 Maea johnstoni | reverse complement strand
CCATGACATGCTAGTAATCCACGCCATCTGACCTAAGGCTGGGACCAGTGCTATCCACCATAAATAAGGTAAGAAACTTTTTACCAAAAAAAAAACCCACCACAATTTTCGATCAAAGGGAACACAGGAGAAGCAGATGGCATAACACGCAAATAACAGACAGCAAGGAAAATCCGACTCACACCAGCTGACGCTGACAGCGTCCCTCTTGTTTATTGTCCGAAAACACTGTATATAAACGATACTGTACAATACAGACTAAAACGCATAAGAAATTAACCAAAGAACATGAACAAGGAAATGCAGCAGGCAAAGAACAACTGTTCAACACCAGCTGACGCTGACAGCGTCCCTCTTGTTTTTTTTCAAGGGAGACCACAAAGTTACAGTTTAAAGCCATAAATGTGTACTTACTTATTGAAATAAGGCATGAAATCATCGGAGACCACAATATATATTTAAATAGATAAATTTGTATTTACACTTTTGAAAAAGGCTAATAATTATTATGCAATGTCATTGAAATTAAAGTTAGGGGAAATAATCATTCATTTGCTCTTAATTGACAATTTAAGAAATTCCTCACAAAAAATTGAGTGTTCTGACCCATGATTTTAGAGTTTTTACTGGTGAACAAATGATGCCCAGACATCCTCCTGGCTAAGACCCTGCAGTGACATGCCTCTAGGGATAGGTATCAGTACTTGATACCCATATTGAATGGGAAGAAGCATCATATCAAAAAGTTTGTGTATCGTGTCATATGGTTAAGATATATAAAATTTGAATTTTACTTGATTGCTAACTGGACATCTCTGCATAAAAGCAGTTAGTGATTTATAAGTAACATTTTTGTAGCTGACAGTAATAAATTTAACAGAATTAGGTCCCAGGGAAGCAGGCAGTATCAATGAAAATACTGTTAACTCTTTAATGCTAGTTAACGCCAAAAGGCGTCGCCGTATCTACTGTCCTTAATCCAGCGGAACGTGTTTTAGCGTCACCACTGAAACACCCCTTTATCCCGCGGGACGCCTTTTGACGGCGTGTATAACGGCTTGCGCAACATTGTAATGCAATGCAGTATACTGCAGTGTATTACAATGTTGCGGGGAGGAACCCCCAATACAGCGCTGGAGAGTATGACGCAACAGAGCGCTGGGGGTTAAAGAGTTAAGATATTGTATCATGCAGGAAATATCAATACTTCACAGTACTGTGAAATAGTTCACATGACGTATTGTACTGTGATGATCCCTGCATGTTTCTGTTCCTGCTTCCCATATCTAGTCAATGTGTCTGCCGCACAGTAAAACCAACTAAAAAAAAAGTAAAGTAAAGTAATCTTTATTTTAAGTCGGTATATCAATTACAAGAAACACAAGCTACTAAACTAAAGGCTCTTGACCGACTGGACCAACGGCTTAAAGTGCCTTCCGAAACTACCCTTCTGATACTGTTTAGAGAGGACATAGCTAGGACCTAGATCCAACCTCTCTTTTGGACTAGTAATTTGTTTAAAAAACTCCCTCCGATACAGGCAAAAATTCCATGAAGAACTCATTTTAAAAAAAAACCTTTTTGGACTAATAATCATATCTTCTCATAACAACCATCTTCTAAGACTTGGCTAAACTAGGCTAAACTTAGTTGAAAAAGGCTAAGGCTTAAAAAAAAGTTGTTTGTTTCCTGTAACCCTACCCTAACACGTTTTTATTCAAAAGAATCCCTACCCTAAAGTTTTTATCGCCCTCCCAACTCCCAATCAACGTAAAACATGCATAAAACACATGTTTTTGACCAAACGGGCCGTTACAGGAAACAAACAATTAATTTTTTTAGGCCTAATGAATGTAATGCTGACAAGCAGAAATTTTGTTAATTACTGTTTTAGACAGGCATTTTTGTAATCCAGGCTAAGATCCTGCTAGTCTTTAGTAAGACTTTTCAGAGCAGAATATAACTTTCTTCTTGCCCACCAGATGGCATGACTGTATGTCATACACATGTACTGGTACATAGTGAGAATTGATTGCTACACATGACTGGTTGTGTAGGAATAAAGCTAGACATATACGGGACATAGAATTAGATGGTTGACCACTGGCCTGGGGCCTGAGGGGTACTTCGATAATAATGATGATAATAGTGATAGTAATAACAATGATAGTATAATGATGATATTATAAATAATAATAGAACTAATGATAGTGAAAGATAGTAATAATAATAATGATAATAACAATAATAATGATAATAATGATGATAATAATGATGATAACTATAATAATAATAATAATAATAATAATAATAATAATAATAATAATAATAATGATAATATTAATAATAATAATAATAATAATAATGATTATAATAATAATGATAATAATAATAATGATAATGATAATGATAATAATAATAATAATATGATAATAATAATCTAAATCAAATAGAGTAATATTTTTAAGCAACATAAACACCAGCTTTCACATTTAATATTGCTTTGTTATCAAGATATTTTCATGTGTCATAACGTGTATGTTTTAGATATAAATTTACATTAATTTTTCAGCAGTCAGACTCTTGCACTGTAGTGAATCTATTGTATTCCTGTGCCTCAGTGCAGTATATTGTACTGAACTGTACTGTACGATACACAGTGTAGTGTATAGGATATTGCAGATTCAGCATTCAACATCGCGAGAGATGTATGAATTAATGATGACATCTTTACTATGAATAAGTAGGATTTTGATTTAATCTGATTATTTCAATCATACGGATAAAGGATGTTATGAGATATTGACTACCTATTCATGGCTATTTTGGTGATATCTCTCAAACAAAAGCAATACAGTATATATATAGAGCATACTTGAATGTGAGTTGTGTTCATTAAAACTCTATCTACAACTCTTTTTCTAGTAGTTGAGGAATAAATGCTTTATTCCAAGGTTATTTTTAAAAGTATGACAGGTCTAGAAGACACGCTTTAATCCTTAATAGTCCAAATTGTAATTTTCCTCTAGATGTCTGATGCCAAATTGTGATGGGGATTATTGGCCAAAATCCAGTACCATGTTGTTCATGTTTGACGATATTGTAATATTTTGGTCCACCACAGTCATGTGTCACATCAACATGAACCTTGAATCAAGCAAAATATTTTGACAACCAATTGCCTAATTTTCCAGCTATGTAGGGGGTCTATTAGATTTGCGAGCCAGGCTTCTCTTTAAATGAATTTGATTATCTCGCATGCATACATGCGTGCACGGTTCTCTAGGTTAATTATGTTAATACCATAAACTCATATACGTGTGTGGGCATTGGAAGGGTTAAGTAAAGGGTTGAGTAGATCTCCAGGCATAACTGAGTTAACCCTTTTACTGCTGGTGGCTAAACTGGCCTTTACAAAATGATGCCAAAATCCTGAGAAATCACTAAAACCCTGGCATATGGGTACTCATCCGAGAGTAGTATGCAAGAGCTATCTAATGAGTACCAACATGACAGGGTTTTCTCAAAATCTTTGCATTCTTGTGCTTTGGACTAAAGTAGCATTATTATTAGCATTGAAAGGGTTAAGACAGTTACAGGATTCACATCATTGCATGCCTGAGCTCACATATTGATAGTGCATGCCAGTGATAAAATCATGATTTCTGGTATTGATCCCTGCATTTTTAGGCGTCTGTGAAATGGTTGCCATTTACCTATTCCAGACTAGATCACATATATGTGTGTGTGTGTGGCATTGGAAGGGTTTTATAAAGTAGATCTCCAGGCATGAATTGGTTAAGACAGTTTCGGGATTCACATCATTGCGTGCCTGAGCTCACATATTGATAGTGCATGCCAGTGATAAAATCATGATTTCTGGTATTGATCCCTGCATTTTTAGGCGTCTGTGAAATGGTTGCCGTTTACCTATTCCTGAGTAGATCTCGGTGCCTGTACTAACACTCTATTGATTGTCTGGCTCTGCAAGAAAGACACTATCTTATACATGTTTCTATTCATGGGGTAGGTTAGGTATGATGAAGATGCAATCATAGGCACATCATAGTCCACAGGGTCTGACACTAAGATTGCAGGCTAGAGGCCCGAACAGGTCTTTTGATTAAAATAAGCGGTCAAAAACAGGATTTCTGGTTATTATACATACTATTTTGGCCCCCTAATCTGAAAATTTTAGGGGCCCACAGCAAAATCTAGGGGCCCCTGGGAAAGTCGAACCCTGATAGACACTAATGCTATAATCTAGAGGAATCCTAGCATCTTTGTGATAACCATAAACATCTCCATAATCACCTTCGGTACGTCATAATCATTATCCCCAGGGGACCCCAACACAGTCTTAGCCAGGATTTAGATATTACCCATCTAAAACAACAGTCACAAAAGTTCTGCCTGCTCAAATTTAGCCATTCAGTTACTTCTAAATCTTAATACCACTTATATTTAATTGTGTCAATAACTGAATAAGAGCAATTTATACTTCCAAGAATGTCGTGGACTGTTAGGAAATATTTGGTTATTACCCCAAAATGTCATAATCAAAGATTTTCGCTTGTGCTAAAAGGAGGTTTTCAGGAAATTGTCTGCTCAAAAGACAACCCTGGATTAGGACTGTCATTGATATGGCAAGTATCGATCGATCGAAATAATTTTTCCAATTAATCGAAACAAATATTATGTCAATTGTTATGTCATTTAATCGAAACACATTTTCTCAGCCTTTTACGCCATTTTTAGCCAACGCTAATAAGAACTTTGAAGAGAAACTCCAGTATTCAATCAAAAAGTGTTGAGAAAACCTTCATTGTCTTTGCATTATGAGAATCCTAAGATTCTAGCCACAAAAATAGTGCGGAACATGTGAAAATATTCTATTAGTGCAGTTCTTCAAAATTGAATCGAAATAATCGGAATCGAAAAATAAATGTCAATGATCGAATCGAAGAAAAATGGATGTCAATGACAGTCCTACCCTGGATGTATCCTGGCTAAATCCCTGGTTAGGATAGGCTTTATGAATGATCAATTTGATGAAGGAATTACTAGGCGGATCATGTGTAGGCATTTTGGCTTTGTATGCCGAGAGTTTTAGGGTATTTGCTATACTAATATTACTAACTAAAGGTTTAGAATGCCTTCTGTTTAACAGAAATTCAAGATTCATGGCATCTCGATTTCAAAATGTCACTCAGTTTTTTGTACATCGATTTTTTGGCTCCAAGATTTCCCTTATGGTTGCCCAACAGCCGACAGACCAATTTGTAGTATGACATATCGACTATTCCCACTTGTTTTTGTCTTGCATTTTGAAAGAAAAATGTTACTCAGGAAACTACCAATTGCTTGCCTTCAAAGACATTCTTAATTTCTCAAGTTATTGTCAAGAATAATATAATATAGAACCAGATGACATTTTAAAGAAATTATTATGCATGCTTGGGTTAAATTATTTTCCAAAATATCATAGGTCCGGATGACACTTTTCAGGAGACCTTTTGGCAGGAAAGGGTTAAAGTTAACACGTCCATGGTGCACTTGAAGCAAATGTGTATAGAGGAATATTCCTTTGAAATAGAAATGAAGTTTGACCAATCAAATTATAATGAAATGGGGGAAAATATAAAATGAATTGAAATGAAGAGGCGATGGGAAAAATACTGTATGCCATTAATAGAAATAATTGTACAGAATGGAACTGTTCTGGTGTATATTCTGTAAAAACAAACATTATATTGCACATTTTGCAATATATTTTCATGGTGCACTTGGTAAGTAAAGGGTTACACTAATCTTGTCCTCAGAACCCCTGGTGGGCCTGCTAATTCCTTTAGACTGATTGTAAGGAAGAGTTATGTATAGCAGAGCACTCATGCTCAGCAGTTTCCGTGAAAATGGCCGTCTAGATGGTTTAGTAGCATGGATTAAATGCAGCATGGTTTTCATGGATATTCAGGGAAAAGGTATTAAATAGCTTTGTTGCGATAAGCACCAATCCTGTGCATATATCCCTAATGAAGCTTCAACATGAAAACATCCTCAATATAACCGGCACTTTGTGTCTTCCCTAAATGTTGAGGCCGTTTTTGGCATTCTTATATTGGATAACACAAAGATAAGAGACAGCGATAGAGTAGATATGGAAAACCTGTGAGTTAGTATGATGAAGTCAAGCATTTTTAGCAGCCATTTTAACCCTTATACGCTGCTAGTGGCTAATTTGAGCAGGACAAAATGATGCAAAAAACCTGGAAAATTACTCAAACCCTGGCAAATGGGTACTCATCAAAGAGTGCTCAGCGAGAGCTATCAAATGAATACCAGCATGACAGGGTTTAGATGGTTTTCAGAAATCTTTGCATCCTTGCGCTTTGGATATTAGCAGCCTCAGCAGTGGAAGGGCTAACCCCTTTGTGTCTGTACCATCCAAAAGCACCATGACTATTTTGACAATATCTTTGTTGCCATTGCAATTTTTCTGAAAATATTTGAGACAGAAATGCTTATCAGAACCTTACCCACAACTCCTCTTCAAATATTTTCTGAATTTACACTTTGTTCGAAAGTTATCCTCAAAAATATCACCAGTCCAGACAGCACTTTTCATAGAGATTTCAAGGCATGTATGCGTTAAGCTACTGTCAAGGAGATCTCTTGGGATGACTGCGTTTTGAAGCCATTGATTTTTTGCTGCTTTACTATTTAAAGCATTCACACCCCAAGACGGTTGCACATAATGAGGATACCTTAGGAAGGAGAGTGATATTACCATGGTAGTGTGCACATCCTGAGACATATTTTTTCAGAAAACAAAAATCATGGATTCAGTCATGTTTGAAAATATTTGAAGAGGGATTGTGAGACCAAACAGCAATAACAATTGCCATTTGAATATTTCTAACCTGACAGGAATAACAATTGTCATTTCAACATTTATTTCTGAAAATCTTGCTTTGTTATCAAGTAATTTGTATATGCGTCAACCAAGTGTATGCCCTAGAAGTGTGTGGAATATACAAATAATTTATGAACAAATGGTCCTCAGGAAATTTCATGAAACACAACATTGTAAGAACTCTTTTCCTCGAATGATTTATGGACAACTGGTCCTCAGGTGATAAAACACATCTTTAACCCTTACACTGCTGGTGGCTAATTTGACCATTACAAAATGATGCAAAAAAACTTAAAAATTACCGAAACCATGGCAAATGGGTACTCATCTGATAGCACTCGACGAGGGCTTTCATATGAATACCGAGATGACTTGGTTAGGATGATTTTCGTATTTTTTCCCATTTTTGTGCATTTGATGAAAGTAACCCCAGCATCAGAAGGGTTAATTCAGTTCTTTTCCTCAGAATTTCTTTATTTACATAGAATTCTACTTCTGTACGAGTTCACCCAGAAGCTAAGAGCGTGGTTGGTGAGAAGCACGTCCAAGATGCCCAAAGCCGCTTGCTTCCCGCTTGCAGTCGATAAAATCTTTCAATTTGATTTTGCGCTATCTCTGTGAATTTCCTATAATCTCTGCAGAGATGCCTGAAATAGCAGCAGGCATGTGCAGTGTGAACTGATAAGTACCCATGCTATAGGAACTGTATGGTGGTCTTAGTAATGTTATATAGCCATTATACTATAGGTATTTAGTGGATTAATTTACACTAGCCTTATCAGACCAGTACATTCCAGAAACAGATCGGCAAAGACATCTAAAAAAGGCAATTCAACATGTTTGAAAGAGAAGCTTTTAGCAATTTCTTACTGAAAATATCCTGTGAAACCTATGAGCACTGCTGCACACCACGACAATTGTTGTGGTTAGCAGGATAAGGGTTAACTCTTATGCTGCTGGTGCTTAAAATGGCCAGTTCAAAATGATGCAAAAAAAACTGGAAAATGATTGAAACCCTGGCACATGGTACTCATCTGAGAGTGCTCAGTGAGAGCTATCCAATGAATACCAACATGAGAGGGTTTAGTCTATGCGTCCCTGGGCTTTGGACGAAAGTAGACTCAGCATTGGAAGGGTTAGAAATATCATAGCCCACTGAAAACATACTATGTCACTATATAGTTCATTTGCACCAATAGTCTCCTGAACAACCATTTTAACCCATTGACACTTAGAGTTTCTCTAGAAGGTATCGTCTGCCACTTTCATACTTTCAAAAATAACTTGTGAATAAAGCAAAAGTTCACAAAATATTTGAAGGAGAGTTGTTGTTTGGCTTATAATCAATATTTCTCCTTCAAATGTTTTCAAGAAAATGCTCTTTTGAGTAAAATATTATTTCCAAAATCGTAAGGCCACTTTTGGCTGCTCTGAGTGTAAATGGGTTAAGACAATTCAATTTCAAGTAGATGCATTTGAAACAGCCTTTAATTGCTGCCATTCGGTTAATGAACTTAAGTTCATGTTTGGATTTGTGTTTTTGTCCAATATGCTTTAATCTTAAATATCCATAATAATTTTCAATTGTTTTTTGACAGAGGTATAAAACACAGACCCTGAATTCTTGAAATTGATGTCAATTGAGGAAACTTGAGAAATAATTGATTGGAATGAAATTTTTCCCCTCTAAGAAAATCCTTTCAGAGATTTTCAATATTTTTTTTGAGGTAATAAATCAAAATTTCACACTATGAAGGCATTATGGTTGATGTTTTCCTGGAAATTCATCACAACTTGTATCACAACAGACTGAATATTGCTTTGCCATGGAGAAGCCAATGGCACCCTGAGCTCTCTTAACCCATTCACACTTAGAGCTCCACCAGAACCTAACGTCTGCTACTTTCATACTTCTGAAAATAACGTGGAAATAAAGCAAATTCTCACAAAATATTTGAAGGAGAGTTGTTGGTAATATTCTGATAAACATTTCTCCTTCAAATATTTTTGTTAAAAACGCTTTTGTGAGGAAAATATCAACAAAATAGTCAGGCCTGTTTTGGCCGCTCTGAGTGTTAATGGGTTAAATTGTCACTGCATACTGAACCAAACTGTTGGTTTATGTTTTATTTATAGACAGCTGCACTGGGCATTGTGGGATTAATAGGCCTGTCAGAGCTAATCTAAAGCGGTCATTTAACTCTTAAATGCCCTATGCCCCTTATCCCTTATGCTACTGGTGGCTAATTTGGCCAATACAAAATGATCAATGTGAAAACCTGAAAAATCACTGATAGCCTAGGTACTCATCTGAGAGTACTCAGTGAGAGCTATCCAATGGATACCAACATGACAGGGTTTTGATAGTTTCCAAAAATCTTTACATCCTTGGCCTCAGCATTCGAAGGGTAGAAAGGCCTCATTTTGTTGGTAATATTTATTTGACCAAATTATCTTTAAGTATAGTGTTGATCGGAATTGAAAAAAGAATTCTCTCTCAGATATCTTTTAAATTGATAAATTATTAATATTTTTGAATTTATAAAATATCACAATGTTAACACTAGTCTTATCAGACTAGTTGATTTGACATATTTGAAGAAGCTACCCAACTAAAAACTATCCTTGAAACATCTGCAACAGAAAATTACCCTAGAAAGAGCTTCAACCTTAGGGGGAGTTGAGCATAAAATGGTTAAAAAATAGCAACACTGAGGAAGGCTGGAGCCTCTTTCATAACAAGATTTTCCTCTTGTGGGAGTACTTGATAAAACATGTTGCATTGTTCAAAGTGTCATTACTAATAGATTTATGTTTAGGGACACAGTCATTATTTTCAGCTTAATGAATTCCCATAGATTTATCACCATGAAGGCAATAGTCTGGGAGGAAAATGGTGATTAGGTGTGTTATGTTATTGATTAACAAGAGAGTGGGCGAAATATGATGTTGGTCTTTTAGGAGTGTTATGTTATTAACTGAGAGAGGAGTATGTAAAATATTATGTAGTTGATGATTATACTGGTCATGTTTTATAATGGCATTCAGGGCTCGATATTAGGGGGTGCCAGGAGCCCAAACTCCCTTGAATTCTCCTTTGGCTCCCTCAAATTTCTGCAGGCAGCCCAGAACAGAACAGAACACCTTTAGGTAATTTTTGAAGACGCAGTTGGGCTCCTTGGAAAAATCAGACACAAAGATTTGGAATTTCGTTTGGCGTCACTTTTTCCCACATTAAAGTTATGTTTTGATTAGCTGGTCGTAGATGTTGGCGGAAACTGTAATAGGTATGTAGGGAAAATGCCTAGCTATATAGTCTTAGCCATTCAAATTATTTGTCAGTTTTTGAATTGAGAATTGAGTTTTTGTTAAATTCCGAAGTTATTCCCAAAAATACCAAAGGTGCAGACAAACTTTGTCAAGAAGAACACCAGTCATGTATGGGTTAAGCAGCAAGGTATCTCTTTCAAATCATGGAAATGATTCATATTTCTCAATGTGACACCTGGCTAGCAGAGTAATCAATTGTTGATGTGAGTTGTCCAAGGAAATCTAGCTGTTAATCCATCTTTCTGCAATTCAATCTAACTAATGTACAAAAGGTTCATTTTCAGGTAACAGGGGGAGAAATAATGGGCGACTTACAGTAATAGAAAATAAGGCATAATATTTCCATCTATTCTGTGATACTTCACTTTATTGATATGATAGAAATGTTCTATTTTAAGCTAATTCCTATCATTGAATGTTTATATTGTGTTCCTGTTTCCAACAATTGCCAAAATTCATTGTCATATTACCCTGTATATTTGCATCTAGCTCATTATGACCATTTCTGCTAAAATGCTAAAGAAAAAATCTATTTCATTCCCATCTCAATATCTTCACCTTTATATGTTTATCATTATATATATTGTATTATATTCTACTAGCCAACAATGGCGAAAATCCCTTTGTTACCAGACCATATATTGTTGCATACCCATAATGACCATTTTTTTTATTACTGAAAAATGAGGTTCTGCATTTTCCATTTCTCTTCAGTATATGTTTTCTCCTCCATTATTTAATATTTTGTCTTGTATTTTCTTATCCAACAATGGCATTAATTCCGTTGATACCCTATATATTTGCATCTTACCCATTATGACCATTCCTGCCGAAAAAGAAGTTCTTCCTTTTCTTTCCCCTTAAAGGGTTCTCTTATATATTATTTAACCTTTTGTATTGTATTCATCTATCTAACAATTGTCAAAATTCAATTGTTACCAGAACCCTGTATAAATGTTGCATCTTGTGACTGCATTGAGAACACTTCTGCTGAAAACCAAGATTCTCCTTTTCATATTATTTAGCATTTCTTAAATTATCCATTCTCCTATCCAACAGTGGTCAAAATCCCATTTAGAACCCTTTATTATTGCATCTTGTGACCATTACGAATATTTCTGCTGAAAACCAACATTCTCCTTTTCATATAATTTAACATTTCTTACATTGCATAATCCATTCTTTCCAACAATGGTCAAAATACCATTTAGAACCCTGTATTGTTGCATCTTGTGACCATTACAAACATTTCTGCTGAAAACCAAGATTCTCCTTATCATATAATTTAACGATTCTTACATAATCCATTCAAAATCCCATTGAGAACCCTGTATTGTTGCATCTAGCCCAATATGACTATTCCTCAGAAGGCCAAGGTCTTTCTTTCTTTCATTATCTCCTCTCATGGGTGTTTGCTTATTTTATATCCACACGGCCGGTTTTATCAGCTCCAGTGCCAGGACGGATGTGTTCTGAATACGAAATAAGCACATTTGTTTTACTATCAACTCTAAAATTTAATCATGGTGGAAATACTCTCGTTAGGTGCCGGGCCTTTTCATGGCCGGCAGATCATTCTAAAACAGCTCCGGCCTCTTCAACCAATCACTGAGGCTACGCCGGGTGAATGCTAAATAGAGCCGCACTGGGACCTGTCAGGTACCAGCGTGGCTCATACATAGCAAATACATCTACTGCTTGTGTGAACTCAGGAGCTGTATGGTACAGGAAAAAACACAAAGAAAACCACTCATTCATGCTCAGAATGGCTGGGTTATGTATATATATATATATATATATATATATATATATATATATATATATATATATATTATATATATATATATATATGTATATATATATATATATATATATATATATATATATATATATATATATATATATATATATAATATATATATATATACTATAACTATATATATATATATATATATATATAAATATATATATATATATATATATATATATATATATATATATATATATATATATATATATATATATATATATAGTTATGTATATATATACATATATAGTTATGTGTGTGTATGTGAAGATTTCATAGGATTTAGTTTTATGTTATGATGAACTATAGACTAGAAGTATGATGCTTTAAAGCTAATAACTTTCAATGATTTGTTGGTTTGGATCACGAGGTGATCATGGATTGTGAAATCTATCCCCATTCCTTGTTGCAGAGGATATCAATGAGTTAGCATCGTTCTGCACGATCCCC
>OZ012695.1:27144997-27150524 GCA_963942565.1 Maea johnstoni | reverse complement strand
ACCAAATATAGAGCTGAGATCCTTATGTCAAATGAGCATCCAGTTATAGATTAATCGGAAAACTAATTATAGAGCTGAGATCCTTATGCAGCTTAATCAAGATAAATAGAAGGGGAAACATATTAGAGTTTTATTAATAATAGTGCAGCATGACCTTATTTTCAATTTTGTTAAATCAATTCAATTTGTTGATTTATATATATATATATATTATATATATATATATATATATATATATATATATATATATATATATATATATATATATATAATATATATATATTATATGTATATATATATATATATTATATATATATATATATATATATGTATATTTATATATATATATATATATATATATATATATATAATATATATATATATATATTATATATATATATATATATATATATATATATATATATATATATATATATGTATATTTATATATACATATATTTATATATATGCATATATATATTTATGTCGAATGAGCATCCAGTAATAGATTACTTAGACAACTAATTATAGAGCTGAGATCCTTATGCAGCTTAATCAAGGGAAATGGAAGGGGAAACGTATTAAAGCACTCATTGTTTTGTTAGGCTTAGTTTTATTAATAAAAGTGCTGCATGAGCTTATTTTCAATTGTGCTAAATCAATTCAGTTTGTTAAAATATATCTAAAGGTTTGCAGGGCTCGAAATTAAGGGGTTCCGGGAACCGAGGGGTCCCTTGAAATCTCCTACAGCTCCCTCAAATTTCTGCAGGGACCCCAAAGATGTACTGGTTTCTATACACAACACCTTTAGGTAGCTTTTGAAGATGCAATTAGACTGCCTGGAAAAAAAACTTAATTTTGAGCCCTGGTTTATTATTTCACCTCTTGTATTGCATTCTTGTTCTTAGTGATTAAAGCACAAATTATCACCTTTGTTAGAACTAAAAAAAATTCTGTAGATTGACATTTTTGATGTAAATTTCTCCTAGATATTTAATGTTACTATTCTATACATGCAAAATCCAACATGATGCTGGCACTGTAATACATGTACATCCTTGAAACTAGCTACTTAGACAGTTTGAGGTCATTTCTTGTAAAACATATCACTTTGTCATGAGTCAGTTGGTTCAACTCTGGGGTCGCGCTTGAACTTGCTCTTTCCGCCATTGTGGTGAGGTCATTCTGTTCCATGTTGCTTTTTTTCCTGCATTATGCAACCTGAAATATGACTTGGATGGAATACCTCAAACTTACCTTCAATCCACATCATTTATCATTAACTATGTTGTTGCCATGGTGATTATAAAATATGAAGTTGAGGGTGACCTTTGAAGGAAGAATATTTTAAAGCGTAATCATACAAATATAGATATAAAAAGGAATGCATGGGAAGGGAATAATACAAATCTAGGATCAAAGCTTTTCTAAAATTAATCAGAAAAAACATTGAACACAAACTCATTTTGACTAACTTAACCCTTATGCTGCTGGTGGCTAATTTGGCCCATTCAGAATGATGCAAAAAAATATAAAATATGACTGAAACCCTGGCATATGGGTACTCATCTGAGAGTAATCAGCAAGAGCTATCTAATGAATACCAGCATGACAGGGTTCACAGGGTTTTCAAAAATCTTTGTATCCTTGCACTTTGGATGAAAGTCACCTCAGCATTGGAAGGGCTAGGAATAAAGAGGTAGAACTTCTATTTGGTCCAAAAGGGCAAAGGGTCATCGTAATGATTTCCTACCTTGGTGTTTCCTCTTGGAAGAATTCCACGTTGTTTGTGCGTCGTCGCCACAATGTAGCGAAGCTCATCTTGCGGCTGCTGTCTTCGGAGACGGATCGGTTGAGGAGGGTCGACGTCGCGCCGGGTTTGTGATCCGCGCTCGAGTCTTCGTATTGCACTTTCGTCTGGTACTTCACAGGAAAGCTGTGACTGGGCTCATCCTCATAGTAGGCCATTGTTGTGGTGCTCAAGACAACGACAAGAACAATGGAATGGAATTTATATTGTTCTATTCTTTTTATTGTTGCATTACTTGGATGCTGTATACTTGTTCTGTTGTACTGTTGTAGCTATGGTTCCTCACACCATTGGCAGGTGGTCACTATTGAGCCTTGATATGGTGGAAAAGTGGGGAAAAATGAAATTCCAAATTCAAATTTCAAATCCACTATCTTCTGCCTCAAACACTGTTTTCAGACTTATGATGTAATATTTTTCCTGAATCAATTTCTGATAAGTGCGTTGTTGGTAAAGAAAACACTGCTACAACTCCAGGTTATTGGAAATGAGTAATCCTTAGCTCTATAGGCTTATTGTTGACTACTCTCAGCAAGTATTTGAGCAACTTCAGGTATATTGCCAACAGTATAGTTTGACCCTTTAGAACAATATATTTGTATCGTACTTATGGCTTTTGACCATCAAATATTTGAGCAACCTCAGGTGAGAACCAATAATTTCAAAGTTTATCCCTATGATAACAATGGATTCCTATTGTTCTTTTGGAATATGAGCAACTAAATTCATAAATATTTGAGCAACCTCCGGTAAGGAGCAAAATTGTTAAATAAAGATAACAATAGTAATGTATTTCTATTGTTCTATTATTTGTAATATTTGTTTGTTTCCTTGTGTATTCTGGTTTCCTACTCCTTTTCCGTGTGTATGCTGTTTTTAGTACAACTTTAATAACTAGCTAGACACAATCTAGCCTAAATATGACAAAAAAGGTGAAGAGAAATGGAATTCCGAATCCAAACACCTGATCACGCTCACATGAATATATTTCCTCAGAGACAATGCGATTGCCATTTCGATGCAAGATTCACGTAAATCCATTGATCACTTTCCTAGAAGAAACACATCCAGAATGCATTGCACTTCCTGTTTGAGATCCCGCTGCCTTGCTGATCGGCAACTAGTCATATTGCTTTCTCACTCACGTACATTCCTTCCGCCTCTGCCGTTTTCAATATAAAGCAGTTATTGATTCTGCTTGTTATACAGGTTGCTGGGCACGCTGATATCCAAGTTAGACACCGAACCTGTATATTGAAGATGCAATCGATTTCCTGTTTTCTTCAGTTAAAGTTGGTTACCGCCTTTTCCAGATAAGAGACCTGCAAGAAAAAAGGAAAGAAATAATAGTTATTTTATGCATGATTTTTTTTGCAGATATATGATTAATTGCCCATTTTAGAGCAGATTGCCCAAGTAAGATTATGCTATCTAAGGATATATTTATGATTAAGATTGATTTCCACATAACCATGGCTTTTTGTAGATACTTTCCATAATCATTCTTCATTACCATGCTATAAGGAGGTATCTTGTCCCTACATAGAAAGCAAATTAAAGCATTAAATTTTACAAATTTTCTCTCTTTTTTCAATGAGACTTGAAGACCAAGAGGTCTGAATAAACCTGTATGCAAATTATGCAGTATACAGTAAAGAAATATAATTCCTGCAACTGTTGACCAGACATCTGCCAGTGCCTGGTTGTAAGAAAAAACATGGATAACATGTCAAAAAAATAAGCCAAGTACATTTATGACCCACATAGTTGTGAATCAAACAAAGTTATGATCAGTTGTGATGTCAGTCACCTGTGGTCACATCCATGCCCAGGAGACTGGGTGGCAATCAGGTGTGCGGTCGTGTATTATGCCCAGCCTGCACTAAATGCATTTAGTGCAGGAATTAACCCAGATCCTCCTGAACCCAGAAATGTCTGGCCGACTCTAAACTAACCTGCTGTGCAATAGCCAGGAAATATCTGTATACACTTTCTGACCTGCTAATGACCAGAGTTTGTCTATAGGACCCCACAGAGCATGTACATGACCGAAAGCAGCTCCACTTTAAACATCCCCTTAGAACTTCATTTTGATATATGGCAAGTTGGGGGTAACTCCTGTAAATTCAAGTTGTGCCACTAAAATCCTGAATGGTCAATTTTGTCTCAGGGGACCAAAAACAATGCAGTTGTCAGGCTAGGTTCTATTGAACAAGTCGGCAGTCCAAGGGTCAAGTGGTGAAACTGTACATATGGCCTCTAATCCACAGAGTGAAATGTGAAGAAGCTTCTGGTGAATTTTTAGGAGTCCTTGTTTTCTCCGAGTGTGCCATGATTCTCCACTCCATCACCTCTCTGACTTATCATGCCTAAACGACTATAATCAAGATTGCTTCCTCCCTTCACTCACCTTTAATCCTCCTAATCCTTTCAGGCTAAAAGTTCAGCTAGAAAAATGTCATCTGGATCATAGACTTAGCCTGTAGGGTATCTGGGCGTAATTTGGACATTTAAACCCTCAGAAGTTGCATGTTTAGGAGACCAAAATATTTTTAAGGAATTTCTTATAATGTGAATTTCAAATTTAGAGGGGTGTAGCCTCTCGGCAGGAATAGATCAAGAAATAATAAGATAAATGGCTGCAGGCTTGGGACACCAAAATACTTTTTTTTAGGAATTTCTTATAATGCTAATTTCAGATTTCGAGGGGTGAAGCCCATTCATGTCAGGAGATGGGTGCGCAAAGTACACATTTGTTAAACTGCTGCAATAATAGCACGGTATACAGTAACATTTTTCAAGGAGCGCTCCCGGCAGGAATAGATCAAGAAATAATAAGATAAGTGGCTGCAGGCTTGGGACACCAAAATATTTTTTTTTAGGAATTTCTTATAATGCTAATTTCAGATTTCCAGGAGTGTAGCCCATTCATGTCAGGAGCTGGGTGCGCTAAGTACACATTTGTTAAACTGCTGCACTATTAGCACGGTATACAGTAACAGTTTTCAAGGAGCGCTCTCGGCAGGAATAGATCAAGAAATAATAGGATAAGTGGCTGCAGGCTCAGCTGGCTCTGGCAGTGTTCTGATTGCATGGATTGTCTGAGGTAGCCTGCCCAACATTATCATATTAGGAAATGCATTTATGAGAACTCGCACACTTCCTAGATTTTTTCTGCCAGCCCCTAAAGGCATGTCCCTAATCTTAAGTGGTCTCAGTAAACTTCTTGCTGTCTTGCAATGCTGCCAAATGCCTTAAAATGGTCTCAAGGCATGTGAGAATGATGCCAGTGACTTATAAAACTATATTAGCAAAGGTAGATCATATTATGATCTACCTTTGATATTAGGCAATGCATTTATAAGCCTGCATCTTGCATTCTTCCTGCCAGCCTCTCAGGGAATGCTTCCATAGTTAATTGGTCTTAAAAAATATACCAATTTCTCGCTGTCTCTATACACTGCCAAATGCCTCAAAATGCTCTCAAGGCATTTTAGAACGATGCCAGTGACTTAACCCTTATGTTGCTGGTGGCTAAGTTGACCAATACAAGATAATGCAAAAGTCCTGAAAAGTCACTGAAACCCTGGCATATGGATACTCATCTGAGAGTACTCCCTGAGGACTATCAAATGAGTCCCGACATGACAAGGTCTAGATGGTTTTCAAAAATCTTTGCGTTCTTGTGCATTGGACGAAAGTAGCCTTAGCATTGGA
>OZ012695.1:27129997-27139997 GCA_963942565.1 Maea johnstoni | reverse complement strand
TTTAGCATGACATTTTTTGGCTGCTTTTGGCCTTGGCAAGCAATAAATGGAGTAAGTGCTGAATGATTAGACCTGGGACACTCCGTTGTCCACTGATATGACAGTCAAGCAAAATTTCCATAACTTAAAGGTTCCTTTGGCAATTTTGATAGCCTTTACACAGTCATCTAGAGTGCACTATAATTGCAACCTCTCGTTGTGTGCAATATAAGCTGCATGCAGTTCAATGGTCTCCTGTGGAGGATCTGCTGCTACTTATCTATGGTTGGCTTCACCTCCCTCTGACAGCTACTCTACCCCAGGGCTTCACATGTCCAGCATCATAACATCACACACCTATCAGCCATGGTCCCAATCCCAATACAGGCTGTATCACTATAACAGACATCAGACAACTCTCACTCTGTATCTTTGTCTATCTTTGTCTCTCGGTCTGTCTGTCTGTCTGTCTCTCTCTCTCTCTCTCTCTCCTCTCTCCTCTCTCTCTCTCTCTCTCTCTCTCTCTCTCTCTCTCTCTCTCTCTCTCTCTCTCTCTCTCTCCTCTCTCTCTCTCTCTCTCTCTCTCTCTCTCTCTCTCTCTCTCTCTCTCTCTCTCTCTCTCTCTCTCTCTCTCTCTCTCTCTCTCTCTCTCTCTCTCTCTCTCTCTCTCTCTCTCTCTCTCTCTCTCTCTCTCTCTCTCTCTCTCTCTCTCTCTCTCTCTCTCTCTCATATGTTGATTTTAAACCTAATGGTGCCATTAATGTGTTAAAGCAAGATTAGCCGATGAGGGAACCTCGAGCGATCCCCAAGATCAATGTCCCATTACTTAAGCTGTTGTGGTGTTGAGAATGTCATCATCCGGCGAGTACCACCTGATGCGAGGATCAGTGACTGTCAAACAAGCTTAGCTTGTGATAACCTTTTCTATACCAAAGCCACTCTGAAAGACCAATTGTTTCTCATGATATCTTGCTAAAAAAATGTCTTCTGGAAAATAATTGAATGTGAATTGTTAAACAGAGTATATATCCATTAACTTCTTTTCAAATATTTTTAGAATATTTGTTGAATTTGGAAGTTATTTACATAATAAAAGGAGAAATGGAAAATGATATCAGGAGATATGTTAAACACAATCTATCCATCAACTCCTTTTCAAATATTTTGCTAGTTGATTTTTAGTTGAATAATGAAACTATTTTCATAGGGTTATGTCTCATCACTTAGTATCTTTTGGTGTTGAGAATGTCATTATCCGGCGAGTACCACCTGATGCTAGGATCAGTGACTGTCAAACAAGCTTAGCTTCTGATAACCTTTTCAATATCAAAGCGACTCCGAAAGCTCTGTAATTACCTTCCAGGAATAGAGGAGATACTGCTGTATCTCATCCAATACCCCAAATTAACCAATGCACACTCAGAGGTGCTCTAAAAACTATCGTCTGCTACTCTCATAAGTTTTGAAAATAACTTGGGAATTAAAGTGAAATTCACAAACAATTTGAAGGAGAGTTGTTGTTTAGCTTCTAATCAACATTTCTCCTTCAAATGTTTTTTCAAAATATGCTTATGTAAGTTAGATATTTCCAAAATCGTCAGGCCTGTTTTGGCTGCTCTGAGTGCTAATGAGTTAACAGAGCTCAACAAAACAGCTAGCCAGCCTTGGGAACCATTGAGCTCCAGAGTCATACTTAGTAGGGATTTATTTGGCGCCTTTAAAATTTTCACAATATGATATGATACGATACAATACTGTCACTTTTAAACCCTTTCCATGCTGAGGGTACTTTTGGGAGAAAAATGCAAAAACTTTTGAAAACCATCCAAACCCTGTCATGTTGGTACTCATTGGAAAGCTCTCACTGAGTACTTTCAGATGAGTACCCATTTGCCAGGGTTTCGGTGATTTTTCAGGTTTTTTGCATTATCTTGTATTGGTAGAATTAGCCTCCAGCAGTGTAAGGGTTAAGTATAGCGGGAACAATAAGATAGCGATAATAGCGCTCTGCTCATATGCGCTATTGTAAAATCCCGTCTTTATTAAATTCTTAATTGAACTTGCTGTTGCTGTTCCCGTTCACCGCTATACTTAGATCACGCTATCCAGGGCAGTAACGTAATTATGCTATGTAATGTTCACGCCATTTTTTTTTTAGTGATTTACAGTATTGATATTGCCTTAATATTACGATACCTTAACAATATCTTCCAAAATACTACCTGTCTTGCAGGGACATAGTTTTGTTAAATTTAGTACTGTGACAGCTTTGGAAATCTTGCTAGTAGATAGCGAACAGACGTCCAAGTAGAAATTTAGTCAATTTCATAGATTTTTATAATCTGAATAATACAATATGATACTAAACTTTTTCGATACAATACTTTTTCCTATTCGATATCAGTATTTGGTATCGTATTGAGTACTGGTACCTATCCCTAATACTTATTTATAAGCATACCTGATAACGATCCTCTGTATATTCTACTCTTAATGCTTTTGTTGCTGGTGGCTAATTTGGTTTATACGAAAAAATGTCAAAAAACACTGAGAAATGGCTAAATTCCTGGCACATGGGTACTCATCTGAGAGTACTCCGCGAGAAATTTCCAATGAATACCAACATGACAAGGTTTGAATGGTTTTCAAACATCTTTGTGTCATTGTGCTTTGGATGAAAGAAGCTTTAGCATGCATTGGAAGGGTTGAGTAATAATAATGTTATAAATGCCATCTATAACCTATCATACATTTTCCCTCATCTGTGCTGGCGTAGACTAGCTCCTAGTCTATGATTTACTTATATTGTGCTTTTCTCTGTTCTGGTCTATCTTTTGTTCAATATTTAGGTGTTAGTTTTAGTTGCTGTTGATAGATGGCACCAGTGGTGGTCACCCTGGTCAGTCAGAATCAAGAAATCCAAATAGACCCTTGCTGGCTGCCTGCATGGTGAGCCAATATAGAACTAAATATGGGTAGACATTTTAGAATGGTATATAAACATTAGGTGAGTTATTAAAGAAGTGATAAATTTTCTTGGCCTAGGACTAGGCTATGCTAGCATAGCTCATATTGATATGTATGTTGGCACTGTTCACACTCACTGTTTTAGCCTGTGTTTGTACCACACACCTTCCTATAGCTATTTCTCTGATCAATATCACCAGTACATGTTATTATCCTCATGCGCTATATATAAGCCCTTTGTAAGTAAAGCGAGAGATCTGTTTGCCCAGTATATTTACTCCATGCGTGTCTTCTTCTTCGACAGGCTATGAATTCCCTTACTAGTATCGCACCCCAAGACAGACATGGCCGGGTCCTGATCAATGAAGCCTTCATCTTTTACAACAATGGGAAAGGTGCAACAATGCAAGGAAACAATGGGATTGTGTCCATTGTTGGGTACAGCAGCACAAATAATAAGCCACGTCAGGGCTTAGCCAGAATTTTACAATTAGATGTTCAAATTTAACTATCATAACATTCTGGGTGTCATCTTATTGAAAAGAAGAAGTTCTTATTGAGGAAAAAGAGTTGGCTGGTTGCATATAAATAGCCGCCACAACCCCCCAGAATAGAAGATGTTCATACAAAGGCAAGCTTCTGGCTATCCAGTCCATGGTAGTATTCTATGGTTGTTAAAAGCCATGATATATACATATTCACAAAATAAAGATCCTTACAATTTGCATGATATTTTCTGACACAAGAAGCATTTTAAGGAAATTGTTGGAGGGGAGATGACTGTATTAGAATTCATTGGTTAATTCTTCAAATCTTTTGCTTTTCATTACCAAGTTGTTCTCAAATCCAGCATTGCAGGTATCTTTTTTTGAGCATGTACAACAGAGAGTGAGAGAGAGAGAGAGAGAGAGAGAGAGAGAGAGAGAGAGAGAGAGAGAGAGAGAGAGAGAGAGAGAGAGGGGGGGGGGGGAGAAAGGGAGAGAGAGAGAGAGGGAGGGAGAGAGAGAGTATGGGTTTGACTATGCTATTTATTGTGTGCTACAGCTGTAGGTAACAGGGGTATGATTTTGCCTTCAATTCTTTGGCACCGTGAGCGGTAATGTGGAAGAAAACTTGTCTCGATTGCTGCCAAGTAAGTTGATTGATTAGAGTTAACACTCGCTGTTGATTTGGGAAGTCAGGCACATGTTTTACTGCACAATTTATGCTGAGACTGCCCTTGGCCATGCTGCGGTAATACATCCTTAATTGTGTGTTAACCTATAAATGCTTGCAGTGGCTAAAAGAGGCCTGACAATTTTGATGAAATTTTGCAGACAAAAGCATAAATAGGAAAATAGTTGATAGAGAAATGGTAATCAGAACATTACAAACAAATTTCCTTCAAATATTTTGTAAAATTATTCTCAATTCCGAAGTTATTGTCTAAAGTATCATAGATGCAGATGTCAATTTTTGGAGGAACTCATAAGTGTGAACGGGTTAACTCTTTCATGCCTGGAATACCTATTGGTTTTGAAGTCAGAGGCATTTGCTACATGCACATTGTTTATACTTAGAACTCTAGAGGCAGGTTGTGGTAACAAGTCCTACAATATACAAATATGCCATGCCAGTGAGGGTATCCATCAGGAAACCCACACTGGCATGGCATATTTGTTTTATTATACCGAACGAACTCCAATTTGGTAAAATATCAATGAAAACAACAATGATCCAGTGAGAACGGTGGACGTTTTGCCGGTGGACATTTCGCCGGTGGACATGATGGAATGGCCAACCTTTGTAAGCCAATCACGGCTTATGATTTTCACGTGAGGTATAATAATATACAAATATGGCATGCCAGTGTGGGTATCCTGATGGAATGTCTCCCAGAGGGAGGATAGTTTTCCCGAGGGCGGAGCCCAAGGGAAAACCATCCGCCCGAGAAGAGACATTCCATCAGGATACCCACACTGGCATGGTATATTTGTTTTATTATACCAAACAAACCCCAATTTGGTAAAATATCAATGAAAACAACAATGACTGCCGGTAGATCCAGTGAGAACGGTGGACGTTTTGCCAGTGGACATTTCGCCGGTGGACATGATGAAATGGCCAACCTTTGTAAGCCAATCACGGCTTACGATTTTCAAGTGAGGTATAATAATATTAATTATCAAATCTTTCATGTCTGAAGTTCACTTTTATTTTGGAAGTCAGACATCTGCTTTAATGAACCTTTTATGTCCGGAACACTAGAGGCATGTTGTGATAATACATCCTACAGTTTTAATTATTAACCCTTTATGTCTGAAGTTCCCTTTGGTTTGGGAAGTCAGACATATGGTTTATTGCATTATTTCTGCTCAGTTTAAGGTTGACTTCTAATGATCATGGACTTCAAATATCCAAAATAACCTCTGGTATGAAAAAAGCTTTTTTGGGTGTCACTGGTATGGGTTACACACTCTAAGTCATAGTAATAGCCAGCAGGGCCTTTAATACCGGGCAAAAAAAATTTGAATATGACTATTTTAGAAATTCCTCACAAGATATTTTGGGTGTCCCGATGTGTGATTTTTGAGGGTTTGGGTGTCCAAATGACGTCCAGACGCCCTGCTGGCTAAGGCCATGGTTCAGGGTTTTTTCTCACCAACATAATCTGTTATTTGGTGGGACCACCTGGGGTGCCAACACATACTTTCCCTATTGTTCCACGTTTTCCATTGTTCCTAGGCAGCAGGGTTCATTGGGAAGTGCAATGATAGCTGCATATTGTACTAGTAGCACACCATGTGTGCAAACTGAAAGGAGGCTGTTAGTTTAGATAGGCAGGCATACAATGAGCTTCATTCGAGCATACTCCATTTCCACCTGTTGACTGTTAACATACCAAGTATGTGGCGAAAAGAACAATGGCAATGCAAAACAATAAAATTGCAAAACAATGGCATTGTGAACAATAGAAAAAAGGGTGGTTGACTTTGACGCATGCTGCGAATGTCTCAAGTGGATCTGAAAAAAAGAAGGAAAGTCAAGTAGATTGATCTAGGTCACCTTGTGCTCGAAACAAACAAGCATCATATTTGTCCTGTGGATTAAGACCAACTTTTCATAGCGACCATAGCCTGTCTGTATGACCAATCAAGGGTCTCTCTTGACTGGAGTTATGGGAAACCAGTTTGCTACAAAGATGTTCTACAAATAGACTTGGTAGAGTACAATTGAGAAGGCCTTCTACTTGACACTAGTTAATTCTTCCAATGCTAAGGCTACTTTCATCCAAACCACAAGGATGCAAATACTTTTGAAAACCATCCAAAGCCTGTCACGTTGGTATTCATTGGATAGCTCTCGCTCAGTACTCGCAGATGAGTACCCATTTGCCAGGGTTTCAGTCATTTTCAGGTTTTTTGCATTTTGTATTGAACAAATTTGGCCAATGCTAAATGATGCAAAAAAGCTGAAAATATCTGAAATTCTGGCACATGGGTACTCCACTGAATACCAATGTGACAGGGTATAAATGGTTTTCAAAAATCATTGCGTCCTTGTGCTTTGGACAAAAGTAGCCTCATCATTGGAAGGGTTAGATTAATGTAGCTTGTTAACCCATTCATGTCTGTAACATCCAAAAGCGCCTGATTATTTGGGCGATCTCCCTAACAAACACAGGAAATATTTGAGGGATTAATCTCAACCCTTATGCTGCTGGTGGCTAAATTGGCAAATAAAAAATGATGCAAAAATCCTGAAAAATTACTGAAACCCTGGTGCATGGGTACTCACCTGAGAGTATACTCAGCAAGAGCTATCCAATGAATACCAACAAAACAGGGTTTAGAGGGTTTTCAAAAATCTTTGAGTAGTTCTACTTTGGAACAGAAGTAGTCTCAGCATTGGAAGGGTTAATCCCAATTTCACAAACAATTCTACTTCAAATTTCTTTTCCAATACATGGTTTATTCTAAGGTTATTTTCAAAAGTATCAGAGATCCAGACAACAGAGCACACTTGGAGATCTGCAGGCACAAGTGGGTTAACCCTTCCAATGCTCAGCCTACTTTGGCCTAATGTGCACAGTCATATTGGTATTCATTGGAAAGCTCTCTGAGTACTCCCATATGAGTATTTCAATCATTTATCAGGTTTTTTCCTCATTTTGTATTGGCAAAGTTAGCCACCACCAGCAGTGGCATAAGTGGGTTAACTAGACCTACCACCTCTCCCATGCTGTGCCCAGTGCCAGTATTGTATTGATTGTGGGATTTAGTGTTGGTGAGGGCCATGGCCAGCTTCAGGCCTGGGCACATCTCCTCAGACCATGCATTTAGGTTGACTTATTGCTTATTGCTAGTCCTGTTAGGAACGCCTATCAATTGGTATATTTTTTTCAGGCCACATAGGCTAACCATCTTTTGCTAAATTTCGAACATCCAAATTTTATTTGTCATCACTTCTTCTGGAATATTTAGGGAGAGAGAGATCCTATAGGGATGGATATCTCTAAGAACCAATCGGTACAGTACCAGTATCGGTATCAAAGAAACAGTACAGTATTTTACCCTTAGGCTGCAGTTGGCTAATTTGGCCATTACAAAATGATGCAAAAAACCTAAAATGAATTGACTGAAACCATGGTATATGGGTACTCATCTGATAGTACTCAGCAAGAGCTATCCAATGAATACCAAGATTGCAGGGATTAGATGACTTTCAAAAATATTATAATCATGTATGAATAGATGGGACTCTTGTCTCATCTATTCAGTTTGAAATTTGGAAAAACTCACCGTATTTATCGTGTACGGCCAACCGGAAGTTGTTGAGCTGTACACAATAATGGCGAGCATGTGAAGACCGCTATTCGGCGTGATTTCTCGCCAACCGCTACAGAGAAAACGTAGCGTCAGGCGAGAAATCTCGCCCACCGCAGCGAGGAGGTTAAGTAATAAAATGATACAATATTGTACTTTTTGATATGACACCGGTACCAGTACAGTACCTCTTAATGGTATGACTATCTAACCATACCACTGCCTAACCCTAAGTCATTGGCTTTCTCACATGCTTTTAGCTTGATTAGAACTTTGGCAGTGATAGGAAACATTGCGCAGTACTTGCCAAATTTAGACCACTCAGCAATAGTGGTACAGTGCCGACATGTAATATCAGCACTAAATGCTCGGGCAGCCCTAACATAATACAAGACCGCACGCCCGATTACCACCCAGTAATTGCCAAATTTAGACCACTCTGCTATAGTGGTACAGTGCCGACATGTAATTCCAGCACTAAATGTGTGGGCAGCCCAGACATAATACATGACGGCACGCCAGATTGCCACCCAGTTTCCTATGCATAGATGACCTCAAAAATAAGTGAGATTTCTTCTGTATTTCAGGAGGCGTGTGATTGTGGTAGATAGGTAGCGCTTCTGTTCTGACCAAGGCCTGATCCTGATGGTATTACTATTAGTGCCGTTTGGTGGATTTGTCACGAACACTTACACTATTCATGCCTGCATATGGTATGCAGGCATGGCCTGTGGCTTTGTACAAAACTCTCCAAATAGAGTTATATATTTAACCCTTATGATGGCTAATTTGGCCAATACAAAATGATGCGAAAAACATGAAAATCACTGAAACCCAGTCAAATGGGTACTCATCCAAAAGTACTCAGTAAGAGCTATCCAATTAATACCAACATGACAGGGTTTAGTTGATTTTCAAAAATCTTTGCATCCTTGTGCTTTGGGCGAAAGTAGCCTCAGCACTGGAAGGGTTAAGAAAATATTTGAAATTGGAATGATATGCGGCTGGTGGCTAATTTGGCCAATATGAAATGATGCAAAAAAGCCTAAAAAGTAAATGAAATCCTGGCACATAGGTACTCATCTGAGAGCACTCAGTGAGAGCTTTTTGATGAATACCAACATGATAGGGTTTAGAAGGTTTTCAAAAATTTGTGAGTTCCTGTGCTTTGGAGCCTCAGGGTTGGAAGGGTTTTAACTTTAACTTCGTAACATTTTTTTCTAAGAATTTTGTATTTGCGATGTTTTCAAAAGAGTTCCATGTGCGTCAAGCCAAAGATTCACTCCAGCTGTGAAAGGGATAAGTCAGAAAGATGATACTACTCACCGGTAGGTACGAGCACATGTTGCCTTGACTACAGACATTGATGGATTTTGGTGAAAATTGTTAAAATCTGTTGCCATGGCATCGTGTCAAACGATGAAGTACCAATTGAATAGCTGAATACCGGTTTTATGCCATATTTTCGTTAATGCTAAAAGTGGTGATATCCTTCCTTTTTTTCCGCTGTGTGACAGGAAATTGGGCAGAAGTGCTTGATGCAACCGTTTCCATAGCAACTGTGCATTTCACTACATTTTTCCACCTTAAATAGTTCACTTAAAATTTTGTTGCCATGGAGACGTGAAAGATGAGAGAGATATGCTGTGTTACAGGTGGATGGGGAACAGGTGTTACCACCTAATGGTAAGAGCATCAAGAAAGTACTTGTAAGAATTCCTACATGACGATTTATGGCTTCCTTCCCTCAAAGATTAGATGTCACATTTTATCACATTTATGCCCGAGGTTCTTCTTTGATATTGTTAGAGAGATATTAGGCACCACATAAGTTTCAGAACTTACTTACCATGCCAGGCAAGTAGTTTATGATTTTTACTTGCCCGACATAATTTTTGGCTTCCCCGAATTAAGTTATGCTAGAATCGCATTTATCAATTGTCATGGATCTAATGATTTGAAAACCATTTTCCTTTGATGTTGTTGTATGCATTGTTTGTATATTTTAGGGTATTTGTGCCATTTCCTATATAAAAATATGTAGTGTTTTGAAAATCAGCTTGCCCATTCGGGCAAGTGCTAACTACTGTATAACGGGTATATTTCCCGGGACCTTTATTTCCCGAAAATTGATGATTTTGACTTTTTCCCGTTTTTAAATTTCCCGTCCTGCACATTGCTGCACTGATATTAAATTTCCCGAAAATGCTACCGAGCGTTTTCACTTTTGAATCTGTCAGTGCAGACGA
>OZ012695.1:27122497-27124997 GCA_963942565.1 Maea johnstoni | reverse complement strand
AGCCATCCCTCACTGAAACAACCTCTCCTAACCCATTAATGTTTAAGAGTTTCTTCAGCAATTGTCGTCTGGATCTCTAATACTTTTGATAATAACTTTAGAATTGATAATGATTTTGCAAAATATTTGAAGGAGAGTTGTTAATGATGGTGTAAGGAACATTTCTTATTCAAATATTTTCACAATTTTGTTTTCGCTTAAAAGATTTTATCAAAAATGTCAGGCCACTTTTGCCACTGTGAGCATTAATGGGTAATCACCAGCTTTCCTTCCTGAAAACCCCTTCTCTCAACCAGTAGCTAGCCATGTTTTCGCCACAGTGTGTCCTTGAACGTATATATACTCGGTAACAATATACACGGATGTTCACCAACAGTACAAATACTAGTCCTCACTTCGTCTAGTTCCACTAGAAATTGTTGTCTGGATCTATGATAATTTTGATGATAACTTCAGATTGGAAAATGATTGAACGCAATATCTGGAGAAGAGTTGACATTGGTAATATTCTGATGAACATATCTTTACCAAGTATTATCTGACTGCTTTTGCCTACTAGATTTCACCGAAATGTCAGGCTACTTTTGCCATGTGAGCTTTAATGGGTTAATACAGAACCCCCCCCCCCCCTCTAAACTATCAGCATGCCATGTTTTTACCACTTCGTTTGCTCCTACAGATATTCAGGTATAGTAAGCTGGGTATCTTTCACCAGCGAAAACATAATGTTAGTTCTTAATCGGTAATTGGAAGAGCTGGCAATCATCCTTTACAGAACCCCCCACCCCCTCTCTCAACCACTAGCGTTAACCCATTAATGCTCAAAGCAGACTAAAAAGCCTGACAATTTTGGTGAAATCTTTTAGTAGAAAACAAAATTGAATAAACATTTGAAGGAGAAAAGTTTATCAGAAACACTGCCAACAACTCTCCTTCAGTTATTTTGTAGAATAATGCTGAATTCCTAACTAATTGTCAAATATATCATAGATCCAGACGACGATTTCTCAAGGAACTCCTAAGCATTAATGGGTTAACCCCATTCACACTCAAGAGTTCCTCTAGAAGTATCGTCTGCTACTTTCATACTTTTGGAAATAACTTGGGAATAAGCGAAAGTTTGCAAAATATTTCAAGGAGAGTTGTTGTTTATCTTCTGATCAACATTTCTCCTTCAAATGTTTTCAAAAGAATGCCTTTGTAAGGAAATTTTTTCCAAAATCGTCAGGCCTCTTTTGGCTGCTCTGAGTGTGAATGGGTAACAAGCTGCCATCATCTCTACCTTGACAATAAAAAGGTCTTGATGTAAGTTATCTAGTTAGCTACAGCAACGATACCACAATAAATTCTCGGTAATTTGAGACACTTTTAATAATTACAATCTTTATGGGTTGAGGGTAACCCATGTTTTATGAAAATACTGACAAAGCATAGTAATAGTTCTCTATACTTTGTGAAATAGCTACCAGCGATGAATAGATAGATCAAGGGTGGTCCAATTTTCCCAATAATTATTTTGCAGAATAATTATAGTGCGCCAAATTCTTCGACTGGTCTCAATTTCCAAGAATTTACAGTACTGTAGTAACAGTGTTTTTGCATTGCTGCAACATTCCATTATTCATTAATGCCTAATTCATTAATAGGCTCAAGAATCCTCAGAATTTTTGTGATATCATTCTGGCGAATGTCCGTTTTGAAAAAAGTTTGATGTAGAAATGTTTTCTGATCATAATCAACAGCCCTCCGTCAAATATTCTTACCAATCTACGCTAAATTACAAGTTAAGTATCATAGGTCCAGAAGAATTAAGAAAAATTTGAATCATCAGACTAATGGAAATATTTGAAATGAAAAAAGGATATGATAAGAAAAAATAAAGGGAATTAAAAAATTTCATAATTAAATTGGAATTATTGATTGATTTGAGAAAGAAAAAAAAGTAGCCTCCAGTGAGATTTGAACTCACGACCCCTGGTTTACAAGACCAGTGCTCTAACCCCTGAGCTATGGAGGCAGGTGTCATACTCTGCCAAATCTAAATCAATCGATTGCAGTTTGAGTTAAGTTAGATATCGATCAAATTCTCTTAGTGAAGATGTTTTAGAATTTTTTTATCAAATAAAACTTTAAAAGGAAAGACTTTCACATTTGTTACTTGCATACATAAATTCAGATTTTCTCAGCCAGTTGTGTATCCTTTGTCTAAAGATGCTGTTTTAGGATGTTTTGGTATATATGTCATTAGCTATCTAGAAAGCAGATATGAGTGAAATGTGAGGGAAACAGATTATTAAAATCTTATAGGTCACTTATGATATGCCCCCTAGTGGTAAATGGCAGGACTACCTATGGTTATTGTAAACATAGGCAGAATATCATAGGCAGGCCAAAATGGTCAGAGGGTTTTGGGCGCTTAAGGCTTGAATGGGTTGATTCATTTGTGACACGTACCCATGGTCACTATCATCGTGATACTATCATCGTATATATATATATA
>OZ012695.1:27041972-27122297 GCA_963942565.1 Maea johnstoni | reverse complement strand
TGTTTTCTTATATCCATCATATGCAAAATATCAAGTGTTACCCTATATTGCTGCTTGTCGCCCATTTCTTTTCTTTTAACACTGAATAAAATCAAAGCTTTTAATTCACCCAACAGATAACACTAAGAATGGTTCTTTTTCTTTTTTGTAGTCTCACCTTTTTGCACTATCTAACATGACCAACATACTATCTGTGTAGTCTCTGAATGTTTCGTAGTGGTGACGATCTGCGTTACCAATAAGATAATCAAAGACAGCCGCATCGAGAACGTCCGGTAACCGAGGTCCAGCATCGTAAGGTACCAGCTGCTTAATGGCTGAACAGTAAAGATTGTCACGCTCCCACCTGGAAAAGTGAGTTAAATTAAGTAGGTATATAGTGAGTGAGTGAGTGAGTGAGAGAGAGAGAGAGAGAGAGAGAGAGAGAGAGAGAGAGAGAGAGAGGAGAGAGAGAGAGAGAGAGAGAGAGAGAGAGGAGAGAGAGAGAGAGAGAGAGAGAGAGAGAGAGAGAGAGAGAGAGAGAGAGAGAGAGAGAGAGAGAGAGACAGAGAGAGAGAGAGAGAGAGAGAGAGAGAGAGAGAGAGAGAGAGAGAGAGAGAGAGAGAGAGAGAGAGAGAGAGAGAGAGAGAGAGAGAGAGAGAGAGAGAGAGAGAGAGAGAGAGAGAGAGAGAGAGAAGAGAGAGGAGAGAGAGAGAGAGAGAGAGAGAGAGAGAGAGAGAGAGAGAGAGAGAGAGAGAGAGAGAGAGAGAGAGAGAGAGAGAGAGACACAGAGAGAGACAGAGAGAGACAGACAAGAGAGAGGACAGAGAGACAGGCAGAGATTCGGTGATCAAGGGGATAGAAATCCAAAAAGGTAGATCAGATAAACTGTTTGTAAATACTGGATGCCCCCAGGGAACTGCTTAACGCTATGCCCATCAACTGTTTGCTATGTAATCTATCCTGCAAAGAGTCTGGGCCTCATTTCCATTTTAAGTTTGTAAGAAAGTTGCTTATGACTGCAAGTTACTGATTTTACCTGAGGACTAAGCAAGTGTCGATTCTAAGCCAGAATTGTAGATAAGCAAAAATGAACAAAATTCCTAATCAACGTTTACATATAGATGTCCTTTAAAGTTAATTTAATGCTTCTAATCTATATAATTAACTAGTTTGCGATAGTCACTCATTATTAACCTCCAACCTTTGATCTATGATCTTACCGTGCAGTTGTATTCTTGTAAGTTCGCGACCACGGATGCTTATGTTTTTTCATAGTAAAATTTTTAGGGAGCCATAAGACCATGGCGCCCTCTATAACATCTCCCTCAGCGCAGACTCCGACGGCCATTGCTCTTGCAGTAAAGACACTTGCCGTAAAAGCAGGTTTTGTTATCTGTAAAAGTGAAAAAAGATAATCAGATAAATACACATCTGCTACAGACACTGTTAAAATCATGTTCATTTCTGTGAAGGCCTAGATGTTAAAATCATGTTGATTTCTGTGATGGTCATAATCTTAATTCAACTCTTTAACTACCGGTGCCATCTGCTGGCCAGGCCCCCAGAGCTAGTTTTGCAAAGTTCTTAATTTCTCAATTTTTTTTTTGATTTCTCACCTGAAATAAAGCTAAATCCCCCACAAAACATCTCCCCAACATGATTCGGTATCTAGAAATTAATAAAACTTACCTTTTCTGGTGAAATTCACACGAGCACAGCAGCGTCATGTCTTCTCATGGCGGCCATTGGGCAAGTGCGATAAGGCTCTTTGCACGACAGGTGCATGAGCACGATTAGGCACTCGTGGTGATAGGTTGGTGCGTGCGAGGATTTTTACATACCTTGAACAAAAGCACCGGTCCTTAATCATTCCTATCTACATAAATGTTATTAACCATTTAAAATATGCTGATGGTGGCTAAATTGATCAATACAAAAATAATGCTAAAATCCTGAGAAATCATTGAAACCCTGGCATATGGGTACTCATCTGAGAGTACTCAGCAAGGGCTTTCCAATGAGTACCAACATGACAGGGTTTAGATGGTTTTAGAAAATCTTTGCATTCTTGCGCTTTGGACGAAAGTAGCCAAGTTAGCATTTAAAAGGTTAACGTAGCTCAGACTCAGTTACCGTGGACCCCTTTTGCTTGGTCCCTATTTGTCCGAGGTAGGCAAGGTTTCCTGTATAAAGATCCGACTTACTTTTGATAAAGATGTTTTTAGTAGTCTGTCCTCGGCCACCGGAGATGATATCGTCTTTCAGGTTCACATATCTACCCACTACAATAGGCGCCCGATTAAAACCAAGCAACCTGAAAAAACAGCAAAATGGCACAATTATAGCCGGATATTTTCAAAGGAAAAGCACCAAATTCCAGAAAAGAAATCACACCAATGATATCTGTAAAATATGTGTGAAATCCATTTAAAAGTAAAAAAAAAGTTAAAATGTAAAACCCAAGTGTACATGCAGGCCTCGACGCTAACTCATAATGATACTGGCCGTGTAGGACCAGTAGCGCCTAGCATCTGCTGGTCCTGCAGAAGTTTTACTGGTCCTACATTTATTCTTTAACATAACAAGAAAGAATGTTGCATAAAATTCATCAAAACATTTATCTTTATAGATTCTATCTTCATTTATTTCAAAAACATTTGGGGACATTCTCGGCGGGAAACTTTTTAACAAGAATGTCTCCAAATGTTTACTGGACCTGTAGGACCAGTTAAGGTCTTTTTTTTACTATCCCTATGCTGTTTTGGGAAATTTTACTGGCCTGGGGCCATAGGTTCACCCTTAGCGTCGAGCCCTGACATGTAATACAAAACCCACTACCATAGGCGCCCAATTATAACCAAGCAACCTGACAAAACAGGAAAATGTCACAATTACACCAAAATATTTTCATATGATAGGGAAAAGCACCAAATTATGAGAAAAAAGATCAAACCAATAACATAAGTAAAATATATTAAAAATCCATGAAAAGGAAAAAGTAAAACCAATGTGTGAATGAAATACAAAAACAATGGCTTGACTATTTTCAAAGTATCTCATGCTAAAACAATTAATCAATTGAAACTATATTTAGCTGGTTTACAATTATCAAGACGTCTAGATAAGAATGGATTTAAGTTATTCCTCCCCAATTATATTCAAAGTATATCAAAAATTTTCAACAAAGATGTTTTAATACTTCTTATTGATTTATATAGCATTGGAAACTGAAAGCATCATTATTTGTATGTTTCATAACAGGTGACACATACACATCCTGGGACCACTATGGAAATAAGTTTCTAATTTTTAGTGAATATATCCTGTGTCTAGTTAGAATTCTACTGCATAGCAGTTAATGACCTTCCATCTAGTCACCGTTATATATGATTTTTTGTGTGCCAAATGCTATGTAATACACATCTTAAAATCAAATCAGACATGCTACTATACTTTCAGTAAAGACATTCAATTCCTGCACCAATTGACTTGTGCTGGGGGCTGCCCAGTCGACTGGTTGCCTGGGCACCCACAACTGACCAAGTGAGATGATAAGGCTTGCATATTCCTGATCTAGACAGCTTGCTCATAGAGCTACCATAAGCTGTGGTGGCACAGACAGCCCTGTGCATTTATTGAAGAACTGTCAAAGTGATCTTCTCGCATGACTGGGTAAAAACTATTTTTAGCTGTGACAGCATAGGCTGCACTATCAGTTTGGTGAAGAATTTAATGATGACACTGTTCCTTAATTAACCCTTACGCTGCTTAGGTGGCTAATATTGCCATTATCAGATGATGCAATAAACCTAAAAAATGGCTGAAACCCTGGCAAATGGGTACTCATCTGAGAGGACTCAGCCAGAATGAATACTTACATGACAGGGTTTAGATGTTTTTTAAAAATATTTGCACCCTTGTGCTTTGGACAAAAGTAGCCTTAGCAAGGGAAGGGTTAAGCTATCATTAGCTGTGGCAGCACAGGCAGCACTATGTGTTTATTGAAGAAAGTTATCTTTAGCTGTGGCAGCATAGACTGTGTCGCGAGTGTAGTGAAGAATTCAATGTTGACTGTGCTCCTTTATTAACCCTTCCAATGCTATGGCTACTTTCGTCCAAAACACAAAGATTATTGAAATCATCTAAACCCTGTCATGTTGGTATCTATTGGATAGCTCTTGTTGAGTACTGTCAGATGAGTACCCAAGTGCCAAGGTTTCAGTATTTTTTTAAGGTTTTTTCGCATTATTTTGTATTGGCCAAAGTACCCACCAGCACCATATTTAGGGTTAAGGGATGGCATTCGGTGGTACATACCTTTGCAAATGAAAAGAAGCGATCTCCCCATTGTGTCGGTCTGCCCCTGAGTAGGGCATTCCTGTCACCACATAATCTCTTGAGTACCTACAAAGAACAAAAGAAAAGCATAATGTTGATTTCCATTTTCACTCTTTTGTAGCTGAAATGCACACATGGTGTGACAACTTTGAACTCTTAAAATAATCAAAACCAACCATCAAAGGACTTTATTTGGCAAACAAAACCAACAATCACTATCTTCCTATTAGAGGCCTAGAGCTATTTCTTGAAAAGTGTCTTCTGCTTGTATAATCTGAAAATAACTAGGCAATTAAGCCTTCCAATGCTGAGGCTACTTTTATCTAAAGCACAAGGATGCAAATATTTCTGAAAACCATCCAAACCCTGTCATTTTGGTATTCTTTGGATAGCTCTCGATGAGCACTATCAGATGAGTACCCATTTGCCAGGGTTTCGATCATTTCTCAGCTTTTTGTCATCTTGTCATGTTGACTAAATTAAAGGGCAAATGCACCATCATAATGATTTAGGTTCAAAATGTGCCTATACGTGTCACCTTTCTAATAAGACCACCCGCAAGTCTGTCCTCCTCAGCACTCCTCAGATATGGCTTATGAAAGTTAGTAAAAAACTAGCCTGAGTCTGGGCATGGAGGCTGACATTGCAGGCCAATTAAGCCCAATTAAGCACAATCAGTGGTATGAAGTGACTGCCAGTGCTGCTTCTGATTGGTTGAGAGATATCAGTGACTGCCACTGATATCTCTCAACCAATCAGAAGCAGGGCTGGCAGTCACTTCATAAGCACCACTTCTGATAATGGCAGCCTCTATACCCAGACTCAGGCTAGTTTTTTACTAACTTTCATAAGCTATATCTGAGGAGTGCTGAGGAGGACAGACTTGCGGGTGGTCTTATTTGAAAGGTGACACATATAGGCACATTTTGAACCTAAATCATCATGATGGTGCATTTGCCCTTTAACCACCACCAGCGAAGGGTTAAACATACACTTGAGAAATACTTGAATGAGAGCTGACGGTTGGCTTCTGATTAACATTCCTCCTTCATATCCTTTCCAAAAGATGCTTTTGTACAAAAATGAACACAAAAATAACCAGGACTACTTGGAACTCTGCAAGTACTGTAAAACCCATTATTATCGCGCTCCTTTTAATTTCACGCATTTCGCGCTAGGTAACGATAACGCATATATTACTGGCGCTGATATACGTTCAAAATAGCATAACAATGCCCCATCTAGTGGTGATACAGTTGATGCGTGTAATTAAATGGTCGCGATCGCATTCACACGGCAATTGCGTGAATAAAAAGGGGCGTAGTTATAAAGGGTTTTACAGTATGCATGGGTTAAATAAATTCATCCTTACACAGTAACCCCAAATGCCCTCTCTTGCCCTTTTGTTAAAGAGAATAATAATGGCAAGTCTTTGAATTTGTAAGATTGCAAAATCAATGCTTGTTTCAGTTTGTTACACACTCAGTGATTGACTGCTCAGAGTCAGACGTACCTCACTATTAGGCTCTGAATTGGCCTTTGTCTCAGAAGTTGTAAGATTGTAAAATCAATGCGGCTGAGGTTCGCTGAGCTAACACATCCTTTGAGCAAGTCAAGAACTCATTCTACGCGGAAATTCAAAATGGCACAATAATTTGCACCAACCTAGGCATTAACACACGCATTCCTCTTGTGGAAAACAGCTTTGATATTAACCTTTTCAAGCAAAAGTTTTTCTAACAAGTTGTATGGATTTATGGTTCTTTTGAATAATCACTTAACCATTCATGATTGGAGATTTTCTTGACAAGTGTTGTCTGGACTTCCGTAAATAACTTTGCAATTAGGCATAGTTAGGAATTATTGGAGGAGAGTTGTTAGTTAGTGTCTAATAAGCATTTCTCCTTCAGATTTTTTTGGAAATTGCCTTTGTCAGAGAGATGTTGCCAAAATCATCAGGCGAGTTTTGAGTGCTACAGGCATGAAAGGGTTAATAATATATAAAAAAAATGAAATAACAAAATATTTAAAAAGGAGTTGTTGGCTGTATAATGATTAATATTTCTACCACTTTCAGGCAGAAATACTCACTGAAGCTCTCGCTGAGTTCTCTCAGATGAACATCTGTGTGCCAGGGTTTTTGTCATTTATCCAGTTTCTTGCGTCATTTTTTAATGGCCAAATTAGCCAACAACAGCATAAAGGCTAAGGATAGCTTGACCTAAGTCATTGATGAAGCCTTAAAAGTTAAAACTTATGATTTAGGTTTAGAAGTAACTCTCTGCCCCCCACTGAG
This sequence comes from Maea johnstoni, assembly GCA_963942565.1. Taxonomy (NCBI): domain Eukaryota; kingdom Metazoa; phylum Annelida; class Polychaeta; order Spionida; family Magelonidae; genus Maea; species Maea johnstoni. The sequence continues at coordinate 27,115,681 of OZ012695.1, read as the reverse complement.
GACCAAGGATAGCTTAAGCTGTACAGTGTCCCCCCTCATTGAGCAATCATTGTATTGTATTGTATTATTTATTGACCATATGACAGATATGAAAGATCATTGATGTAGATCATTGATGTAGCTCATCCATAAAAGTTAAAACTTACCATTTGGGTTTAAAAGCAACTCTCTGTCTCTTTAGGTTTAAAAGTAACTCTCTGTCCCCCACTGAGGACCAAGGATAGCTTAAGTTGCGTCACCCATTGCGCAATCATTGATGTAGCCTCAAAGCTTAACCATATAAGTCCAAAAGCAACTCTCCCCCCACCCCTCCCCCTCAATGATTTTGCCTTAAAAGGTTAAAACTTACCATTTAGGTTTAAAAGCGACTCTCTGTCCCCCGCTCAGCACCAAGGATAGCTTAAGCTGCGTCCCCCTGTAGCCAATATCAGCCGAGATTATCCTCCTCTTGTTAAGCTCCCTCATAATGCCACCTGAAATATACAAATAATAACAATAGTTAATTAAAGTCAAAGTTAAAAGTCAAAGAGGCAAGAATTAATCCAACATTATTCAGGTTAACCTCTGTTTGATAAATCTGAAATCAGACATAGCCTGATTGCAGAAGACAAATAAAATTTCTCATATGAAGCTCCCTCAGAATGCCACCTAAAATGCACAAAATAATCAAACAATAGCCATTGTAATCATAGCCTGACTGTAGAAAACAAATTATCCTCCTCTTATTAAGCTCCCTCAGAATGCCACCTGAAAAGCACAAAATGCAAAAACTTACTGTAACAATAGCCATTGTAATCAGCCAAAATGGCAAAGAAAGAATCAAAGGCAAACCTGTTTGATAAACCTGATATCAGACATGTTTATACCAAATTCTCATCAGTGTGTTTATTGATAAACCTTGTCTAAATTGGCTTACTTCTTATTGACCCATTTATGACTAGAGTTCCTGTTGAAAAGTGCCATATGGATCTGCAATACCTTTTTACATCAACTCAAAATAAAATTCTTGATGAAGAATCATGGATTAAGTTCAGATGAGCATTATCCTTGAAATACTCTAAAATATTTTTTCATGCAGATATTTGACAAAATAATCGGGCCTTTAACCCTTATGCTGCTGGTAGCTAATTTTGGTTATACAAAATGATGCCAAAAACCTGAATAGAGGATCAAAGTCCTGGCTTATTGGTAGTATCTGAGAGTACTCAGCAAGCTAGAGCTTTCTGATGAATACCACCATGACAGGGTATAAAAGGTTTTCATTTTTTTTCTCATTTCTGTGCTTAGACCATTATAAGTAGCCTCAGCATTGGAAGGGTTAAGGACACTATGGCCCTGAATGAGTTATCTAAATCGGGACCTGATATTGTAAGGCATGACATTAGAGAGAGGCCGCCTTAGAAGCTCTTCAATCTCTCTCAGCCTCTCTCATTATAGGGCATTCAGGACGAGCCACGAGGAGATGACCCGCTCCCTGCTCTAATCTTCTACAAAGAGACAACTATACCTGGAACTAGACAAGACATGGAGTGATATATATATATATATATATATATATATATATATATATATATATATATATATATATATATATATATATATATATATATATATATATATGTATATATATCAGGGCTCAACATTAAGGAAAAACTTCATAAGCCCAGCAGGGCTAGTTACCGAAACTTTTACTAGCCCTGAAATATTTTTGCTAGCCCTGATATTAATGACAACTCTTTTGAAATAGTGACCTCAGTTGATATCATAGCCTCTGTTGATAACATGCAAAAAATACAGTGTATTGTGGTAAATTGAGGTAAATTATCATCCAGGTATGCAGAGCCAAAGGTGGGCTTCATATTTTTTTAAGCGCTGATATTCTAATTGTAACTAGCCCCTCAGGGCTACTCACAGGTAAAATTTACTAGCCCTGACATTCAATAACTAGCCCGGGGCTATAGGGCTAGCCTTAACGTCGAGCCCTGTATATATATATATATATATATATATATATATATATATATATATATATAACATATTTACGTTTTAAATCCTTTCTAGTTTGTTTGTCAATAAAAATGACCAGTTTACACATATATCACAGATTTAACAGACGGAGCAACAGTGTTTGAAAAAGCCAGAATTACAAACAGTTCACGCAAAGTATTGACAACTGAAAGTAGAATACTAGATATTTCAATAATATGCAATAATATTCAACAACATCAACATCATTGGCATCATCATCATCATCATTAACATCACTATCATCAACAACATCATCGTCTACTACATAAAAATGTCATAAAACAACCCAGTTTGAAATTACATATAAATCCCTACTTAAACTGTCATAACTATTTAAGGATATTGTGGTAAATGCTGGCATTGCCTCTAACAGCTTGTTAGAATAATACTGACTCAGAGCACCTGTCATCCTTGTTTTTACATGATATATAAGAGCTACCCTTGTAAATATCAATTATCTGGACATTATTGGTCCCTATAGTGCACTCATCCTTGGCCTCACTCATCCTCTAATTCCCTTACTTTACTAGGACATCAACCTTATTGAAAACACCAGCTACACATAAATTCTTACCCTTACATCATTATATGACTGCAGTGAAGTTTTACTGATGAACCATGGAAGGTTGACCGACCCATCCTGGCTATGTTCAGCCAATCACAGGCCATGTGACAAATCCTCCAATCAGGTGATTAACCAATCAATAAGCCTAAACATTCCACTTCTAGGAGTCAGGTCATGTAGCGGTATTCACACTATACAAGATGCATTTGGTCATTTTATGCCTAGTACGTACGATAAGGCTTAGAAAAAAAATTGTTTGTTTCCTGTTACAGTCTGAAAAAAATAGGGTAGGTATAGGTAGGTAGGTCGGTAAAAAGTTGTTTTTTGCACTTTTCTTTGGTCAAAAATGTGTGTTTTATGCATGTTTTACGTTGATTAGGAGTTGGGAGGGTTGAAAAAGCTTTAGGGTAGGATTCTTTTTGAATAAAAACTTGTTAGGGTAGGGTTGCAGGAAACAAACAACTTTTTTTTTAGGCCTAACTTATAACCCATTCATGCATAACCAATATGTGTTTGTGGTAACAAAACCTAGAGAACCAAGCATGATTGCAAGATAATTAAATTTAATTAAAGAAGAGCCTGGCTTGTCAGTCTAAAAGACCCTGCACATAGCAAAAAAAAAAAATAGCAGAAAATTAAAAATAAAATTAGGCAATTGGCTACAGGAATTCTGTGCTTGATTCAAGGTTCATTTGGATGAGTCACGTTGACCAAATTGTTATAAGATTGTCAACATGAAGAACCTGGTACTGAATTTTGGCCAATAATCCCCATTGCAACTTAGCATCAGACATTTGTTGAGAAAATTATAATTTGGACTCACAAGGGTTAAGAGTTCCTGGACACATTGTTGTCTGGATCTATGATATTTTTGCCGATGATATAGGAATTAAGAATGGTATTACACAACCTTGCATCCCTATGTTAGCAAAATAGGAGTCCCCCTAGGCTGCAATAAATAACCCTCCTTCACCATTCTTTACAAACACACACATCCTGACACCCTTACAGCAACCAACCTCGCACCCCTATACTAGCAAAATAGGAGTTTCCCCACACTGCCATGCTGCAATAAATAACCCTCCTTCACCATTATTCATAAACACAGAGATTCTGACACCCTTAGAGCAACCAATCTCACACCCCTTTATTGCCAAATATGAGTCTCCCCATGCTGCAATAAATAACCCTCCTTCACCATTGTTTATAAACACACTTTCTGACACCCTTGCAGTAACCAACCTCGCACCCCTATAATGGCAAAGTAGGAGTCTACCCTATGCTGCAATAAATAACCCTGGCTCCATCTCTCTCATTCACAAACACACACATTTTTACACCCTAACTGCAACCAACCTCACACCCCTATAGCTGCAAAATAGGAGTCTCCCCTACGCTGCAATAAATAACCCTCCTTCACCATTGTTCACAAACACACTTTTCTGAATGGCAATAAAGCAAAGCATGCTCTCTCTGACACGCCGCCGTCTTCATCGGCATCCACACTCCTAGGAGAACTACGCGGCGGCCGGCGGGTTCGACTCGCGTCTATTAAGTGTGCGAGTGAGTGAGTGCAGGGATTGATTATCGTAGGGTAGCGCTGTCACAGCAGCAGCAGCAGCAGCAGCAGCAGCAGCAGCAGCAGCAGCAGCTATACGGATGTACCAGCAGCAGCAGTCGTCGCAACGACGATGGCAGCATGATGCCTTATAGCATGGTAAGTCCTCTTTGCAATCTTGTTTATCATGGACTCATCTTCTTCCTCCTCCTCCTCCTACTTCTCCTCCTCCTCCTCCTCCTACTTCTCCTCCTCCTACTTCTCCTCATAGCAATATAATACTGTACCTGCCTCCTACCTTCTACAGCATGGTAAGTCCTCTTTGTAATCTTGTTTATCATGGACTCATCTTCCTCCTCCTCCTCCTCCTACTTCTCCTCCTCCTCCTACTTCTCCTCATAGCAATATAATACTGTACCTGCCTCCTACATTCTACAGTAACACTCCTTTACATCTGAGTTGCACACAAGGGCTAACATATCTGATCAAACCCGACCACTAAGGGTAATATTTAAAAAACATTTTAAGAGGGGTTGTAAGTCCTAACAGGAACAACAACTTTCAGTCAACCATTCCTCTTATACATATATCAATGCCATAATTGTCCAATAGGTACAAGATTATTTATAAATAGATTTAAACTCCACACCCATTGATTTGGCTACAAGATCATATCTAAAAGGATTCACTAGAGCCCTGCTTATGTTGTTGTTATTGTTGCATGTGGTAAGAAGGGTACGGGATACAAGGGAGGGGTATCTCTAAATATTTCAGCATTGACGACACTCACTTCATAAGATTACACAATCTGATAAAAGATTCATGCTTCAGTAAGTCTTGTTATTACTCTAACTTGGTACTTACAGGGTCAGATTCATTGATGTGTAAGATCAAGAATAGTCTAGTCAAGACCCTCTGATACTGTTATTGTTGCCATTATATTAAGAAAAGAGGAATGCCCCACTGAAAAAGGAGGAATAAAATAGATGCGGCAAAAGGTGCGTCAGGAAAACCCTACTAAGAAGGTAGTAACACTAATACACAATATGTTCAAGGTATAAAGCTACCTGATGTTGGCTCACTTAAAGACAAGAGGAATATATGCCTCACTGAGGAAGGAGGAATAGAAGGTATGGGGGAAGGGTGCATCAGGAAAACCCTACTAAGAGGGTAGTAGCACTAATACACAAGATATTCAAGGTATAAAGCGTACTGATGTTGGCTCACTAAGTAAAGAGGAATGCCTCACCGATATGGCATTGCAGATCCAGGTAAAAGTATGTGTTGTTGGCTCACTATGAAAGGATAAATAAAAGGTATGGTGGAACGGTGCATCAGGAAAACCGTACAAAGAGGGCAGTAGTACCTTAAATAGATGAATAGCCCAAAAGTCACGTTCTGGATACATCGGCACACAAGTATCTCTGTATTGTAACCAATACGAGAGCCCTCATTGGTCTTTGTCTCCTAGTGATGTCACATTGAGGGCAGATCCGAGAGCCCTAGCATAGCCAGGCCTTCACTATAGAGCATATAGTAATTGGTCCCTAGCTACATATCCATTCTTTTATTCATCTGAGGTAGTTCTAGGTGACAATGCAGATCCAGGTAAAGGTACCTGTTGTTGTTGTCTGCTCAGCTGGCCTGACGCGGGTCCCTCATAGGAATGGCAAGGTGGCATGCAGCACTGTTTACACACACACACATCCACACAGGGAGAGGTAGGTGACATTATGCTGGTACAATTATATCAATATCTCTCTGCTTACATGGACCTGTTTACAATGAGAGGCCCTGTTGAGCTGTCTACTAGCATTATTATCAATACTCCCAGTAGTGGCAAGTGTTGTAATATTGCATATACTATTATAATAGTACTTAAGGTAGGTGTAATATGATTTAGTTAGATTAAGCTGTGCTGTCTTAAATACTACTCTTGCTGGTGCTGTTGGTACTGCTGGTGCTGTTACTACTACTACTACTACTTCTACTACTACTACTACTACTACTACTACTACTACTACTACTACTACTACTACTACTACTACTGCTGCTGCTGCTACTTCTACCACTACCACTACTACTACTACTACTACTACTACTACTACTACTACTACTACTACGACTAGTATTATTATTATTATCATTACTATATTATTATTATTATTATTATCATTATTATTATTATTATTATTATTATTATTATTATTATTATTATTATTATTACTATTATCATCATCATCACCATTATCATCATCATCATCATCATCATCATCATCTTTATCAATAGACATGAGTGGGTTTCCCATTCATGCCTGGTTTCTCCCACACAAAAGCTATCACGACTTATCAATAAAACCTTTATGAACATCTGAAATTAGAAATTAATTCACAAAATATTTGATGGAGTCATGGGTTGAAAACTGATGAGAACCTTTCCTTCATTTATTCAACAATATGATTTTGTCACAGAAATCATTTAGCTATTTTTTTTGCTGCAGCAGCAGGGATGAAAGGGTTAACCGTAGTGATACTGAACATGATAAACAAACAAACAGGAAATTACAGGAAATAGTCCTGTATTGTTTTGAGGAGACTAGCTCCTAGTCTATCATTTCATTAAATTATGCTTTTCTCTTTTCTGGTCTCTATCTTCTGCTTAGGCCTAAAAAAAAAGTTGTTTGTTTCCTGTAACCCTACCCTAACAAGTTTTTATTCAAAAAAATCCCTACCCTTAAGTTTTTTCCGCCCTCCTAACTCCCAATCAACGTAAAACATGCATAAAACACACATTTTTGACCAAAAAAATAATGCAATTTTTTTTTAAATGACCTACCTACCCTTTTTTTCTTTGGACCGTTACAGGAAACAAACAATTTCTTTTTTTAGGCCTTAATATCTGGATATTAATTTATGTGGCTGGTGATAGATGGCACCAGGGGTGGTCACACTAGTGAGTCAGAATCAAGAAACTGGAAAGATCTCACTGTGGGCCACCTGGTGAGCAAATTAAGGACTAAATCAGGGTAGACACAGTTTAGATATAGAGATATAGAGATGACCATTTCTTGGCCTAGGACTAGGCTATGTTTTGAGGAGAGGACTCGTAAGCTTGACAGGAGCACCATGAGGTTAACCCATTAATGCTACAGGACTTGTAGTCTTAATCTTAGATACTTTTGATGATAACTTTGGCATTGAGGATGATTGTACAAAAAGAATTAAGAGGAGTTGATGGTTATGTTGTAATTAACATTTCTCCTTCAAATGTTTTCCTAACTTTGCTTTGTCCTATAAGATTTTTTCAAAATTGTCAGACTGCTTTGGGCCGCTGTGAGGATTATTGGTTTAAGTAAGGAGAGAGAGAGAGAGAGAGAGAGAGCAATACAATGACATTTTCAAGTACTGATAACAATCTACCACTTTACCTATTAATGCTTGGAGCAGCCAATAGCAGCATGACAATGATGATGAAATATTTCAAGTGAAATCAAAATAAGAAAAGTTGAATAAAACTGTCAATTAGAATACTAACAGGAACTTATCTTCAAATTTTTGGTAAAATCATTTTCAGTTCTAAAAAGTACTGTAGATACAGACAACAATTTCCAGAGGAATTCTTACACATTTATGGTTTACAAAGATTGGACACTATTACTTGGCAGTGAAATGTATTGGAAATCCTCCAAAACTCAGGCTTAAAATTCCATACTGATTAATAATATATCAGTTTTCATGCATATCATATTCACTCCTAATATATTCCTAGAATGAAATCAATCAAGTTTGATTGATGGGTTGTTATATGAATATGTATATATATATATATATATATATATATATATATATATATATATATATATATATATATATATATATATATATATATATATATATATATATATAATAATAATAAAATTATATATATATATATATATATATATATATATATAAATATATATATATATATATATATATATATACATATATATATATATATATATATATATATATATATATACGATGATAGTATCACGATGATAGTGACCATGGGTACGTGTCACAAATGAATCAACCCATTCAAGCCTTAAGCGCCCAAAACCCTCTGACCATTTTGGCCTGCCTTTGATATTCTGCCTATGTTTACAATAACCAAAGATGTAGTTCTGCCATTAACCACTAGGGGGCATATCATAAGTGACCTATAAGATTTTAATAATCTGTCTCCCTCACATTTCACATATCTGCTTTCTATATAGCGAATGACATATACCAAAACATCCTAAAACAACACCTTTAAACAAATGATATGTACGACTGGCTGAGAAAATCTAAATTTATGTAAACTATGCAAGTAACAAGTGTGAAAGTCTTTTAAAGTTTTATTTGATAAAAAAAAATCTAAAACATCTTCACTAAGAGAATTTGATCAATATCTAACTTAACTCAAACTGCAATGGATTGATTTAGATTTGTCACAGCACTACACCTGCCTCCATAGCTCAGGGGTTAGAGCACTGGTCTTGTAAACCAGGGGTCGTGAGTTCAAATCTCACTGGAGGCTACCTTTTTTTTCTTTCTCAAATCAATCAATAATTTCAATTTAATAATGAAAATTTTTAATTCCCTATATTTTTTCTAATCATATACTTTTTTTCACTTCTAATATTTCCATTAGTCTGATGATTTAAATTTTTCTTAATTCTTCTGGACCTACGATACTTAACTTAAGAATTTAGCATAGATTGGCAAGAATATTTGAAGGAGGGCTGTTGATTATGATCAGAAAACATTTCTACATCAAACTTTTTTCAAAACGGACATTCGCCAGAATGATATCACCTAAATTCTGAGGATTCTTGAGCCTATAAATGAATTAGGCATTAATGAATAATGGAATGTTGCAGCAATGCAAAAACACAACATATCAAGAATTTACATGAAGCCTACAAACCCTGGTCTTTCTCTCTGCTCTTATAGTAGTATCTATGCTGTAGCTTACTTGATAACTTATATCTTAGAAGACCAACACATGGAATGGAAACCAGCCGGTCAACCTGAACATGCTAGCCTCAACCAGTGTCAATTAATAGTCGCTAATAGGTGCTCTGGGCACCCCCAGCAGGTGGTGGAGATAAGGTTTCTCTGTAATGTAATCGATGCGGGAGCCCTGATTGGTCCTTGTTCCCACGTGACCTCGTGCTGCTGCCTTATCTGCTAGTCCTGGCATGAGGCTAGCATGTAACTATAGGGCATATAGTAATTGGTCTCTCGTTACATATCCATTCTTTTCTTAATCCAAGCTTATATCAAGACCTTTTTATTGCCAAGGTGAGGTAGAGATGATGCCAGTTTGTTTAACCCATTCATGCTCACAGCAGCCAAAAGCGGCCTGACAATTTTGATCAAATCTTTCAAGCAATAGTATAGTTGCGAAAATATTTGAAGTAGAAATGTTAAGTAGAATACTACTAACAACTCTCCTTCAAATATTTTGTAAAATTATTTTCAATTCTCAAGTTATTGTCCAAAATAATCTAGATGCAGACGACAATTTCTAGAGGAACTCTTAAGCATCAATGGGTTAACCATTAATGCTTAGGATTTTCTCGGAAAATCATCGTCTGGATCCATGATATTTTTGACAATTAGTTAGCAATTCAGCATTATTCTACAAAATAATTGAAGGAGAGTTGTTGGCAGTGCTCTGATAATTAAACTTTTCTCCTTCAAATGTGTATTCAATTTTACTTTCTACTAAAAGATTTCACCAAATTGTCAGGCTTTTTAGTCTGCTTTGAGCATTAATGGGTTAACACTAGTGGTTGAGAGAGAGGGGGTGGGGGGGGGGGGGGGTTCTGTAAAGTATGGCTGCCAGCTCTTCCAATTACCGATTAAGAACTAACATTATGTTTTTGCTGGTGAAAAAAAACCCAGTATACTATACCTGAATATCCATTTAAGCAAACAAAGTGGTAAAAACAGGGCATGCTGATAGTTTAGAGGTTTTTTTTTCTGTATTAACCCATTAAAGCTCACATTGCCAAAAGTAGCCTGATATTTTTGAAGAAATTGTGCAGGCAAAAGCATAGTCAGATAATACAGATATGTTAATCCGAATATAACCAACAACTCTCCTTCAAATATTTTGTTCAATCATTTTCAATTCTGAAGTTATCGTCAAAATTATCATAGATCCAGACAACAATTTCTAGTGGAACTGGACCAAGTGAGGACTAGTATTTGTACTGTTGGTGAACATCCCTGTATATTAATGTTACTGAGTATCTGTTCAAGGACACACTGTGGTGAAAACATGGCTAGCTACTGGTTGAGAGAAGGGGGTTTTCAGGAAGGCAAGCTGGTGATTAACCCATTAATGCTCACAGCGGCAAAAGTGGCCTGACATTTTTGATAAAATCTTTCAAGCGAAAACAAAATTGTGAAAATATTTGAAGAAGAAATGTTCCTTAGAACATCATCAACAACTCTCCTTCAAATATTTTGCAAAATAATTATCAATTCCAAACTTATTATCAAAAGCTTTAGAAATCCAGACGACAATTGCTGAAGAAACTCTTAAACATTAATGGGTTAGGAGAGGTTGTTTCAGTGAGGGATGGCTGCAGGCCAGGGTCCCAATTACCAAGTAAAGGCCAATATTTGTATAGTCGGTAGACCTCCCAATATGTTGTAACTGAGTATCCATAAACGCATACAATTCCCCATCTTAGCCTGCTCATCCCAGATCTCAGCCAATATTTGTCTTCCTCTGATCCTCCCTGCAGCACTTCCTTATTACATTTAACCCTTTCATGCCTGCAGTTCCCAGAGAAAAGTCGTCTGGAATTATCATATTTTTGACCATAACTATAGAACGGAGCATAGATTTACAAAATATTTGAAGAAGAGTTGTTAAGAGGCTTTCGATGCACATTTCTTCTTGAAATTTATCTTCCAGAATATTCTTGTGTCTGAAAAGTATTGCCAAAATGTTCAGGCATTTATGGGGTATCTTAGGATAAAAAGGGTTAATTCAGCAATAATACTCAGAGTTACCCTCAATATTGCTGTCTTGATGCTATCATACTTAGGCCTAAAAAAATGTTGTGTGTTTCCTGTAACCCTACCCTAAAAAGTTTTTATTCCAAAAATTCCCTACCCTTAAGTTTTTTCCACCCTCCCAACTCCCAATCAATGTAAAACCTGCATAAAACACACATTTTTGACCAAAAAAATAATCAAAAAAAATATTTTACCAACCTACCTACCCTGGGGCTTTTTTCAGACCGTTACAGGAAACAAACAATTTATTTTTTTAGGCCTTAGGTAAACAATTTCCAAATTCAGCATGATTTTGCTAGATATTCAAAAGAGGACTCTTGGCTGGCTTCTGATTCACATTTTTTCATGAAATATTTCCCCAATAATGACCACACTATGCCCAGAGAGCCCAAAAGCATCCTTATTATTTTCAAATAATTGCATAAACAAAGCATTTCTCATTAAATACTCAAAGTTGAAATGTTGATAAGAACTCAAACAACTATAAAACCTTCAAATATTTTGATTATTTGTGAAGTTTTATAGCTCCAAACAACTTTCATCAAAACTAAAACAAAATTAAGTTCAATGGGCAATACTTCTTCATCCTATGAGTGTTTAACAATTAATGGTGATTAAACTGAACTCATGTGCAATGCAACATATGTTGACTTTGTCCTCGGATATTTGCTCAAATAGTTTTCTCTTTAATCGTTTTAGAGAAGCGGTTCGTTGTTACAGCGATGCAAATAACACTCCACACTTCATTAGCGAGATCTTAGTGCATCATCACCAGTGTGAAAACCTGACCTATCCACGACAAAACTGCTGCTCAAATACCGTAGCGGCGGCACTAAGCGAACATGTGGTCCAATACAACGTTAACGCCCCTGCACTTCATACAACACTCCTAATCAATGAATCAATGATGGTATTGGCACGATGTGGTGCAGTCTATAGACTTCAGCTCAGTTTGGCATTCCGACACGACCGTGGTCAATATACATACATACATCAATATATATGTGTATGTATGTACATGTTTGTGTGTAGTAGTGTACACTGCAAACGTCCAATGCTAAACCTATAGAGTAGGAAGCCGCTGGGAAACTAGCTGTTTTATCATCAAAACAAGAACATCTTCGGAGTCCATCAGGAAACTTCTGTGACCAAGATTATTCTGCGACTACATTGTAGGACTACATTGTAAAAGGTGAGTATGAAACTTGTCTGGAATGGTTGGTTATCATTGTACCATGATTCCACTTAATGCTGAAACCTGTAGTCTTGAATCTATATGAGATTTGAGTCCTATTCGAACAGGACTACATCGTAACAGGTTAGTATGAAACTTATCTGGAATGGCCAGATATCATTGTTCATTGATTCCCCTTAATGCTGAAAACTGTAGTCTCAGGAATTTTCTGGGATCAGAGCACACCCTTACTATCAAACAGGACTACCTAAAAAGCTGGTGGTTGTGAAAACTGGCAAGACAGAGCATATAATTTATTACACTCATTTTCGAACCCATAGTCTGTGGAGTCAGTCAGGAAGCTCTACAATCTAAATGTTTACTCTTTTACAACGATTGGAAAGGAATAGTCGCAATAGGTGGGTACGAAAACTTTCAACAAAGCACATATATATATATATATATATATATATATATATATATATATATATATATATATATATATATATATATATATATATATATATATATATATATATATACATATATATATATATATATATATATATATATATATATATATATATATATATATATATATATATATATACATATATATATATATATGTATTTATACATATATATATATGTATTTATACATATATATACATATACATATATATATATATATATATATATATATATTATATATATATATATATATACATATATATATATATATATGTATATACATATATATATATATGTATATACATATATATATATATATGTATATATATACATGTATATATATTTATATATTTATATATATATATATATATATATATATATATATATATATATATATATATATATATATATATATAGATAGATATATATAGATATATATAGATATATATAGATATATATAGATATATATAGATATATATATTCATACACACACAGGTACACACACACACGCAGGCTTGTGTGTGTGCATATGTGGGTTTGTCTCAACAAAATACAAAAATATTCTCACACCTTTCAACTGAGGCAGTATAATGTGAGCTTCACATGTAACCAACAGAAATAGACAAAGCAGCACAACAGTTGCCACAATCATCAGGACCCATCTATATCACATAAAAGGATCAAATGCCTTTACTCAATGAAGCTCGGTATAGATAAAATAAGCACATGTTATTATAGATAAAACTAATACATATTCATCCATTATTGGATCAATGTAGGGGAGAGAGAGAGAGAGAGAGAGAGAGAGAGAGAGAGAGAGAGAGAGAGAGAGAGAGAGAGAGAGAGAGAGAGAGAGAGAGAGAGAGAGAGAGGGAGGGAGGGAGGGAGGGAGGGAGGGAGGGAGGGAGGGAGGGAGGGAGGGAGGGAGGGAGAGAGAGAGAGAGAGAGAGAGAGAGAGAGAGAGAGAGAGAGAGAGAGAGAGAGAGAGAGAGAGAGAGAGAGAGAGAGAGAGAGAGAGAGAGAGAGAGAGAGAGAGAGAGAGAGAGAGAGATTCCACAAATCTTAACTGCCACCCTAATAGACAATCAATGCTTGTTAACTTAATATTCTCTCTTTAGGGGAGTCCATTACCCAATTCATTGATTCAATGATTTATTATTTATTACATATTTATTCAACCTCTCACTATAAACAAGAAAGAGTAGCACTTCAGGTTTGTAGATTGAGATGGTAAATACCAAATGTTATTAGGCCTAGAAAAGTTAGGGTAGGGTAGGTAGGTCGGTAAAAATAATTGGGATTATTTTTTTGGTCAAAAATGGGTGTTTTATGCATGTTTTACATTGATATGAAGTTGAGAGGGCAGAAAAAACTTTAGGGTAGGGATCTTTTTGAATAAAAACTTGTTAGGGTAGGGTTACAAGAAACAAACAACGTTTTTAGGCCTTTATATAACAAAAGACTCCCTCTGCTACCAATTATACTACTGTGAGACTGGTAATTTTTCCAATACCTAGTATTTAACAGCTGTCCAGTGTTGCAAAGCAAAAACTTTTGTTTAGTCAGAGAGGTCTATTATAAATAGATTGTCCCTGGTTTAGTGTTCATTTGTCTGTATCTAACAAAATATAGATGATGATGATGATGATGATGATGATGGTGATGATTATGATAATGATGATAATAATGGTGATAATGCTTATATTTGACAATTCAGCCTATACAAAGTGTATATTGCCTATCATTCGTTACTTAGAATATACTGTAAAAAAGAATCAAGGATCCAGACAACTTCAAGAGGAGCTTTTAACAATGATTGGTTTAAGAAGCTGTGAGATTATTCACTTCTAGCTTGGGACTTATCTACAAGTCATAAACCTCCGAGGTGTGATTCTCATAAACATCCAAAGCAAGTAAATTACTTCTCTGCTGGTATGTGTAAGACAAGACACTCTTTAAGGCAATAGAAAAGATGCCTAGTCTATTTCTTTACGGGAAAGTTCTACTTCAGTTTATGCATGCAGGCCATAAAAGATTTCACCCATTCATGTCGGCAGCAGCCAAAACCCAATGACAATATTTATGATATCCAGACACCAATATAAGTACTTGCCCTGGCAAGTGAATCTTTGAGAAAGGGGCTTTCGGGCAAGTATAAAATAGTTAGCATTTACCCGAATGGGCAAGCTGATTTTCTAAACACTACATATTTTTATATAGGAAATGGCACAAATACCCTAAAATATACAAACAATGCATACAACAACATCAAAGGAAAATGGTTTTCAAATCATTAGATCCATGACTAATGATAAATGCCATTCTAGCATAAGTTATAACTTATTACGGGCAAGCCAAATATTATGTCGAGCAAGTAAAAATCATAAACTACTTGCCTGGCATGGTAAGTAAGTTCTGAAACTTATGTTGGTGCCTGATATCTTTCTAACAATATCAAAGAAGAACCTCGGGCATAAATGGGATAAAATGTGACATCTAATCTTTGAGGGAAGGAAGCCATAAATCGTCATGTAGGAATTCTTACAAGTACTTTCTTGATGCTCTTACCATTAGGTGGTAACACCTGTTCCCCATCCACCTGTAACACAGCATATCTCTCTCATCTTTCACGTCTCCATGGCGACAAAATTTTAAGTGAACTATTTAAGGTGGAAAAATGTAGTGAAATGCACAGTTGCTATGGAAACGGTTGCATCAAGCACTTCTGCCCAATTTCCTGTCACACAGCGGAAAAAAAGGAAGGATATCACCACTTTTAGCATTAACGAAAATATGGCATAAAACCGGTATTCAGCTATTCAATTGGTACTTCATCGTTTGACACGATGCCATGGCAACCGATTTTTAACAATTTTCACCAAAATCCATCAATGTCTGTAGTCAAGGCAACATGTGCTCGTAGCTACCGGTGAGTAGTATCATCTTTCTGACTTATCCCTTTCACAGCTGGAGTGAATCTTTGGCTTGACGCACATGGAACTCTTTTGAAAACATCGCAAATACAAAATTATTAGAAAAAAATGTTACAAAGTTAAAGTTAAAACCCTTCCAACCCTGAGGCTCCAAAGCACAGGAACTCACAAATTTTTGAAAACCTTCTAAACCCTATCATGTTGGTATTCATCAAATAGCTCTCACTGAGTGCTCTCAGATGAATACCTACGTGCCAGGATTTCATTTACTTTTTAGGCTTTTTTGCATCATTTCATATTGGCCAAATTAGCCACCAGCAGCATATCATTCCAATTTCAAATATTTTCTTAAATATATAACTCTATTTGGAGAGTTTTGTACTAAGCCACAGGCCATGCCTGCATACCATATGCAGGCATGAATAGTGTAAGTGTTCGTGGCAAATCCACCAAACGGCACTAATAGTAATACCATCAGGATCAGGCCTTGGTCAAAACAGAAGCGCCACCTATCTACCACAATCACACGCCTTGTGAAATACAGAAGAAATCTCACTTATTTTTGAGGTCATCTATACACAGGAAACTGGGTGGCAATCCGGCATGCAGTCTTGTATTATGTCTGGGCTGCCCACGCATTTAGTGCTGGAATTACATGCAGGCACTGTACCACTATAGCTGAGTGGTTTAAATTTGGCAAGTACTGGGTGGTAAACGGGCGTGCGGTCTTGTATTATGTTACGGCTGCCGAGCATTTAGTGCTGATATTACATGTCGGCACTGTACCACTATAGCTGAGTGGCCTAAATTTGGCAATTACTGCGCTATGTTTCCTATCACTTCCAAAGTTCTAATCAAGCTAAAAGCATGTGAGAAAGCCAATGATTTAGGGTTAGGCAGTGGTATGGTTAGATAGTCATACCATTTAGAGGTACTGTACTAGTACCGGTGTTGTATCAAAAAGTACCATATTGTATCATTTTATTCCTTAAAGGTACTCTTAATGATATTAACCATTGTGAAGTTGTCATTTACTAGTGATTGTCCAGGATCCTAAACATGACTATTCACAACAAGACAGTGCTGTTAACAGTGTTGTTTAAATACTGTACTGTTTCTTTGATACCGATACTGGTACTGTACCGATTCGTTCTTAGAGATATCCATCCCTATAGGATCTCTCTCCCTTAATATTCCAGAAGAAGTGATGACAAATAAAATTTGGATGTTCGAAATTTAGCAAAAGATGTTTTAACTAAGACTAGCATGGTTAGCCTATGTGGCATGAAAAAAATATACCAATTGAAAGGCGTTCCTAACAGGACTAGCAATAAGCAATAAGTCAACCTAAATGCATGGTCTGAGGAGATGTGCCCATGCCTGAAGCTGGCCATGGCTCTCTCCAACACTAAATCCCACAATCAATACAATACTGGCACTGGGCACAGCATGGGAGAGGTGGTAGGCCTAGTTAACCCACTTATGCCACTACTGGTGGTGGCTAACTTTGCCAATACAGAATGAGGCAAAAAAATGAAAAATGATTGAAACACTGGAACATGTATTGGTACTCATCTGAGAGTACTCAGCAAGAGCTGCCTAATGAATACCAACATGCATGACCAGGTTTAGATGTTTTTCAACATATATTTGCGTCCTTGTGGTTTGGACGAAAGTAGCCTCAGCATTGGAATGGTTAGTGTCAAGCAGAAGAGCTTTTCAATTGCAGTATACCAATTCTATCTGTAGAACTTCTTTGTAGCAAAGTGCATTTCTCGTAATCAAGGACACGAGAAATCGATGTTTGGTCAATCGGACAAGCTATGGTCTCTATGGTAGGGCTGTTGTTGACATCCATTTTTTTTTCATTTCGATTATTGACATGATATCTTTCAATTCCAATAATTTCAATTTGATTTTGGAGAACTGCACAAAGCATGAAATATTTATCATTTTCACGTGTATCACACTATATTATTGTTGCTATGATCATAATATTCATATACAAAGACAATTAGTTTTCTCATTATTTTTGAGTGGTGGCTAAAAATGGCAAACAAATGAGGAAAAAATCTGAACGACAGGTGATTGTTTTATTGATTGACAGAACAATTGACATATTTTTTACCATTAATTGAAAATTCATCTCATATCAATTACACCCCTACAATGATTGTCTTAAGGTGATGGGTACCATGGCAAGCCAGTTAAAAGCCCTGTCCCAAAACACACCTCAAAGCAGCATAATCCTATAACTAGGTGTATCTCCAGGTTCCTGAGTGTTATCAGGTAGAGAATATCATCGCCACCTGTCATTATTCATTCCATATTCTGTTTTATTTCAAAATTTACAAGTTTTTTTTCAAATGACATATTCTCATTAATTACGCAGGTGATGGTTACTGCAGGTTCAGAGTTACTTAAGGGATATCATTGACTATGCCCAATAAAAAGTATTTTTTTGATTTTTTACTGCTGAAGATTTTTACAGACCATAACGTTGAAAATTTTAGTTAGAAATCTCCACACCAACTTCACTTGGTAACCTCATATGCTCATAGCTAGCACCTATTTATAGCATCCTGACCACAACCCATTGTCTTGAGATCGTCGATGTGTATCTTTGTGCAACTCTCTTTTGTTTCGAGTGCTCAGGAGTGATCAGCGAGGTATGTCCATTACTATCAAAGGGGTTCCCATGCCTCCACACACGAGATTTCTCACTAGAATTTTCAATGTTATGGCCTGTAAAAATCTTCAGGGGTAAAAAATCAAAAAAATACTTTTTATTGGGCATAGTCAATGATATCCCTAAAGTAACTCTGAACCTGCAGTAACCATCACCTGCGTAATTAATGAGAATATGTCATTTGAAAAAAAACTTGTAAATTTTGAAATAAAACAGAATATGGATTGAATAATGACAGGTGGCGATGATATTCTCTACCTGATAACACTCAGGAACCTGGAGATACACCTAGTTATAGGATTATGCTGCTTTGAGGTGTGTTTTGGGACAGGGCTTTTAACTGGCTTGCAATGGTACCCATCACCTTAATCAACTGGACAAAACGTATGCATGTTCCCTTCGAGTAGACAAGGTGACCTAGATCAAACTACTTGAGTTTCATTTTTTTTTCAGATCCACTTGAGACATTCGCAGCATGCGTCAAAGTCAACCACCCTTTTTTCTATTGTTCACAATGCCATTGTTTTGCAATTCCATTGTTTTGCATTGCCATTGTTCTTTTTGCCACATACTTGGTACGTTAACAGTCAACAGGTGGAAACGGAGCACGCTCGATTGAAGCTCATTGTACACCTGCCTATCTAAACCAACAGTCTCCTTTCAGTTTGCACACATGGTGTGTTACAAGTACAATATGCAGCTATCATTGCACTTCCCAATGAACCCTGCTGCCCAGGAACAATGGGAAAATGGAACAATAGGGAAAGTATGTGTTGGCACCCCAGGTGGTCCAACCAAATAACAGATTATGTTGGCTAGAAAGAACCCTAAACCATGGTCTTAGTCAGCAGGGCGTCTGTGCATCATTTGGACACCAAAACCCTCTGAAATCACACATCAGGACACCTAAAATATCTTGTAAAGAATTTCTAAAATTGTCATTTACAATTTTCTTCATCCCAGTATAAAAGGCCCTGCTCGCTATGACCATGACTAAGAGTGTGTAACCCATGCCAGTGACGCCCAAAAATGCTTTTTTCAGACCAGAGGCTATTTTGGATATTTGAAGTCCATGATCATTAGAAGTCAACCTTAAACTGAGCAGAAATAATGCAATAAACCATATGTCTGACTAGTGTTCGTCCGATTGTTCGAACAAGCCGAACAGCGTTCGTTTGTGCCTCCGATTATGATGATCGAACGCAATTTCACATGTTCGAACAAAAAAACGAACATGGATAAAAATTATATTCAAAGAAATAGCTGGACTTTCGGTAATCCTGCCTGTCAGAAAATCTGAGAAAAAAGTTTAGTTACGTATTTATTGCCCCGCCAAAGAGGAAACACTGCTGGACCGCTCCAGATCCAACTCTCTGAGCGTGCTGAGGCGATGTTACGATGCCGCCATTGTTGTTGTGGTTATCGGCACACAATAGCGCAAATGCGCATGACGCAATTACGCTAGTGTGTGTTGATACCGCTAGGTGTCGCGGTACCTTATGACTTAAGTAAACAGCAATGGCGACACGGAAAAACCATGTACACAACTTCGATTATTAATCGGTCATCGGTCGTTCAGATGGACCGATGATCGATCTTGAAAATTGTGACCGATTCCGAACACTATGTCTGACTTCCCAAATCAAAAGGAACTTCAAGCATAAAGGGTTAATAATCAAAACTGTAGGATGTATTTTCACAACATGCCTCTAGTGTTCTGGACATAAAAGGTTCATTAAAAGAGAATGTCTGACTTCCAAAATGAAAGTGAACGTCAGACATGAAAGATTTGATATTAATAATGTAAGACTTATAACCACAAAATGCCTCAGGAGTTCTGAGTTAAATAGTTCAATAAAGCGTGTGTTTTACTACCAAAAAGAAGGGAAATTTAAGGCATGAAAGAGTTGGAAATTAATAATGTAAGTATGTGTCTGGCTTCCCAAATCATAGGGAACTTCAGGAATAAAAGAGTTAATAATTACTAGTGTAGGACTTGGTACCACAACCTGCCTCTGGAGTTCTGAGTATGAATTTTTTTTTGGAATTTCGTTTTTCGTCACATTTGTGCCAATTGTGACTAATTCGTGACTAGCCAGTTGTAATTAGTGGAGGAAACCGGAGTACCCGGCAAAAACAAACGCCTAACCTCAAGTCACTGGCAACTTTTTCACATGCCCAGCCTGAGTATAAACGATGTGCACAGCAAGTGCCTCTGACTTCAAAACCAATGGGTATTCCAGGCATGAAAGAGTTAACCCTTTCACACTTAGGAGTTCCTCTGGAAATTGACGTCTGCATCTATGATACTTAAGACAATAACTTCGAAATTGAGAATAATTTTACAAAATATTTGAAGGAAATTTGTTTGTAATGTTCTGATTACCATTTCTCTATCAACTATTTTCGTAGTTATGCTTTTGTCTGCAAGATTTCATCAAAATTGTCAGGCCTCTATCAGCTGCTGCAAGCATTTATAGGTTAACACACAACTGAGGATGTATTACCACAGCATGGCCCCAGGACGTTCTCAGCATAAATTGTGCAGCAAAACATGTGCCTGACTTCCCAAATCAACAGCGAGTGTTAACTCTAATCAATCAACTTACTTGGGGAAGTAAAAAACCCTTTAAAAGATCCAGACTAGATTTTTTTCTAATATCAGATAATACTCTTGCTTTTGCTCCTAAATCAGAAATATGTAACTCTTATAGAAGTGACCATAATATTATAAAATTAACCATAAAAATTAATATAAATAAACGGGGTATGGGTTATTGGAAATTTAATAATAATCTATTACAATCAAGAGAATATATTAAACAGATACATAATATCATATCGCTTGCAGAAGAAACTTATGCTCTCCCAACTTACTCTAAAGAATTCATAAAATATGATCATGGTAAAAGTTTAGAACTAAATATACCTATACATTTATTCATAAATACATTATTTTGTCAGATAAGAGGGGAAACTATAAAATATTCTAAAAATGAATCCCGAATAAGAAGAGAACATGAAACTAAACTAATTAGTCAAATATCATGTATAGAAAACAAGATAGACTCAAATTTAGAAGATATAACCCAAAACTTAAAAAAACTAGAAAAACTAAATAATGAACTGTTAGAAATTAGAACAACTAAATTAAAAGGCCATCAAATAAGATCGAGATATCAACACTATAAAGACTGGGAGAAGCCCTCTAAATACTTTTTAAATCTTGAAAAAAAAAATTACTTAAATAAAAATATTTCTGAATTAATAAATGATAAAAATGAGACTATAAATGATTCTAAAATAATCTTACAAGAGCAAGCCTCTTTCTATCAAAAACTTTTCACTACAAAGGGAATCAAAATAGATGAACATACCAGATACAGTCACTTATTAAATAATTTGCCTAAGTTAACAGTTTCAAATAAAAACAACTTGGAAACACCAATTAAATTAAAAGAACTTGAGGATAGTATAAATACAAGTAAAAACAATAAAGCACCAGGGCCAGATGGTTTCTCAAATGAGTTTTTCAAGGTTTTCTCTCATGAACTTAAGTATTGGATTTTAAGACTTTTTAATGAATCAATAGAATTGGGCAAATTACCAGATACTATTTTAGAGGGTATCATAACCTGCATCCCTAAAACAGGGAAAGAAAGAAATTCACTCAAAAATTGGCGTCCCTTGACTATGTTGAATTCTGTTTATAAATTCTTCTCTGCTATTCTTGCAAAAAGAATTAAATTCACACTCAATTCGATCATCAACCCCGATCAAACGGGCTTCATATCGGGAAGATTTATTGGCGAAAACTCAAGACTTTTATTCGACACTCTGTGTTATTGTGAAGACAATAATATTCCTGGTATGTTAGTCATAATTGATTACGCTAAAGCATTCGATACTATCGAATGGGGTTTTATAACATACTGTTTGGACATTTTTGGATTTGGAAGTTTTATTAAAGAATCAGTTAAACTTTTACAAAAAAATTCCTTTTCAAGAGTCGAACAAAATGGTTTTCTCTCAGACAGAATAAACCTTTCTAGAGGCTGCAGACAGGGAGACCCCATATCCCCCTACCTGTTCGTAATTTGCGCAGAAGTACTATCACATGTAATTCGTGAATGTAAGGATGTAAAAGGCATTTGCATTGGTGAATTGGAAATGAAACTATCTCAGTATGCCGATGACACAACTCTTCTTCTGAATGGAGACAAGAATTCTCTTTTTGTTGTCATGGACATACTGAGATGGTTTCAAAAAATATCAGGTTTGGGCATAAATAAAGAAAAAACTAAGGTAATTAAAATTGGGGCATTAAGGGACAGGAGGATCTCTTGGGAAGGAAACTTTGGCTTGGAATGGACCCACTCTTTTGTAGTTTTGGGTATCCAATATGATGTTAACTCTTTGAGTGAGACAACCAACATCAATATACTTTCCAAAATAAATGACATCAAAAAACTAATACGCACATGGAGCTGCAGGCAGCTCACCCCCTATGGGAAAGTAACCATAGTGAAGTCATTATTGCTTTCCAAAATCACTCATATCCTCCTGTCCCTTCCTAGTCCCAGCCTTGAAATTCTTAAGCAGATTGATGCAATTTTTTTAAAGTTCATATGGAGCAATAAGCCAGCCAAATTCAGCAGATCTATTCTAGAAGCAGAAATCAAAAAAGGTGGTTTAAAACTTCATAATCTAGAAACTTTTGATCAATCCTTGAAGCTTGGCTGGCTGAAACGCTACCTAAAATCTGATGGTAAATGGAAAGCATATGCTGATCTAGTTGAATTCGAAGATATTTTCAAATTTGGAAATGCTTTTACAGACAGAGTAATGGAAATTTCTCAAGTTCCCTTTTGGGCAGATGTCTTAAAAAGTCTGAAGATTCTTTGGTCTAGAAATACAACAGAAAAGATCAGTAATGTTTTCCTTACCCCCATTTGGTATAATGATAACCTCAGAATACCACTAAAACACAAATGGCTTAATAAGGGTATAACTATAATCGCAGATCTATTAGATGAAAATTGTAATTTTTTATCGTTAGAGGATTTCCAGTTAATTTATAACGTTAAGTCAAATTTTTTGGAATATGGCGGTTTCCTGTTAACTCTAAGGAGCTACTTGGATAATCATGATATACCAAATTGTTGCCTAGTACGGCCAACAAACAGTCTAATTAATGTTATTTTATGTTCAGATGTCAAGGGAGTTTCTAATCTATATAGATGTATGTATAAGCATAACAATAACATCATTGGAGATATATGCAAAAAATGGTTTGATAAGGCGAATCTAATTCTTACACCCTATGAGGTTGGAAACTCCTTTGGCAGAACAAATTTCGTTGTTGATGATATTTATTTAAGATATATACAGTTCAGAACACTACATTATCGTTTTTTTACTAATGACATTCTTGAAAAGATTGGAATTAAAAATAATAGTTTATGTTCTATGTGTAAAACTGAACAAGACAGTAATTTTCATATGCTGATTGATTGTCTACATACAGCTAAACTCTGGCTAGACGTGGAGAATTGGATAAAAACTCTTGGTATGGAAAGTTACCATCTTACTGATAGAAGGAAAATACTTGGTGACCTTGAAAACACAGGTCAAATTAATATAATAATCTTAAACACCAAAAAAGCTATTTTTCAAAGTAAACTGGAAGAGAAACTACCAAGTCTCCACATGGTAAAATCAAATGTTAGACAATCATTCTTGCATGATGAATATAAAAGTATTGTGGATAACAAACAATTCTTCTTCAACAAAAAATGGTCTTTATTGGTAAGATACTACAGTAACTTGGCAATTTAAGTTTTTTTTTGCACATCTTCAAAATATACAAACAATTGTGATATGTACCTTTTAACTTTATTGTACAACTCAAAATAAAGGTGCCTATTTTTCTGTAAACCAAACTGTGCCAACTTTTTCAAACAATCCTACTTAAAATATTCTTGTAACATACTTCTTTTACAGCTATCAAACTATTGTGGACACAGCATATGTACTGATACTGTTTATTTGATATGTCATGCTTGAATAAATAGCATTTAAATATAAAAAACTTACTTGCCAGCAATCGAGACAAGTTTTCTTCCACATTACCGCTCACGTTGCCAAAGAATTGAAGGCAAAATCATACCCCTGTTACCTACAGCTGTAGCACACAATAAATAGCATAGTCAAACCCATACTCTCTGTCTGTCTCTCTCTCTCCCACTCTCTCTCTCTCTCTATCTGTCTATCTGTCTCTCTCTCTCTCTCTCTCTCTCTCTCTCTCTCTCTCTCTCTGTTGTACATGCTCAAAATAAGATACCTGCAATGCTGTATTTGAGAACAACTTGGTAATGAAAAGCAAAACATTTGAAGAATTAATCAATGAATTCTAATACACATCTCCCCTCCAACAATTTTCTTAAAGTGCTTCTTGTGTCAGAAAATATCATGCAAATTGTAAGGACCTTTATTTTGTGAACATGTAATTCATTCCTGAGTTATTTCCATAAGTATAAGAACTGATACTGAATATGTATATACCATGGCTCTTAACAACCATAGAATGCTACCATGGACTGGATAGTCAGAAAATGCGTTTGTATGAACATCTTCTATTCTGGGGGGTTTGTGGCGGCTATTTATATGCAACCTGCCAACTATTTATCCTCAATAAGAACTTCGTCTTTTCAATAAAATGACACCCAGAATGTTATGATAGTTAAATTTGAACATCTAATTGTAAACTTCTGGCTAAGCCCTGACGTGGCTTATTATTTGTGCTGCTGTACCCAACAATGGACACAATCCCATTGTTTCCTTGCATTGTTGCACCTTTCCCATTGTTGTAAAAGATGAAGGCTTCATTGATCAGGACCCGGCCATGTCTGTCTGGGTGTGTGATACTAGTAAGGGAATTCATAGCCTGTCGAAGAGGAAGACACGCATGGAGTAAATATACTGGGCAAACAAGTCTCTCACTTTACTTACAAAGGGCTTATATATAGCGCATGAGGATAATAACAAGTACTGGTGATATTGATCAGAGAAATAGGAAGGTGTGTGGTACAAACACAGGCTAAAACAGTGAGTGTGAACAGTGCCAACATATATATCAATATGAGCTACGCTAGCATAGCCTAGTCCTAGGCCAAGAAAATTTATCACTTCTTTAATAACTCACCTAATGTTTATATACCATTCTAAAATGTCTACCCATATTTAGTTCTATATTGGCTCACCAGGCAGCCAGCAAGGGTCTATTTGGATTTCTTGATTCTGACTGACCAGGGTGACCACCACTGGTGCCATCTATCAACAGCAACTAAAACTAACACCTAAATATTGAACAAAAGACAGACAAGAACAGAGAAAAGCTCAATATAGGTAAATCATAGACTAGGAGCTAGTCTACGCTAGCACAGAAGAGGGAAATTGTATGATAGGTTATAGATGGCATTTATAACAAATTTGGATTATTATTACTCAACCCTTCCAATGCATGCTAAAGCTTCTTTCATCCAAAGCACAATGACACAAAGATGTTTGAAAACCATTCAAACCTTGTCATGTTGGTATTCATTGGAAATTTCTCGCGGAGTACTCTCAGATGAGTACCCATGTGCCAGGAATTTAGCCATTTCTCAGTGTTTTTTGACATTTTTTCGTATAGACCAAATTAGCCACCAGCAACAAAAGCATTAAGAGTAGGATATATACTGAGGATCGTTATCAGTTATGCTTATAAAAGGTAAGTACTAGGGATAGGTACCGGTACTCAATACAATATCAAATACTGATATCGAATAGGAAAAAGTATTGTATCGAAAAAGTTAAGTATCATAATATTGTACTATAAAGATTATAAAAATCTATAAAATTGACTAAATTTCTACTTGGACGTCTGTTCGCTATCTACTAGCAAGATTTCCAAAGCTGTCACAGTACTAAATTTAACAAAATTATGTCCCTGCAAGACAGGCAGTATTTTTAAAAATATTGTTAAGGTATCGTATTATTAAGGCAATATCAATACTGTAAATCACTAAAAAATGGCGTGAACATTACATAGCGTAATTACGTTACTGCCCTGGATAGCGTGATCTAAGTATAGCGGTGAACATCAGGAACAGCAGCAGCAAGTTCAATTAAGAATTTAATAAAGACAGGATTTTACAATAGCGCATATGAGCAGAGCGTTATTATCGCTATCTTATTGTTCCCGCTATACTTAAGTGATTTACAGTATTGTATCGTATCATATCATATCATATTGTGAAAATTTTAAAGGCGCCAAATAAATCCCTAGAAAGTATGACTCTGGAGCTCAATGGTTCCCTAGGCTGGCTAGCTGTTTTGTTGAGCTCTGTTAACTCATTAGCACTCAGAGCAGCCAAAACAGGCCTGACGATTTTGGAAATATCTAACTTACATAAGCATATTTTGAAAAAACATTTGAAGGAGAAATGTTGATTAGAAGCTAAACAACAACTCTCCTTCAAATTGTTTGTGAATATTCACTTTATTCCCAAGTTATTTTCAAAAGTATGAGAGTAGCAGACGATTGTTTTTAGAGCACCTCTGAGTGTGAATGGGTTAAGTGTTAATCCATTCATATCTCTAGCGGCCAAAAAGGGCGCGACAGTTAGGTGATATCTTTCAGGAAAAAGGAGCAGGCCTCAACGCTAACTCAAAATGATACTGGCCCTGTAGGACCAGTAACACTGGTCCTGCAAAATATTTACTGGCCCTACATTTTTTCTTTAACATAAGAAGAAAGAACATTGCATAAGATTCGTCACAACACTTATCTTTATAAATTTTATCTTCATTTATTTCAAAAACAATTTGGGACTTTCTCAGGGGGAAATATTTTAACAAGAATGTCTCCAAATGTTTACTGGCCCTGTAGGACCAGTTGAGGTCTTTTTTTACTGGCCCGAAGCTGTTTTGGGGAATTTTTACTGGCCTGGGGCCATAGGTTCACCCTTAGCGTCGAGCCCTGAGGAGTAAGGAAAATATTTGAAGAAGAAATGTTAATCAGACGAGCACTAATAAGAAATCTCCTTCAGACGCCTGGTATCATCAGAAGTATAATAGATCCAGACGACAAATTGTAGAGGAACTTGTAGGCACCATGAACAGGCTTAGAATAGAAAATTCCCCACAATGTTTTTCATCTATCATAGTTGAGCATCAAAATAACATTTCCAAAACCTGGGATTCTAAGGCCTAAAAAAGTTGTTTGTTTCCTGTAACCCTACCCTAACAAGTTTTTATTCAAAGAAATTCCTACCCTAAAGTTTTTCCAGCCCTCCCAACTCCCAATCAACCTAAATCATGCATAAAACAACCAAAAAAATAATGCAAAAAACAAAAAGATTTTACCAACCTTACCTACCCTATTTTCTTTCTGACCGTTACAGGAAACAAACGACTTTTTCTTCTAGGCCTAAGCACGAATACTAGTAAAAGTAATCCTCTGAGTCTCTTAGGCCTAGAATTTTTTTTTTGTTTCCTGTGTAAACAGTATGAAATATATTTTGGTAAAAATGTGAGTTATATGCATGTTTTAGTTGGGAGGGTGGAACAAACTTTTTTTTGAATAAAAACTTGTTAGGGTAGGGTTACAGGAAACAAACAACTTTTTCTAGGCCTATTAATCACGAATATATAAAATAATAAACCTCTAGGTATGAAGGATACTTGCAGTGTAATCTAGGTACTTTTGGCCAGTGAAGGCATAAATGGGTTAAGACAAATTAATATCATCATGATTATAATATTATGATTTAACAAATCTTAACAATTTATAATGCTGCTGGTGGCTAATTTGGCCATTTCAAGATGATTTTAAAAAACATGGCATATGGTACCCATCTGAGAGTACTCAGCGCGAGCTATCCAAAGAATACCAACATGAGAGGATTTAGATGGTGATCTTTTCGTCCTTGTGCTTCGTATGAAAGTATCCTCAGCAATGAAAGGGTTAAACAATATGATACCTTTTCCCATATTGATACCTGCATGGTATTGTATCAGACCTAGAAAAGAAAATTGTCTGTTTCCTGTAACCGTCCGAAAATAATAGGGTAGGTAGGTCGGTCCAATAAAAATAAATTCACTATTTTTTTGGTCAAAAATGTGTGTCTTATGCATGTTTTACATTGATTGGGAGTTGGGATGGCGATAAAAACTTTAGGGTAGTGATTTTTTGGAATAAAAACTTGTTAGGACAGGGTTACAGGAACAAACAACTTTTTGTTAAGGCCTCAAGTACCTGAGGGCACTTAAGCCGAAGTAGGTTAAACCATGCATTCTCACTCAGAGTTTCTCTAGAAAGTATCGTCTGCTACTCTCATACTTGGGAATAAAATGAAACCTCACCAAATATTTGAAGGAGAGTTGTTGCCTGGCTTCTGATTAACATTTCTCCTTCAAATATTTTCCAAATGGTGCTTTAATTTGTTAGGAAAATATTTCCAAAATCGCCAAGCCTTTAATGGCTGCTCTGATTGTGAACAGGTTAACCCATTTCCACTCAGAGCAGAACAGACCTGGCAATTTTGAAAATATTTTGCTTACAAAAATATATTCTGGAAAATATTTGAAGTAGAAATGTTGATCAGATGCCATACAACAACTCTCCTTCAAATATTTTGTGAAATTTAGCTTTATTCCTAAGCTATTTTCAAACGTATGAGAGTAGCAGACGATACCTTCTAGAGGGTTAAAGCAACATATGTTATTTCCCTGTGGATGCATGCCAGGATGTAATGTTACGTCCCCCAGCTAATTACTGTACTAATTAGGTAAGATATAGCATATCATTATCCAATCTCAGCAACAATTGCACAGGTGGGCTAGCTGCTTTTAATACTAATACCTAGAGAACAGTGTAAACCTTAACAAGCAAATTGTCCGGTGTTTGAATAAAGACTTTAAGGGGCTTTTGATCAGCCGCTAATAATTGCACTGGGTTGTTCAACTTTTAACCCTTCCAATGCTAAGGTTACTTTCATCCAAAGCACAAGGACACAAACAATTTTTTTTAAGCAATCAAAACTCTGTCATGTTGGTATTCATTGGATAGCTCTCCCTGAGTACTCTCAGATGGGTACCCATGTGCCAGGGTTTCAGCCATTTTTTAAAGGTTTTTTGCATCATTTAGTATTGGCCAAATTAGCCACCAGTAGAATAAGAGCTTAGTAATTTGTGCTGGATTGATCAACTTTTAACCCATGTGCACATGAGCTGATAGTTTAAAACTTAACCCGCTCATGCCTTGAGATTTACTTTGCCAGTGTTGTCTGGACCTGTCTTACTTTTTAATATATCTCTGGAATGATGCAAAAATTCACAAAATATTTGAAGGAGAGTTAATTGTAAATGGAGTTCTGATAAACAATTTACCTTTAAATATTTTCTAAAAATTGCTTTGGTTAGAGAGATATATATCGCCAAAATTTGACTGCTACAAGTATGAATGGGTTATCTAATCATACTGAGTAATATTATATCTGGAGAGGGATTGTTTTACCCATCACAAACAACATTTTTCAGTGAAACCTATCTCACTATACAACTTTGCATGGAAAGAAGATATTGTATTTCATGTCAGACCAATTGTGCACACTCCAGATGTGAAGTAATAGGTGAACACATGTATGCCTAGGTGTTCCTCCATAAATTGTCGTCTGGACCGAAAATACTTATGACAATAACTTCAGAATTGAGAATGATTTTACAAAGTATTTGATGGAGAGTTGTTGATTGCGTTTTAAATAACATTTCTCCATCAAATATTTTCTTAACAATATTTTTCCCTACAAGATTTCATCAAAATTGTCTCTCTGTTTTCGCAGCTGTGAGCACTAATGGGTTAAATAGGGGTCAACCTCAGGCCAGCAGACATAGGCTTTACATAAATTTATCAAACATGATAATTGTCAGGTTTTTAATGACCTATGGAATAGAAAATGAATTTGCGATTAAACTATCGGAAGGGGTTCTAGAAATTATGTTCGACTCTTATCCCATTTACACTTAGGGCGGCCAAAACAGGCCTGACAATTTTGGAAATATTTTACTTAGAAAAGCATTATCTGGAAAACATTTGAAGGAGAAATGTTGAACAGAAGTCAAACAACAACTCTTCTTCAAATATTTTGTTAAATTTTGCTTTATTTCCGAGTTATGTTCAAAAGTATGAGAGTAGCAAACGATTTTTTCTAGAGCACCTCTGAGTGTGAATGGGTTATGCTGCTGCTGGCTATCTTGGCCAATACAAAATGATGCATAAAACCTGAAAAATGACTAAAACCTTGGCACTTAATTGTTCACTCACCTGAGAGTACTTAGCAAAAGGTTTGGACAAAAGTAGCTTTAGCATTTGTAGGGTTAATAATTCACCTTCAAATATTATGTTCAAAAAGACACTTTTTCAGAGCAAGACAGTGACAGGGTCTTTTTAGGGCAGCATGGGATGTATGTGTTAACCCATTAACGCTTAAGTGTTCCTCCAGAAGTTGTCGTCTGGAATTTTGATACTTTTGGCAATAACTTTGGAATTGAAAATCATTTTATGAAATATTTGAAGGACAGTTGTTAATAATAACTTGATTAACATTTCTCCATCAAATAATTTCCTAGTTATGTTTTTGCCTACAAAATTTCATCAATATTGTCAGGCCGCTTTTGGCCGCTGTGAGCATTAATGGGTCAATCCGTTATAGCTTGAAATAAGAGTTCATCTAGAAATTTTCGTCTCGATTTAGGATACTTTTGATAATACATTTGAAACTCAGGAAAATACCACAACATATTTGAAGGAGAGTTGTTGGTAGTAATCTGATTTACATTTCCTCTTTCAAGTATACTTCCAATTATACTTTTGTCTCAAAGATTGTCAGACTGCATTTGGTAAGCTGTGCACTCAGAGCGGCCAAAACAGGCCTGACTATTTTGGCGATATTTTCCTCACAAAAACGTTTTTATCAAAAATATTTGAATGAGAAATGTTTATCAGAATATTACTAACAACTCTCCTTCAAATATTTTATGAGAATTTGCTTTATTTCTAAGTTATTTTCAAAAGTATGAAAATAGCAGACGATACTTTCCTGGGGAGTGTGAATGGGTTAATGGGTTAATTGGCTTATATAATGTATTGTAGACAATAGGGGATTAATTGTATTGTTTCAGGTGGCTATACACAGAGGGTACAGGTGTGGTAGGTAAATATAGATAATGATTTTATGGCCTAGCTGTAGAGAGAAATCACTGGGACAAAGAAAACACAGGTCAGGGCTCGATGCTATTAAACTTAACCCTTCCAATGCTGAGGCTACTTTTGTCCAACGCACATTGACACAAAGATTCTAGAGAACCATCTAATCCCTGTCATTGTGGTATTCATTAGATAGCTCTCAATGAGTACTCTCAGATGAGTACCCATATGCCAGGGTTTCAATCATTTTACTTGTTTTTTGCGGTTTTTTTTATTGGCCATATTAGTCACCAGCAGCATAGGGGTTAAAATGTTACTGGCCGCGTAGGACCAGTAACCCATAGGATCTATTGGTCCTGCAATTTTTTCTTTAATAGAAGAAGAGAAATTATTGCATATAATTCACCGACAACATTTATCTATCTATTTTATCTTCATTTATTTCAAAAATATTTGGGGACATTCTTGAGGGAAAACTTGTAAACAAGAATGTCCCCAAATATTTACTGGCCCCGCAGGACCAATTGAGGTCTTTTTTTACTGGCCCCGAGCGGTTTGGGGATTTTTTACTGGCCTAGGGCCAGCAGTTCACCTATACCCTGCACAGGTATTTTCTCTCCATTAGGCCATTCCAATTTAATTACTTGTCTTACAAGCTTTTTTGGAAAAAAAATCCTGTCAGACTCCAAAAATAAAGAAAAAAAGTCACCTTTGGTGTCTTACGGACGAAAGTGGTTTCGAAATTTTCTGTCAGACTCCAAAAAAAAAAAAAAAAGTGCAAGTTTTAAGACTTGAGGAGGTATACCTCCCACCCTTCAGGTTACAGGGATTAATTGATTGATTGATTTTATTTAGTTGAGAATAGGCTGGTAGAAACATATTGCTACCACTCCTAGTCGGCAGACTCTAAAAAAAAAATAATAAATAAAAAAAGTTGCATTTTTCAACTTTTTTTAAATCCCAAAATGGCTCATTTCCTACCTCCTGAGCACGTAAGACAAGTAAATGAATTGGAGTGGCCTTATATGGGTGTCCAACTGTCTCATTGTCACACCTGCGTGCGACAGAGGCTTCAAAACGTACGACAGGCCAGATCCATCAAGCACTAGCTGTTTAAGTCTGACAGTTATCGGACTGCATGGCCAGTAGAGCCTCTTATATATTCTAAAATATGTATTATTTATACAGATTCCATTGAACAAGTGACATCCATCAAATCAATATGTATCATTTATACAGATTTCATTGAACAAGTGGCATCCATCAAATCAATATGTATCATTTATACAGATTTCATTGAACAAGTGACATCCATCAAATCAATATGTATCATTTATACAGATTTCATTGAACAAGTGGCATCCATCAAATCAATATGTATCATTTATACAGATTTCATTGAATAAGTGACATCCATCAAATCAATATGTATTATTTATACAGATTTCATTGAACAAGTGACATCCATCAAATCAATATGTATCATTTATACAGATTCCATTGAACAAGTGGCATCCATCAAATCAATATGTATCATTTATACAGATTCCATTGAACAAGTGACATCATGAATGGAAATGGCGCTATATAAATTCCAATTATTATTATTATTTATTATCCTTCATTTTATCAGTGTTCTCTAGTGATCAATTGAGGTCTCCATTATTGATATCAGGCTAATATATATTACTATAGTGCCAACTGATGAAAATTTAACTTATCAACCATTTGTTGCTCTATATATGCTGTGCTCCAGATCTGACCGTCCATGCTCCAGAACTTATGATTATATACTTGGACACCCCAGCAATAGTTAGTGCTGGTCTGAGTGAGCAGGGACTTATCCACATCCTGTCCATGCAGTACCCTTAACCAAGTCCCATTAATGCTTACAGCGGCCAAAAGCAGTCTGACAATTTTGATAATATCTTGCATGTAAAAGCAATGTCAGGAAAACCTATCTTCAAATACTTCTGTAGGCCTTTCTGACATTGTTTTCATGAAGATCTTCTCAAAAGTTTCATAGATCCAGACGACAATTTCTGGAGGAACACTTAAGTACTAATGGGTTAAAACCTCCTGTTTGGACAGATATAAAATTTTATGGAGTATTTCCAATTTTGACTTTTAGCAGGGGTTATGTTATAACAGGAACTATATATTTGAAATATTTCAAATATAAAGTTCCTGGTTATAACCAAAGGTTTTCCTAACAAGCCATCTGGCTTAAGTGTAAATTGCCTTTTTGACATGATAGGCTATTAAATCTAGTTACTTTAAGGATTTGCAATGAAATGGTATGGTACATGTGTCAGCATATATGAAACTGAACTGTATTACCTTATACAGTTTGCAGTGAATAGTTGTGTTTAGGATCCTGGACAATCCATAGTGCATGATAACTTTACAATGGTTAGTATAGTTAAGAGTACCTTTAAGAAATAAAACGGTACAATATGGTACTTTTTGAAACAATACCAGTAGTCCCAGTACCGATATATCTTAAGGGTATCAAAACCTTATAGCCATGAAAATGTAATTCTAAATTTGAATTAGTATGTTAATTGACTGCATTTTTACAGTACAAAATCCAATTGTGTTTAACTTAAGCCCTGGTCACATCAGACTAAGACCTCCGTACGGCTGATTGATCGCATGCGTCCAAAGTGCCGTGAACAGGTCGCATGCGTCCAGTCAGAGATCTTTCATTTGTGGTCACATCAGAATTAGCCGTGCGGCCGGTCGTGAGAAATTTTACAATCACAGAAAGGTTTAAGGGCAGTTCCATTTAAAAGTGGGGTTGGGGGTGGGGGGGGGAGGAACGGAAGATCTTTTTAGGGAGGGGGAGGGGTCGAATTTTGAATTATTTAACCCCACCTCCCCCTCCCCTCCAATTTTATTTTGCGTAATAGATATATATTTATATATATATATATATATATATATATATATATATATATATATATATATATATATATATATATATATATATATACAATGTGTATATATATATAAATATATATATATATATATATATATATATATATATATATATATATATATATATATACAATGTGTATATATATATATATATAAATATAAATATATATATATATATATATATATATATATATATATATATATATATATATATACAATGTGTATATATATATAAATATAAATATATATATATATATATATATATACAATGTGTATATATATATAAATATAAATATATATATATATATATATATATATATATATATATATATATATATATATATATATGTATATATATATATATATATATATATATATATATATATATATATATATATATATATATATATATATATATATATATATATATATGTGTCTGTGTATATGTATATATATATATATATATATATATATATATATATATATATATATATATATAAAAATATATATATATATGTGTGTGTGTGTGTATACATATATATATATATATATATATATATAGAGAGAGAGAGAGAGAGAGAGAGAGAGAGAGAGAGAGAGAGAGAGAGAGAGAGAGAAGAGAGAGAGAGAGAGAGAGAGAGAGAGAGAGAGAGAGAGAGAATAAATAGATAGATATATAAATGGAACGGCCCTAACGCACTATCCCCTTTGCACGGAGGATGTACGGCCACCTTGAAGAGGCCTTGAGGAGGCCTTCCTGTGGTCTCACGGTCCTTATGGAGTTAAATTGACATCTATTTTCTTTAAAGGGTGCCGTGAGGCACTCTCAAGGATCAGTGGGAGCGCCGCACGGCCTTAAAGATTGCCGTGCATCAGACGCTAAGTCAACAAATGTCCGTAGGTAGGTCGCGGACCGTAGACTGATTTGCGAACATGTTCGCAAACCTCTCTACGGCCCACGACCACTGATTTTCGACCGCACGACCTCTACGGCTGAGGCCAACTCCTTGAGGCACCCGCAAGGTGATCCTGCGATCGCCACGGTTTTCGGCCGTAAACTGCCCGCAAACAGCCCGCACGGCGGACGTATGCCTGATGTGACCAGGGCTTTAAACAGGTTAACACAATAAATTTAATTTATTGGCTTAATCTTAAACCCATATTTAGCTTAGTCAACCTGGGATTGTGATAATCGAAGGGTTAACACCCAATCATATCATAATTAGGTTAAATTAACACTAAGCATGGTGGAGTAACAATTAGTGCATGCTGAACTATTAGAGCAGCCTCATACAATTAACCCATTCATGCTTAACCCATTTGGATCTGGAGCGAAAACAAACAGTCTGACAGTTTTAGATATATCTCATCAAATAGAATAAAATAATATTATATAGAATATTTTAGGAGAGATTCTTTAACCTAACAAGAGGGATGACTTTCAGTCAAATATTTCTTAAAATTTTGCACTGTTATCAACCTATATTTTCATATTAGTAAGACTATGCATACCTTCTACATATGAATGGGTTAAGAGTTCCTACGGAAATTTCCGTCTGTATCTTTGGTACTTTTGACAATAACTAAGAAATCAAGAATGATTTTCCAAAATATTTGGAGAAGAGTTGTCGCTTTTGGTCTCATTAGCATTTCTTCTTCATATATCTTTTCTCAACTTTTACCTGAGGGAGTGCACTAAAATTGTCTGGCTGCTTTTGGCCCTGCTGTCAGCATTAGTGGGTTAACCTAGCTTCTTACATCTGGAGTGTATGACACATGGTCTGACAAATACTGAAATATCTATATTAACCCATTAACGCTCACCATCGGCCAAAAGCAGCCTTACAATTTCAATGAAATCTTGCAGGTAGAAG
This sequence comes from Maea johnstoni, assembly GCA_963942565.1. NCBI lineage: Eukaryota > Metazoa > Annelida > Polychaeta > Spionida > Magelonidae > Maea > Maea johnstoni. The sequence goes on along the minus strand of OZ012695.1, from coordinate 27,079,135 downwards.
CATAGTAAGGAAAACATTTGAAGGAGAAATGTCAACCAGAACATTACCTACAAGTCCCCTTCAAATATCTTGTAAACCCATTCTCAATTCCAAAGTTAATCTCAATTGTATCCAAGATCCAGGTGACAATTGCTGTAGGAACTCTTAAGCATTTATGGGTTAAAGCATGGGTTAAGAAAAATTTTGATTGATAGTTGTTCTACTTTTTGGGTTTAACAATTCCTCTGCAAATATTTTTCATATTACAATATAATGAACTAATTACCTAAAAGGTTGTCAGACTATGTTATGTAACATATATGAATGGGCTACTATTATATTACAATCTGACGGGTGGACCCGATTCTTTAACCCTACCAATGCTGTGGCTACATTCGGCCTAAGTACAAGAACGCAAAAATCTTTGAAAACCTTCTAAACCCTGTCTTGTTGGTACTCATTGGAAAGCTTTCACCGAGTATACTCAGATGAGTACCCATTTGCCAGGGTTTCAGTGATTTTTCAGGTTTTTTGCATTATTTTGTATTGGTAAAATCAGCCACCAGCACCAGAAGGGTTAATAGTTATTGCCCGAAGAACTCTCCATTAGCTGATAATAATGGACACTGAAGCAAAGCCAAGTTTTCTATTGACGTCAAGTAATGGAACATTCTGATTGCAAAATCCTCTAGGGAACATTTTACCATGCAAATGAGCTTGCTGATTTGTCAACTCCTGATCACTCCTGTCAACTCCTGATCACTCTTGTCAACTGTTTTAACATGTTTTAACATGTTTATTTTCACCAGGGCGATGTAAGTATTTGTGCTGGAAATAATTGTGGTTTGACCTAGAAATCTAATCTACCGGTACCTGAAAGTAATGTAGAGTTAAGACAATTATGATACCCCCCCCCCCCCCCTTTCGCCCACTGGTGGATATTACAGGGAGCCGTAGAACTAATTAACCTACTTTGTATGCTGAATGGCACCCAAATACATACTACGCACAAGCACAACGCACTATGAAGTTGAAGTGTCCTTAACCCTTCCAATGCTGAGGCTACTTTCATCGAAAGCACAAGGAAGCAATGATCTTTGAAAACCATCTAACCCCATCATGTTGGTATTCATTGCATAGCTCTTGCCGAGCACTCTCAGATGAGTACTCATGTGCCAGGGTTTCATTCGCAACTTTTTATACGTGTGCAAAATTAGCGACCAGCAGCATAAGGGTTATCAGAATTAATAAATTGTAAGTATCAAACTTACACAATGAAGCTGAATATAGTCTTGAGATTCTTGGTATATTGTAAGTACAGGTAACTGCCCTTATCTCACACAAATAGGGACTACGCAAAAGTGACGAATCCGTACTTCCTGTACTTTAAGGGTTAAAGATATCTCCTTATTTCAAGAAGTATACTAACCTATTCCTGAGACGGATATGCTAATAAATCCTCACATACTTTTAACCCATTCATGGATGCAGTGCCCAAATCAATCCCAATATTTAGATGATATCTGATAAATCTGAGCATTTTTACAAAAGAAAAGTGCATCATTTTTTTTTGGAATTTCATTTTTCTTCACTTGTTCTGCCATATTTCAGCTAAATCCCGACTAGCCAGTTGTAACTGGTGGAGGAAACTGGAATTACCTGGCAAAAAAAACACATAACCCCAAGTCACTGGCAACTCTCTCAAATGCCCCGGGTGGTATTCAAACCCTTACAGTGGTCAGACACAGTTAGCAGTCAGCGGCAATGCCTAAGACCACCCGGCCATCAGGGAAGGCCCTCAGTGGGGAGAGACAGTCAGCAGTCAGTGGCAACGCCTTAGACCACTCAGATATCAGGGCAGACCCTCAGTGGGCAGAGACAGCTAGCAGTCAGTGGCAACGCTTTAGACCACGGGGCATCAGGGCAGGCCCCAAAAAGAAGAGTGAAGGAGAAAAGGTTATCAAAGCATAGCTTTCCATCACATAATTTAGGAATATGATCTTAATACCTATTTTATTTTAAAAGTATCACAGCTCCAGATGGCCCTAATTGATAAGGAAATCTCCAGGTATGATTGGGTCAACCTATTTATGCCTATAGCAGCCAAAACTATCTGATTATTTTGGCAATACCTTTCTAACGAAAGCAATTTTCTAAACATATTTGAAGAGGAAATGTTTATCTCAAACTGACAAACATTTGTCCTTCAAATATTTTTCCAATAGGCGCTTTATTCCAAGTTTATTTTCAAAAGTATCTGTGATCCAGACGACAATTGTCGAGGAGATTTCTGGGTATGAATAGGTTAATGAAGGTGTATTGATTATCGTTGGGTGGGTCGCTGAATTCCTTCATCTATAATGCACTCTAACAAGTTCCTCCACTCTCATTGGCCATCAAGGCATGGTCTAATTCAGGATACATATACAAAATACCTACACAGAAAACACCATGCAGGGCTCGACATTAAGCTGGCTAGCCTAATTCCGGATAAACATATACAAGATACCTAGATGGAAAGCACCCAAATAAACTTAACCTATTCATGCTTTTTAAGCCCTTCCAATGCTGAGGCCTAAAAAAAGTTGTTTTTTACTGTAACCCTACCCTAACAAGTTTTTATTCAAAAAAATCCCTACCCTAAAGTTTTTTCCGCCCTCCCAACTCCTTATCAATGTAAAACATGCATAAAACACATTTATGACCAAAAAGATAATGCAAAAAAAAATGTTTTGCCGACCTACCTACCCTATTTTTTTCCAGACCGTTACAGGAAACAAAGTATATTTTTTTCTTGGTCTGAGGTTATTTTGGTCCAAAGCAAAATTAAAGACGTAAATATTTTTGAAAACCATCTAAACCCTGTCATGTTGTTATTCATTAGATAGCTCTTGCTTAGAACTCTCAGATGAATACCATATACCAGGGTTTCAGTCATATTCTAGGATTTTGCCTCATTTTGTAATGGCCAAATTAGCTACCAGCAACATAATTAGGGTTAAGGTAAGTATTTGAAGTGGTAGGATAATACCGGTGCATGAACTGATCATAAATAATGTAAAGCGTCTTTTCTAGAAAAGGCGGCATACATACACACTATAACGCTTGACCCATTTGCTTCTGAATTGTACAAATGGTCTGACAAACTTGAATGTAACTCTTCCAAAAGAGTGATATTTGAAATATATTTGAAGAGGGACTGTTAAACAAAACATGTGCTGCAATTCTCAGTCAAATATTTTTCAAAATATTGCATTTTTATTAAGATATTTCAGATAACGTCAGACCACGAGTAATGCTTCAGATGTGAATGAGTTAAACCAACCAATCAATTACTCACAAATTGCACGAAGAACCCAACCCTGACCCACCTATGCATAAAAAATGCCACACAAGTACTTGTCATCAACAGAACAATAGACAATACATAACAATAGGGGTATTGTTATATGATAAGATCTATAACGAGTTCTACACGAGGAACCTTGGGAGGTAAAAAGTAGATACAGGTTCTATTGTTAAGTACTGATGATCATTATTCAGTTCGGGAATATTGATATCATTGTGGGCGATAAGTATTTCGGTTCGAGATTATCAATTATCCTACACAAATTTTGTCACTTTTTCTGCCATTTCAGCCAGCGTACGACTAGCCAGCTAAAAATGGAGATGGAAGACATAGAACCAGGGACAAACCGCCACCTAACCCCAAGTAACTGGCAACATATTTGGTTTTCTCTGAGAGTTGTTGCTTAAATCGTTTATGGGCATAAATATGCCCCTAGATCATGTGATTTTGTGACCAGATGATAAATGAGCCAAGTTTGCAAATTGACATGTCAATTATAAATTGAAGCTTTTTGAGAATTATTTTACTTATTTATAATTATTAAATTTATATCTCCTAATTTTACTCAATACAGTGCTCTAAAATGCATCTGAGAGCACATATTTCCAAATGTTTCTAGGGGAGCATGCACCCAGACGCCTAGCCTGGACAATGTGCCTGTGGTAAAATCTTATACAAATATGGCACTTGGTTGAGTGCAATATCAATTTTTATTGCACTCTGAAAAATGATATTGCACGAGGCGCTTGCGCCGAGTGCAATATCATTTTTCAGAGTGCAATAAAAATTGATATTGCACGAAACCAAAGTGCCATATTTGTTTTATTATATGCCTACTGCTCATTCAAATAGAATAGTTTACTAATTTAAAGAATTGTGAAAATGTAAATATCATTAATATGTTTTTTCCATTTCCGGGTTTTACCACAAACCATTGGGTTATTGCAAATTTCTAAGCTTTAATATATTCTTGTGTTAATTCAGTAATATCGCAATCAAAATACTATAAATACCCGAAGAAATCACATGCATTAGTTGTAGAAATTTAATGATTTATTCATTTAATTTAAAAAGGTGTTTTACTAATTTCCTTCCTAATCATGATTTTACAAGAAGCCCAAACTCTTCTGAGTTCCTTGTCTCAATTCACTTCTGTTGGCTTCCTTTTCAAGAGTTGAAGTTGAGAATTGAGCACATGAACCTGACAGTTCTGAGTCAGAGTGTTGGAAAATGATATTGCACCCCAATATCACTTTTGTAAGGTGGTCATGTGACCATGATCTGACCAATCACAGCAGAGAATGAGCAGTAGGCATATAATAATATCGCTTACTGCCCACACCATAGGATTTATTTGCTCCTAAATTAAAAAATTGTAGGAGACAAATTTGCTCTTGTCTGAAAATGTTAAGGTCAATCCCAGGGGTCAGGCTATGGCTAGAAACTGAGGAAGACCGCCAGGCTATAGGTTCCCGAAACTTCATAGCCCGATAGCAAATTTTATAGTCCCATTTAAATACAAAAGCAAAAATGAGCTGCCTCGGTTATCCTAAATTACACACACACATACACACACACACACATATATGTATATATATATATATATATATATATATATATATATATATATATATATATAATTATATATATATATATATATATATATATATATATATATATATATATATATATATATATATATATATATATATATATATGTATATATATATATATATATATATATATATATATATATATATATATATATATATATATATATATATATATATATATATATATATATACACACACACTGCTTATAGTATTGTTATTCCTCTGAGCTTGACCTAAAAGTGTCAATCTTTTCATATAGCCAGCCGGGCTACAAAGGCAAATATTCTTATAGCCCGAAACAATTTTCTGTAGCCTCGGGCTATCGGGCTAGTGTCTAACTGGACCCCTGCAATCCTTGTAAATTATCAGGCAGTTTTGAGTACTATAGGCTTGAACACGTCAATGTCGAGCGCTATTGCAGGTCTATCGCGAGCATGCAGGAAAGTGTATTTACCGATTGTCAATCTAAAGGTCAACGGAGACTTATTCATTAGCAGGGAATATGAGAGTCAATATAATATTGGTGAAAATGATTATGATTAGAACTAATCAGATTCTGGTTTATGCAAGTGATGAAACCTAAGCTCAGTTACTGAGCGCTTACGCAACATGGTGGAATTTGAAAACAGGAAGGTAATATTGAGAATGACGTTCTGCATGCTAATGCCAGCATTTTAGGGTTTAGCGTTTGACATGATTCTTTCATGATTACGATACGGATTCAGATACTGAGTAGTGTTTTTTGACGTAATTAAGTGGTTTAAACACAATATCTTCAAGCAGATCACGTTTCTTTCTGGTGATCATTTCATTATGTAATTAAGCAGGCTGACACTAATTAAGGCCTAATAAAAAAATTGTGTTCGGTGATCCTTTTATAAGTTTTTTTCCTCCCAATTCCCAAACTCTCAATCAACATGGATACAATATTAGAACACTGCAAGAACTACAGCTGCCATGAAACATGCTTTGTTTGAACCCCCCCCCCCCCCCACAAAAAATATTTTTACCTAACTAGTACCCACCCTATTTTTTCAGCATGTTACAGGATACCAAAATGGGCAATTGTTTTTGGCATATTTTTAAGGGAGATCACAGTATGTTAATTTATATAACAACAATAGACATGTATTTACTTAATGGGGAATGCATAACATACATTTCTCAGAAAACACACCAAGGCAAACCCATTCAATTTTTTGCTTAATATTGAAGTCTTTTAGAAATACTTTACAAAAAATATTTGGATGCACTCCTAGCCGTCAAAGCTGTTAATAACTACCAGACACCCTGCTGGTTTAAAGACCCTGCTATATACCTGTCTCTCTGTATAAGCATTAGTGGTCAGATAATTAAGCGAGAACTCGAGCATTTGGTTGAGGTGAGGCCGACTCGACCCGTTCATACAGCATTTGAAATAATAGATTATTTCAAATGTGAAATTTCTGAATAAATTTTGCAAAATTACGCGGCCAAATTGCCTCGGTACACTGCATGTGTGCCTGGCATGTGCCGGCATATGCCGCGGCACAATAATCATAATGTTTAAAATTGTTTGCCTTAAAATTACGGCAAAGTGGCCGTAAAACTCGAACCGAATCAAAAAAACTCTTCGCATCCGAACCCTAATAAGCATATTCCCTAAATACCACCTGAAGCTGGGAATACAAAGGCATTCCAAGGATGAACCCAGGAAAATGCCAGGATTTCCCGAGGAAGTCTGAGCTACTAGTACATAAAGATCGGCAACATTACATCTTATTGCATACATAACCTTGAACCTTCCATCTAGAAACGTAGCTATCTCATTACACGGATGCAGGGAGAACAATAGAGTTCACCTGGCACCCAATAGATAATCAATCGTCGCATGCCGTCTAAGACACTCTTCCCTACCCTTAAACAAACACAACACCAGTCTGAAAAAACACGACCTCTGTCAACAGGGCGCTCGCCCCTAACCATGTATATTGATTGTGGCAGGCCTACGCGCCCACTACATATTTAACCCATTCATGCCAGCAGTGGTTTCACAAAAATGTCTGATAATTTTGGTGATATCTCTCTAACAAAAGTAATTTTCATAAAATATTTGAAGTAGAAATATTGAGTAGAAACTAGCTTAAAACTCTCCTTCAAATATTTTTCCAATTTACGATAACTTCCAAAATTATTATCAAAAGTATCATACATACAGACAACAGTTGTCAATGAGATTTCCTGGCATGAATGGGTTAAGTTAAGCTTGCAGTGTATTTTATTGGATACATGGGTGGGGCACCTGGAAAAAGGAGCTGCTATGATGATCACTACAGAGACTACAATTGCAATACTACATACTGTATAGGGAAAAATAAATTAATACTGCTTTTCACCTTTCAGGGTGCCACACTCAATCACAATACATATATACATATATATATATATATATATATATATATATATATATATATATATATATATATATATATATATTACTATTTATTATCATTATTACGATTATGTTAATTATCATTATTGCTATTACTATTACTATTATTATTATTATTATTATTATTATTATTATTATTATTATTATTATTATAATTATTATTATTATTTGTATCATCATTATATCATTATTATCCTATATTAACCCTTCAAAATGCCCTGCTCAGAATATATTGTTTTGTAACCTTATAATGTTTCACCCTGAATACAATACAATACTATACCCTTTCAATATGGTACCTTTTCCCATTTAATATCAGTATTTGGTATAGTATCGAGTACCAGTAATTATCCCTAATCTGGAGCTCCTCCACTGTGCTATAGACCAATGATTCATATGTCATAGCTCTGGGACTAATTTCTTGCCAGTATACTACTCTGCAGTACACATAGTAGGAGGTATATAGATCTAGCTATACTTAACTTCATGGTAAAACATATATATTTCTCCTTTTTATTGTGGGAAAAAAGGTTCTATCACTCAGGTGGATACGGAACCTTTATACCACATCTCTAGGAATAATTTCTTGTCAGTACTTGTCACTGGTGGATGGAATTTTCCCCTATGTCATTTAGCTCTGGGACTAATTCTTGTTAGTACTCTGCAGTATACAGACTATATATCTAGCTAGCTAACTTCACGGTAAAACAAGTATATTTCTCCATATTATCACTGGAGAAACAGGTTCCATAACTGGTAGATGGAGCCTAGATCACAGGTCTGGGATTAATTTCCGTACTCAGCAGTATACAGACTATAAGCAGGTACATATCTTGAATGTTGGTTTTTGCAGGCACAATATAAGCCAATAGTGACATAGCATGCAATCTGACCTCTTGTCAGCTAATACCCCTTTATCCATTATGGATGATCCACCTTTAATCCGGTATTGATCCTGTGAGCCTTGGCGGCAGGGGCAGCAAGCTCTGACAGTACCACTTTAATAAATGCCTACAGGTTTTATGCTGCTGGTGGCTAAATTGGCCAATGCCAAATTATGCAAAAAATCTGAAAAATGCATGACTGAAACCCAGGTACTCATCTGAGAGTACTCAACGAGAGCTTTCCTAATGAATACCCACATGACTTGGTAAGGCCTAAAAAAATGTTGTTTGTTTCCTGTAACCCTACCCTAACAAGTTTTTATTCAAAAAAGATCCCTACCCTTAAGTTTTTTCGGCCCTCCTAACTCACAATCATGCATAAAACACACATTATTCAACAAAAGAATAATCAAAAAAAATATATTTTCAGACCAGTATCTACCCTTTTTCTTTCGGACCAATTTACAGGAAATAAACAATCTTTTTTTCTAGGCCTAAGGACAATTTTCATAATTTTTGCATTCTTGCGCTTGAAACGATACGATACGGTACTTTTTTAAAGATAACCATGCAGTACCACTACCAGTCCCTCTTAACGATATCCAACCCTATTTCTGTATATGGAATGTACAAAACTATGTTTGTCTATATACCGAAATGTGGTCAAAAAAAGTATATACTAGAACTGTACTGGACATGTACTCTAGTTGGATACTGAAAACATGACAGTATACCTCCAGTTATATTGTTTTTGTACTGGTGAAAAATTCAGTTTGCTTTTGCTTTACCGATAACTTAACTGATTGTGTTTGACTTGTACTGATTTTGTATAGTGTTGTACTGACCATGTTCTGAATTATCTCGAGCCAAAAATGATAGTTGATATTTGTACTATTTATGTACTGAGAATGCCATTTCTGTACTGAATGTGTACTGTAATTGGTATTGAATGAGTATGTAGTAAGCATAAGGGAGTGATAGTATATACTGATTGTTATGGAACGAAATCTTCCCATTTATGGGCGGAATCAGGTACCATACCAACTGAATACGGTTTTCAGTACAGATTTGGCATATACTGCTTCAGACCCGAATTGGAACATATCCGTTCCATGAGTACATACTGAAGTGTGCATATATAAATAATACCAATGGATGCAAAAACAGCATTATTAATGAAACTCTAATATAAAATGCATAACAGACGTTTGAGGATATCCCTAAGTTATCGATCTGTAGTCTCTACCTCATGTAATAGTAATGCACATTTCTGTTTATGTTGGTATATACACTTAATAGGACCACACCTAAGGCAGGAAATGTTATGCCTAAGGTGTTACCTTTATCTACACAGGGCTCAACATTAAGAAAAAACTTCATAAGCCCAGCAGGGCTAGTTACCGAAACTTTTACTAGCCCTGAAATATTTTTGCTAGCCCTGATATTAATGACAACTCTTCTCAAACAGTGACCTCTGTTGATATCATAGCCTCTGTTGATAACATGAAAAGAATACAGTGTATTGTGGTAAATTGAGGTTAATTATCATCCAGGTATGCAGAGCCAAAGGTGGGCTTCATAATTTTTAAGCGCTGATATTCTAATTCTATCTAGTCCCTCAGGGCTACTAACAGGTGGAATTTACTAGCCCTGACATTCAATAACTAGCCCGGGGCTACAGGGCTAGCCTTAACGTCGATCCCTGCTACACTATATGGTTTGGCTTGCTCACAATGCCAACTAACAGTGTCTACACAGGGACTTAGCTTATAGGACCCATCCAGCCTGTCTTTTAACCCATTCACACTCAGAGTTCCTCTGGAAAGTATCGTCTGCGTTTCATTGAAGAATTTTAATTTTCAATTCTTTGGACTAATAATCATATCTTTTCATAACAAACCATCTTCTAAGACATTCAAAATACCTTAGAAGAACCAGATGATATTTGAAACTGGGCTCGATTACTTGCCAAGCTAGTATCATATTACACTATATCAATAGGCCAAAAAAAAAGTGTTTGGTTCCTATTACGTCCTAAAAAAATATAGGTAGGGTAGGTAGGGATTTTTTTTCTTTTTTTATTCTTTAACTTGCACAATTCCCTGGAGTTGGATGGCTTTGAAAAAGGTTTGCCTTGTTGTAATTGTCTTTATATGCATTAATTGTAGGCCCCTGCTTCTGTTCATCCAGAAATTTATAATCTAATGGTTGGAGAATTGGTATTTAGGATGGCGAGGCAATTTTTAGGGTAGGAACAATTCATTTTTCAGTAGGATTGGCAAAAAAAACTTTAGGGTAGGGGACAAAAACTAGGTAGGGTAGGGTAATAGGAACCAAACATTTTTTTTTAGGCCTAACAAATGTGTAGAAAATCAAAATATTTTGACAAAAGTTGTGAATACATGTGATCTATTAACCATTTCTCCACCAAAATATTTTTCAAAAAGATGCTCAATTAGGTTATCTGTATATCAATTACTGTGGTGCTTTTTTTCAGGGAATGGGGATGCTGCAGGGATGGTTGGGTTACATCATACATGCAGATCTCAAGTTTCACACTTTGGGGCTCGAAATTAACTTTTTTTTCCAGGGAGCCCAATTGCATTTTGAAGGTGTTGTGTATGGAAACCGGTAAATATTTGGGCTTCCTGCAGAGATTTAGAGGAACCGCAGAAGAATTCAAATGACCCATGGGCTCCCGACTCCAGCTAATTTCGAGCCCTGAATTACATCACATCATAACAGGGCTCAACAGTTCCCGGCCTACCCAAGTAGTTAGGTGGGGGAAGTTGGACCCAAGATAAGATAGTCCCGCCAGGCGATCAGGTTGCCCGGCCAATTTGATAGCAGTTACCATGTTTAACCTTGACATAGAGACAATAAAAATTTTCATAATTTTTTAGACTTTAGGTTTGATGTTATTTCTGTAAATACATATCTTTTTCACCCATTTTACTTCTGTCTTTACCCTTTATGACTTTTCAATGTTACTGTCAACTTTACTGTTATTCAAAAGAACCTGTCATGAATTCAATGAATGTACCTCTCAATTTACATTCTAGTGTTAGATAGCTAAGGGGGGCAAGTTGAGGGCCTGTTCAGCAGGCCCAAAATGCCATTTTCCATGATTAGATAGTCATGACTATAGGGCTATCTGTTATGTTGAGCCCTGCATACATGCACATATTAGGTTTCACACTTACATATACAGGGTTTTCTGGAACCCTCCCAACTCCTTACAACTATCCTAAGGTGGCCTATGGGATACCATATATATACTGTGGAAAAACAAACTACGAACTATGAGAAGCCATTGGAGAGCGAGAGTTCAACTACATGCAGGGGCGGATCCAGGGGGGGTTCGAGGGGTTCGTCCGAACCCCCCCTGGCTGGTGAGTCACTTTGCACCACCACGCCACCTGTGGACAAACATCAAAATTAATTGTTTTTCCTGCCCCGGCCACCAGTTCTTTTGTTTCCCCAGACCTTTTGAGTAGACAATAGGCTGATTGGTGTCAGCTGGGGATAGGGGCGAGTGGATGAACATCCTGCCTGACGGGATTAGCCACCGTTAACCGGCGGATACAGAATTACAATCCAGTCTTTTGCAGACTAAGAATAGCTTGGAAAACCTGACGTTTGTTAGGTGAGGGTGGGTGGGAAGGGGGTTCGTTTATTCTCAAACTTCTAGATCACTTGATTCCTTAGTCTAGCGGATTCAGAATTACAGTCTAGTCTTTTGCAGACTAAGAACAGCTTGGAAAACCTAAAGTTTGTTAGATGAGGGGGGGTTCGTTGATTCTCAAACTTCTAGATCACCTGATCCCTTAGTCTAGCGGATACAGAATTACGGTCCAGTCGTTTGCAAACTATGCATAGCTTGGAAAACCTGAAGTTTGTTAGGTCAGGGGGGTTCGTTTATTTTCAAACTTCTAGATAACTTGATTCCTCCAAAACCTATGATGACGAAAAATACCTAGTAACTACATGTACTAGCCAACAGATTTATAAATTACCACATTTAAACACCCTATAAACCAACATATATATATAAATAACCACATCTTATCTCCTCTTGAGGTGGCTTAACAATCTAGGCACTCCAAGAATGTAGGTAATAACTTAAGTGCCGGTTATTTGTTGACTTTGTTTAACTGATGTTAGTCTTATTCATTTGCAATAAGCATATTATTCGGAGTTAGTTTAAGAATGGGATGATATGCCTTCAATATCCCAACGTATTTATGCCTTACGTCTTGAATGTACAAAATACAAACATATGCATTTATAAAATAAAAAAATACAATCTTAGGTGTACCTGAGAGGAGCATTTCTCTGGGTGTACATAACTTCTTAGAAAACAGAAAAAAGACGAAGAATAACTTCTCTATTTATCTAATTCACCTTATAAGCAAACTTGAAAGTGTTGATTTCTGAGAATTCGACCAGCGCAGAAGGGGAAATTTACTGAATGGCTCTCATGACTGGTCACGGTGTTAAGTCATATCACAAATGAAAGAGTCTGTCTCCAATTGACTTTCCCCCCCCCCCCCCCCCCCCTCCCGGATGCATGTATTGCAATTATGCTAACATCAATCAAGCATAGTAGACGAAAGTCTTCCCCCATCCCCAGGATGTTCACATGCTAAACCTCTCTTAAAGGTAAATATATATTCTTTAAATGTTTGAAAGTGCAAGAGGTCTATACAATTCTGCGGCCAAAAAATAGGACAATGTGGCCATCACCAAATCCGATTTTGCATATCATAATTTTTATGAAATGTGCGTTTCAATGAAAACATTTCACTCTTACTCCATTATATATTTTATCTCTTATGAGATTATTATTGTTTTTTGTTATATCTCTTTTGAAATTATTTTTTTTAGTTCTCTGCAATTGGCCCCTGGTGGTGTCTTCATAAATAAATGCTAGTGGCGCCACCAGTGTCACTTTTCGGAACTTAATAGAACCCCCCCTTCTTGAATCCTGGATCCGCCCCTGACATGTAAATGTGTTCTGGGTAAGAAGCTGTTTACTGTTTGTTGTTGTTTTAAATTATAACATGTTGCTATAGTAAAAAGTAAACAATATTGTTCAACAGTGTGAATTTAACCCAGAGCAATATTTTCCGTTTTCTATCCTTGTTTATTGCCTTTGCCTTTGTCATGGTAACCACATGGAGGATTCAGTGGAAACTTTTAAAGATGGCTTTCTGGCCTGTGGGCCTCAGCTTTCAAAAACATAATAATAAGGGCTTCAGTTCTGTGGCCCTCGGCTGTGAGATGCAGAAACTTTCAAAAAAAGGTCTCTGACTGGGCTATGAGATCCAGCAGACCTCCCTGGCCTTGGATTTGAACACCTTTGCCTGATAATCCCTATTGCTCAGCCAATGAGAATCAAGGAGCCAAGTCATGATCGCGACGGTTAAGCTTATTCAATCACCACGCCATATTTATCAATTTTCTGGTCCAAACTGATAAAACCAAGGAAAAACTTTTGGCCAGTGTCTTGATTAGCCAGTATGGTGTCAGGCAGGATCTTAATTAGCCAGGATTTCAAAAATGCCTGTCCAAAACTGCAATTTCAAAATTTCCGCCCATCCAGATTTATAGCTACTTATCTGTTTTAAATCCTTTTTATACCAACTACATTCAATAGAATATTGTGTCAAAAAGGGCTATTTACACTTTGGCTATGTCCTAAAAGATGCTAAATGTTAGGAAAATATTTGATTATTTAATACCCAAAAAAGTAAAAATGGAAAATTCTTTGAACATAGAAATTACCTGTACAAAAAGGTTTTCAGGAAACTGCCTGTCCAAAAGATACGAAGGATAGGTCACCTTCTTTTAAAAAATGTATATGTATGTATGTATATATATATATCATATATATATATATATATATATATATATATATATATATATATATATATATATATATATATATATATATATATATATATTGTTCCCAAGTCAATAAAAGCTATAGATCTTCTCTATAGAATATGTCATATGTATGTATGTATATATATATATCATATATATATATATATATATATATATATGTATATATATATATATATATATATATATATATATATATATATATATATATATATATATATATATATATATATATATATATATATATTGTTCCCAAGTCAATAAAAGCTATAGATCTTCTCTTTCAAATTTCTACTTGATTCATATTGCAGTGATGTTCCTACTGTATCTATAGAATTAGGTAAATATACATAGTAACAGAGACATACAAATGTATCAACAATGCAAACAAGATGTCAGAATATGGATTTACATGGACTACAAAATGTCAAATCTGCTTGAAAAAATGCCCTGTAAAAAATAATGTTGAGATACAGATAAACTTCTATACAATATGTACCATTTCAGAAGGATATTCAGGGTATCCGAGCAGATGTGCTGACCAGTCTGGTAACAGGTGTTGTTAGGTGATGATAATCTCCACCACACACTGAGGGACAACTCCCATCATCATGTTGATGGGCGCTGACACTGATCTCGAATCTTGGCAAACTGAGTGACTCCACCCTAGCCCCTGGCCAAATACATATGTCTGTAGGAAGGACAAACTCACCTGTTAATATTCCTCAAGCCTCGGATGTAGATCCTTTGTTTTTCCTTCCGTCCTGCGTCGTGTATGTTTGAGAATGGGTTCACACGGCAGCCTCTGGAAAGGTGCGGATTTCGGGCTTGTGTGTTTCCCTCTCTCGCAGTTTAAACTGGGGCGTGACCTGTTTTGCTTCAAGCGACATCTAGCGGAGAAAAATGGCACTGATAGTAAATTAAAGAAACCTGCTATCCAGTTCTTGGTGCCAAAAATAAACTGAAATGTTTACAGAGTTCAGACCTAATGCTATTTGATCAACTTATACGTACCAATTGCAATCAAAGTCGAAATGTGAGTAAAAATCAAGACTCACACTTTTGAGAGATGACGTCATTCATTTTAGAGCTCTCATCATTCTGGAGGTAAGAAAGATCGCTTTGTAGGAAAGGTCAGAGGTCAGTTGAAGGCGTGTATAGCAACCAGAGTGATCACGGATAAGGTAAGCTTAAATATACTTGGGAAAATTAGGCCATCAAACATGGTACCATTTAAAAATATATTTGAATAAGAGTAATTAATATTTAAAGATTATGCAGTGCTGTCATTTTGACCCCAATGTTGATCATTGAGACTGTGAGCAGCATTAGTTTGTCGTTGCCAAGACCAAACTTGTTGCTAATCCGCCATTATGGAATAGATCTGAAAATTGCTTGGCATCATGATAAATCCAATAATGATCCTGTAGTTAGCTACTGATAACTTGGCACTGGTGTGGATTAATCACTTGATATCAGATAAATGCAGGCATTAAGTCATTTGCAGCCGATTCATCTGATCTGGCAAATTAACTGGCATCACATAGCTGCTATTTATAAATATTTTCCTTTTCAATGATGAATGTATAATTTATGGAACTTATTAAACTTTAATGACCAATGCGTACCAGAATATAGAATATAACAGAATATAACAACCCCGCATTGCAACATCTAGAATACCAGAATTACTGAGAAGAGCAAATTGTTTTCTTGTAAAGGTGTTATTCCCAGATTGGAATTGTTATTCAATGAAATGAACTTTAGAAGTGAAAATTTTGCAACTGTATTATGTTTTAAAAGAGTAGGTGGACACTGTATGATGAAATTACTTATTAGGGTAAAACTGTAAATTTTAAGGATGCAACACCATTTGTAAGCATGCAACATTTCTTTAAGAAATAATCATAACTAGTAATGTCCACCGGAGTGAACACTAATTAAATTATCTGAATTGGGATATTCTTTATGTTAACATTTAAAATCCACAAAGTTTCCTCCTAGGTAATTTTCTCAAAATACTTCCTCTAAAGTATTGGGTGTTAGAATAGCTTGGACCAACACTGCTCAATCCATATGCCGGTAGTGGCTAATTTGGCCAATACAAAATGATGCAAAAATGATTGAAACCCTAGCACATGGGTACTCAGTGAGAGCTATATCCAATGAATTCCAACATGGCAGGGTATAAAATGGTATTCAAAAACCTTTGTGTATTTGTACTTAGGATGAAAGTAGCCTTGAGCATTGAATTAGCATTAAATCCTTTCATCTTGTTATCCCATTGTATTCTTTAAATGAAGATAGTGTTCTTTTTGTAAAGCTTTAACAATGGCATCTTGTGGGATCAATGAACACAATGAAGCAAGGCGGCGAATGAGATCCTTCATGAGAAAAGCCTACATTCAAAAACAAGAGCAGGTGAGATTCTTCACTCAGAAGCCCTCCATTGGGTAAATCTGACAACTAAGATATATGTCTGATGATAGGCTTATTTTGGCTGCATATTTCAGTATGTAAGAGCCATAAAAGTAATCTGTTTCTCGTCACTTGTCTGTTACCTGAAATTTGACAAAATCACCAGTGTTCTTTTTTTAAATTTTGGCAGTAACAATCTTGTCTCTTTGGAATATGAAAGACTTTCAATTATCTGTTAAGGTAAATTTGCTCCTCAAAATCTATGGGTGAAAGTACTCCTGGACCACACAACTAATAACATCAATTAATTTAAATTTACAATATGATATTTAGAAATTTTGTTTCTCTGAAATTGATGATAACTCTACTGATTTGATTTTCATCATGGTATTAACCTGACTGCTACACAAAGGAAAACAGAATGGTTGACATTTTTTTTTCAACAGTATATTGACGAGAAACAGTTTTGCTTTTTTGGCATACCCCATCCTGCACCCATTCACCTCCCCTCTCTGTTTTGCTTGTAGCGTTAGTGTAGTGGGACTAGGGTAGAGGGCAGCACTATAGACTAGGCACATCCAGCTAGCAGCACAATGGCGGCCTCTGGTATCGCTGAACATAACGAGGCGCGGAGAAAGATTCAGGTTTTGCGTCGCGCAGCTTACCAGGAAAGCCTTAAGCAGGTGAGATGTATTCACTAGGAGATTTGATAATTATCATGTTTTCTGTCCTATTAACTATTCCTACAGAAATGGTCATCTCAATCTTAGATTCATTTGACAATAGCTTTTGAATTGATAATGGTTTAACAAAATATCTAATAAAGAGTTGTTGGTAATCTTTTAACATCTCTCAATCATGGTCTTAGCCAGCAGGGCGTCTTTTTGGACACCAAGACCCTTAAAAAGCACTCTTCACGACACCCAAAATTTTTTGTGAAGATTTCTTAAAATGCCAATCTCAAGCATATAATTGAATTTTTTCATCTCCATATAATTCCCATGACATTAAATTTAAGGATATTATGCCTCATTTTGATAAATTCATACATGTATATAGACTATATACATGTATGAATTTATCAAAATAAGTATAATATAGTGGTCCCCTTTTAAAATTTGGATGGCCAAAAATTTTACAATTGCCAATTTTGGGCACCTAGTTTCTAAATCCTGGCTAAGACCCTGCTCTCAATCAATATTTTCCTAACTATGCTTTTATCTGCACGATTTCATTGAAACCGAAACAACCTAACTTCTTTGCTTTATCATATCTTTCAAACCAAAGGACTTTTCTGAAGTTGTTTGAACCTTCAGCCTAATGGCATCGTGGTAGAGAGACTCTCACTAGTTTCAGCACGATTCCTTGCACTACTTGACAATTTGGGTAGCCCCGACAAGTCAATTATATCAAATGTTTCTCCTGCAGTTGTATGTTGTTTGAAGTGCGCTCGTCAATTTTCCTATTTGCTTTATTGGAATACGTAAACCAATTATTATTTACAAGTTTGTCAGAAATTGTTGTTAGGATCGGAGATATACATAACCTAGGTCATGTTTATCTCTGTCTGGATTAATAACAGATTCTCATTTTCCTACCTTTCTTTTGATATGACTTAGTCTGCATATATCGATAAAGTTTCTTATAATTATGATTTGTTTATGGCCTAGTTCTCTGTGCTTCCAAATAACATCAATTATCCTGATTATTACATAAGATTCTTTAGATTCTCATTCTTTTAAATATGCATAGCGATTAAGTATCTTTGAATGGGAAGTTGCATTCAGGCCTAAAGAGTAGTTCTTTATTCTTGTTTATTATGCGATTTATGCCTAAAATGTTTTTTCTGCCCTCCCAACTCCCAATCAACGTAAAACATGCATGAATCACACCTTTTTTGAAAATAATCCCCAAAATCATTTTATCTACCTACCCTTTGTTTTATCGAACCGTTGCAGAAAACAAACTTTTTTATGCCCGTCATAATTTGTATGAAATAGAGAGTCACATGATACTCACATCTGTTTGGATACTTATGTTCAGTGTCTTAGCCAGGATTTAGAAACTGGGTGCCTAAAATTGGCAGTTGTAAAATTTTGGGGGGTCCAAATTTTTAAGGGGGATCACAATATACTCATATTTTAATCATAACCATGTATAAATTCATCAAAATAAGGCATGATATCATTAAACAATGTCATGGGAATTATAAGGAGATGAAAAAATTCAATTATAAGCTTGAGATTGAGATTTTTAGAAATTCCACACTAAAATATTTGGGTGTCCTGAGGGGTTCTTTTTAAGGGTTTGGGTGTCCAAAAAGATGCCCAGCTGGCTAAGACCATGCTTATGTTTCTTTACATTACCTTTTTAAAATGTGCATATATAGCAATAGTGTCTCAGAATGAGAAGTTCCTCTTTGGCCTGAAGCATTATTGCTAATTCAAGCTAACAATGAGCAAAGCGAATGGGTTTGTAAGTTTCAAGTGTGTGACTGTAAGAACAGGTTTGTCCTCTATTGATGTTCAGTTCAAGCTCACCTGTGCACTTATAGAAACCAGGGTCAGTTTGTGGTTAGCAGTCACAGAGTTTGGAGAACTAGAACAATTGGTGCATGGGACACTAGTAGTCTAAAATGAGATGTAGAGATTGTGGTACTTGAGATATGATACCCCTGGCGAGCCTCCCTACTCTGTGACCCAGAAAACTTTCTGGGCTATTGGGAGAACCCATCTGTATACTTTACAAGTGGACATGTAGAGGTCACTCGTCCACCTGTAGGGTCTATCAATCTTTTGTGCAGAGTGAATGGACTATACTCCTGAACTTGTACTAACGCTCATTGTTAGCTTGAATTGGCAACAAAGAGTAGTTCTGTTTGCTTGCTAATTACATAACTTGTCTCAAATAGAGAATTATATCTCCTTGAATGCTTATGTTTTTATATTTCTTTTTTTAAAGTCTGCATATAGCGATAAAGTGTCTCAGAATGAGGCTGAGTTAAGGAGGTCAGGGACATCTCGTCCTCAGCAGATGTCGACGTACGACCAGCAGGTTATGGCGTCAATGGGCTACAACAATGACGATATGTAAGTACATACAGGATTTTTAGTGAGTGTAAGAAATAGTCCATATTTTTCAGCTCGAGTAATCTAAGTATTTCACATAATTACTGTAAACTATATCGGAAATTTAGACCACCCTAGAAATTTGGGCGAGTGTAATTAATTTTCAAACTAATTATAGAGAAATATGGGCCACCTTTGATCTATCGCTGGTCGCTATTTCACAAAATATGAACAACTATTACTAGTGCTCGGACAATAAATTGAAATATCACCTCTAGGAATTATCGATAATGAACGATAATTCTCGTCCAAAATAGATGCACATATAATGATATGAAATTTAAAAAAAAATGCAAGCTAACTACTCACCACAACGTCGCTTCTATTACTTTGATATACCAGCGGTGCCTTCCGGTAAATAAACCACCATTTTGGACTTCAAAATCACGCTGATAATCCCGCCACGAACGTGATTTTGGTCAATTTCAAAATGGCGGTTGTTGTTTACCGGAAAGCATCGCCCATATAACGAGCCATCAGGAGTGGAATGTGGGTAAGTTCCGTGCCGCCTCAAGTTATCAAATTATCGTTTTTTGTTAATAATCTATCGTCATATGGGACTATATATCAATATAAAAAAATCTGCCAAGTCCGAGCACTAACTATTACTCTGCTTTGTCAGTATTTTCATAAAACACGGGCCACCCTCAACCCATAAAAATTGTAATTATTAAAAAGTGTCCCAAATTACCGAGAATTTACGGTAATTAGTTACAATCTGTTATTTTTAGTAAAGCCTTAATGACAGTTCACCAGGGCAGTATGTGTATTTAATGTGTGCCTGAAGGCATCCTGGCCAGACCGAGGGCCTCTGGTCAGGATGCCTGAAGGCGCAATTTAATACACATACTGCCCTGGTGAACAGTTGTTAAGGTTTTTATTATTGCTTCCCTGCATACGATGTTTCTTGTGGTCTAATTAATAGTATCTTGTGATATATGGTGTGCAGACCAACAATAAGCTATGGAGGGCAATTTGAGATGACATTTAATGCCCTGCGTCACAGGGCATTATGGGGATTTAATGACCGGTCACACGGTGCAAATCCTGATTGCTGATTGGACAATTCAAAGCAAGCAATAATAATATGTGTTATTCACTAAGATAAAAGCGCACCAAATGACCATTTTGAACTGTTAACCTTCGTGGGCCCAAATTTATTTTCCCCACATATGTCTGATGTCAAATTGTAATATTATTGGTTGCTTTGGATTGTTCAATCAGCAATCAGGATTTGTACCATGTGACTAGTCATTAAATCCCCATTATGCCCTGTGACGCAGGGCATTAAATGTCACCTCATAATGCCCTCCAGAGCTAACTTAAGGTCAGTCAACCATATATATCACAAGATGCTAATAATTAGACCACAAGAAACGTCTTATGCAGGGAAGCAATAATAAAAACCTTAATAACTGTTCACCAGGGCAGTATGTGTATTAAATGTGCGCCTGAAGGCGTGCTGACCAGACTGAGGGCCGAAGGTCCTGGGTCTGGTCAGGATGACTGAAGGCGCAAATTTAATACACATACTGCCCTGGTGAACAGTCATTAAGGCTATGGGAATTATTGACCAAAATCCAGTACCAGGTAGTTCATGTTTGACAATCTTATAAACTTTTGATCCACAATAGTCATGTGACATACCGAAATGAACTTGAATCACGCACAACATTCTGACCGCCAATTTGCCTAATTTTTGTGCATTATTGACCCATACATGCTTAAGAATCCCTTTAGAATTTTTTGTTATGATCTATAACAATTTTGATAACAACTTTGGAATTAATTAAAAATATGAGTGGTTTTATAAAAATTGTCAGTCTCTGTGAGTATTAATGGATTAAACTCAACTCTGTGTTAAATATGTGTTGGGTGCATTTTTCCATAAATGTACTAACATTCCCTTTTAACTAACTATATTTCTGATTGATGTTTTCAGGCAGGGACGCAGACTTCAACGGCGCGACCAGGACTATGACTACTCGGCAAAAATTCCTAACAGATACAATGTAAGTAGTGACAAAAGATGACTAGAAGCTGCAAAAATGAGGAATTAAAGTGGCGAACAATCTGAGCAGAACAGATACTACCTAACTTTAGAATAAAACTTACTAGAGGCTTCAAAAGTGAGAAAAATAAAAAAGTCAAAAATCCAAACAGGTACAAAGTGAGGGTGACAAAACATGACCATCTGGAGGCTTTGTAAACGAGAATACTGTATTCCTTCAATTAAGCCCCCAAAAAAGAAAAAAAAAACGCACCCCCTTTTTTCTGAAAAATGTTGGAATTGGCCAAGCCACCGTCTTCTGAACCTTCTAGCAAACTTTTTCCTAGCTTGTTACCCGCACGTGAAATTGTTCGGAGGAATACAGTATAAAATGGCAAACATTCCTAACTGGTACATTAATGCAATAGTAGACAAAAAACAAACTAAATGCTTCAACAAAATAACTAAAAATTTGTAACAGATGCAGTGGAGGTGTAGCCAAAAAATTACTAGAGGCTCCAATTACAAATAGAAAAAATGGCAATAATTCCTTACAGATACAGGCAGCTCTGCTTAATCCGGACTGATGTGGACCCTAAATTTCTGTCCAGATTAGGCGAAATTCAGATTATGGGTATAGGAATTATATATATAGGAAGGGACCAGGACCTTCCAATCTGTCCGGTTTAGACGAAAATCTGTTTTACACATGTACGGATTAAGCAGAGTTGCCTTTACAATGTTAATGGAGAGAAAGAATGACTAGAAGTTGCAATAATAAGAAGATGAAATGGCAAAAAAAATCCAAACAACAGGTTAATAGGGGTCTGCGCTTATTTGGACGAATATGGTATATGGACCTCTCGGGATGTAAATGGACTAAGAATTGAACCATATTTTGGTTTACTTAGCTACAATATAATCAGATTTTTTTCTTTGCTTTCAGAATACTGACTACACAAGCCAGTGGTAGATGGCGCCACAAGCTACGCAAGGGTTTTCCTACGCAGGTTCGCTGGAAACACCCCTAGAGCATTATATTTCTAGCTTTAACCTTAAAACTATTTCTTACTTAATATTATTGGTAATAATTCTTTATATATAACCACTTTTTATATTCAATGAGAACCTTTAAATGATTTGGCTGATCATAAGTCGATTTCTTGTACTTAATTGCAGCATTTCTTGTTATCTTATCCAATGTGATGGCTTTGTCATATTTAAGAAGTCTTTCCAACTGTGTACACTGGTTTTACTGTGAAAATGTTTGTACAATTTTTTGAAAAAAAATTGATTTTTGAGAGTGTTTATTAAGATGGATAACATTGCTTTTAGTTCCTCGTAATTAAAATTACTAAATAATCTCCAACAGTAAATTTGAACATTTAACTCACATCCTTCAATTAATAAATCTAGTTTCTTGAAAGCAAAAATTTAATGAATAATGTATGTATGTTGACTTTTCTGATTGTATTGGTAATTGGTACTTAACCCATTAACACTTAAAAGTTCCTCCGGAAATTGTCGTCTGGATCGACGATATTTTTGACAATAACTTTTGAATTAAGAATGATTTTACAGAACATTTGAAGAAGAGTTGTGGATAATATTCCGATGAACATTTCTTCTCCAAACACTTTGCCAATTCTGCTTTAGCCTGAAGATTTCATCAAAATTGTCAGGCTGGTTTTGGCCGCTGTGAGCATTAATGGGTTAAAGGATGAGTGTAAAATGTTCTATTTCATTTGAATGGGTCAATGAAGAGATTAGTTTCCTTTTTTGCCACTAGAGGTCAGTTAAAGCTAGTTGGATAAGGACTTACACAGCATTGACACCTGGCGATTTCTGGAAGAATCTTTTAGCTTTAATGGATGAAGAACTTCAGCAGTATCCTGTAGAGTAGTCTAACATTAATTATCATATTCCAGCCTCTGTTCTTTCACACATTCAGCAGTATTTAGTATTATTTGGTATTCAACGGAAAAGGAATTCTAAGTATTGATAATGTGGTATATAATGATTAATCACTGTATGAAGAAAACTAACAAATAGTGCTGGGAAGATTAATTATATAAATCCGTTAATTGTTCATTGTGCAGTGATTTCTGATTGATTGATTATTAAAACAAAAGATTGATTATTTTATGATTATTATCATTCTCTGGTCACATGGTCAAAACAACCAATCAGAAGGGACCTTATTTACCGCAGAAACCATGCATAAAAGTAAAAGATTGTTGTTATAAACATGAAATAAGCATTCCTCACCATTAATCATTCATGATTTAGGGGTAATCAGTCCTATATCGGACACTGGCAAATGGACATTAACAAATATATCATGATCAATTATAATCAATCAATTGATCATAAATTAAAATGATAAACTGAGCTGAAATTTTCCGATTCCCAGCACTACTAACAAGTGTTGAACATGACAGAAAATGCTAAGTGAAATTGATGCTTATGCAAGCACTGGAGATGAGTTTAAATTTCAGAATACTGGTTTACCTGAGTTCAGCAAATTAAGTCTGTATGTGAAAGATCACCCTCTACTCCCCATGATAAGGATATATGTGTTGTGTTCAGATATGGATTTTATATTTTTGATTTTTATACTCTATGGTTAAGATTGGTTGATTGACAATGATTTGTTTGAATACTTGTATCGTATCCATGTGAGATTTTTATGCAGTATTATGTATGATAAAATATCAAACCCATTGATTCTCATACTCCTTAATAACAGTTTTCTTTCTAAAATATATTCAAATTTAAGATAATTGTCAAAGGAGTGGGATTCAGGACAGTACATAGAAGATGAGGTTCCTTAATTTTACACCTATGGTATAGGAAAAATATTTCTGGCATTTTTCAGTGCTGAGATACAAGTCTCAGTGAGTTTCTAAGACCGAAAATGATACACCAAATCTCAGAAATTTCATTTCTATGCACTGGGCATTGGGGAACATATTTTTACCACTTCAGATAAATATGATAATAAAAAGGAAAATGCTTTGAAAGCACTTCATTTTTTACGAGGATATCAATTGCATTAGATAACAAATGTGCATCATCCCAGCATTATGCCAGTGGCACATGCTAACTAAATTGTTGGAGGATCCAAATATGGTCATATTACCCATATATGGTACCAAAATCCATTATCAGTGCCCATTCGGAACAAATTTTCCAAAACGTTTATTTTCGGCCTGGCATAGATGACATTCTGATCCTGTGGAATGCTCTTTGAGAATGAATGGGTTGAATATGCAACTGATCATCTGTCTATGCAATTTTTAAGTTATGTATGAACAACTCCTATGCCAGTTTTCATATCATATGGAGCTTATTCCTGTAATTCCAAGAGCATAAGAACTGTTTAATATGGGATTCAGCCTGTATAAGATTAAGACTGAATTTCATACATTTTCTATATGTGAGGGATTCTGCCTGAAATGATCCCCACCCTCCTCGAGGGAATTTGACAAGCAGGAACGGAGTAAAGAAATCTCTCTAAGCCCCCTCCACAGAGACATTTACAGGCAGGTACCCAATATGCCACTCAGCTGGCCCAAGCTTTTCTGATCAACGTGTTACTGTAGTATGTTATTTGAAACTGTGTGATTACTTTCAGGCCTAAAGAAGATTGATTTTGGTAGTTAATGTAACCTTTTCAAACGCTCACTTTAAATGTATATCACTTCACAAAAATGTCAATAAATTACCTGAAGACTAAAAAAGGAATGTTTCTCTTTTCATTTGTTCTTTCTGTTATATATCCTACAGTGCCGACATTTAATTCCTACACTAATTGCCTGGGCAGCCAAAACATGATTCATGAACGTATGTCTGATTCACACCCAGTTTCCGATGCATGGATGACCTCACAACTGAATGTAGCTTTGATTCGCATGCTGTGTGGGTCATTGATGTGCTTGGCTTATTTTTAGAGGTTGTTGTACAAACAACAACCTATATTCAGTTCGCTTTTGTTGTCTTGCATTCCCGGGGGGGGTCCTGGGAGCTGGTTGATGCATTTTCCCTATGTTGTCTTACATGGCATTTTTGGAAAATTCTAGGCGAATGATCTGGAGAGTGGGGTGTGGTGGGGTCGTTTTGTTTAATGTTTCTGTTAGAGTTGGGTGTGTAGTTTATAGAGTTTGTTTCATTGTTTCTGTGGGTTGCCTAGTTTTTTTTTGGTGGATTTTTACGTGTTTATACATTACGTTTTCTTCACTCCAATACGATTCTGTAGCGCGTCTGGTCTGGTGGGGCGGCCGTTGGATGCGCATGCGTGGGTGGATGCGCATGCGTGGGTTTTCTGCATATTTAATGCGATCGGCTAATCACGTGACAGCACCACGTGGTTTGTCTCTGGTGAATTATCCAATGAGCGGTCTCACTGCCTCACCGTCACACCACGTGGTACTCTTTCCCGCGGTTTATTAACCAATGAGCGGCTATTTGTATTTCTCTTTGTACTATTTTACTAACGTGTTCATTCACGTATTTCTTACATTGGCTAGGTTACCCTCCGCCATTTTGAATATCGGTTTTGCCGAAATTTGCATCCCGATTTCAAAGCTTTCGTTTGTGGCCATCTCTAACTCTAAAATTCTGAAACCAAAAGAATTAACAAGCCAAGTATCTATATTATTAAGATTAATTCTTTTGGTTTCGGAAAATCGAAAATATTTTGAGATATTTGTCAACACGCATCGATGGTGGCGTGAACATGGCGATGGGTCGGGTTTGACGAAATTTGCACCCCGATTTCAAAGCTTTCGTTTGTGGCCATCTCTAACTCTAAAATTCTGAAACCAAAAGAATTAACAAGCCAAGTATCTATATTATTAAGATTAATTCTTTTGGTTTCGGAAAATCGAAAATATTTTGAGATATTTGTCAACACGCATCGATGGTGGCGTGTTGACCACGGCGATTAGTACATTCTCAATGGTACCTCGCCGATTCCTGTCAATTTCATCAAGCTATCTCCCCCCGATCACAATATGACTACCTACCTGGATAGATGAGATCCTCATCTATCTGATTCAATCATTTTTTTAATTCAACTTCAGGTTGGAAGCGAAAAAATAGCTTTTCGCTACAACCGGAAGTTGATTTTTTTGATATAGCGAGATTAGGGCATTGATATGCATTGTGTGCATTTCACACAAAAAACATACTTTTCTGCGATCGGCTAATCACGTGACAGCACCACGTGATTTTTTCTCTGGTGAATTATCCAATGAGCGGTCTCACTGCCTCACCGTCACACCACGTGGTACTCTTTCCCGCGGTTTATTAACCAATGAGCGGCTATTTGTATTTCTCTTAGTACTATTTTACTTACGTGTTCATTCACGTATTTTTTACATTGGCTAGGTTACCCTCCGCCATTTTGAATATCGGTTTTGCCGAAATTTGCACCCCGATTTCAAAGCTTTCGTTTGTGGCCATCTCTAACTCTAAAATTCTGAAACCAAAAGAATTAACAAGCCAAGTATCTATATTATTAAGATTAATTCTTTTGGTTTCGGAAAATCGAAAATATTTTGAGATATTTGTCAACACGCATCGATGGTGGCGTGAACATGGCGATGGGTCGGGTTTGACGAAATTTGCACCCCGATTTCAAAGCTTTCGTTTGTGGCCATCTCTAACTCTAAAATTCTGAAACCAAAAGAATTAACAAGCCAAGTATCTATATTATTAAGATTAATTCTTTTGGTTTCGGAAAATCGAAAATATTTTGAGATATTTGTCAACACGCATCGATGGTGGCGTGTTGACCACGGCGATTAGTACATTCTCAATGGTACCTCGCCGATTCCTGTCAATTTCATCAAGCTATCTCCCCCCGATCACAATATGACTACCTACCTGGATAGATGAGATCCTCATCTATCTGATTCAATAATTTTTTTCAACTTCAGGTTGGAAGCGAAAAAATAGCTTTTCGCTACAACCGGAAGTTGATTTTTTTGATATAGCGAGATTAGGGCATTGATATGCATTGTGTGCATTTCACACAAAAAACATACTTTTTTCAATAAATTGTCACGTCGCCGTTTCTGGGTCAAAATTTACAAATGGCCCATCAAAGTGTTCGCAACAAATAGGGCTTTTACCCTATTATCATAACTTGTTGCTTATATTTGTAATTTTTGAAAAAAAATGGCGACTTCGGAAAAAAACGGCAAAAACGGCTTTTTGGAATGTTGATTTAGGAACCCTGGCGAAATTCTAAATTTACTTATTAATTTCGCCACTAAAACCGGAAAAAAAGTTTCAACTTCAAGAAAACAGACTCTAAATAATCCATCCTGCCCATTTGTGGATTTTCTTTGATCCCCACAATCGTAAGAAAACAACTTTGAAAAAAACGGAAGTAGTAAATATTTTTATCGCGATTTCAGCAGTCAGTATATATACCCTTCTCACCATGAGTGTAGTATGCAGTCCTGAAGTTAGCAGACCTTTAATCCTGCCATCCCTTCCGTTCTCACTGTTGTTGTATTTTAGATAAAGATATGATTTTAATTGTTTTGGGTGACAGGAAAAGTGTGTACTGTTATAATTTATTGGTCACAAACTTATAAGCCCAAAGAGCATGTAATGCGAATGCATGGGATGGCAGGGTTAATGGTCTGCATACTTCAGGATTGCATTTTCACTCATGGTGAGAAGGGTGTCAAGGGACATAACTGCAGGCAGCACTCATAGAAACTGGCTTCGACATCATACTGCATCTACACCAAAGAGCATCATAGGAACTTGATTCACGTGACAACCCAAAATAGTAAGCATACATTAAATTGAAATAAATACAAAAGTATCAATACAAAACTATCACTCAATATACAATTTTATAAAAACACATCCACAAAATATAGAAACCATGCAAATCTTCACTGTCCCTCAAACAAAACAATTACTGTTTAAAGAAGATATTGTGTCGGTGTGATAATATAAGATTGCATTTGGTGAGATATGTTTTGTGTTGATATTTTTGTGTTGCTTTGATGGTATGTATGACTCTAAATAATCCATCCTGCCCATTTGTGTATGATAGAAAGATAAAGAAGTTCAAAGAATGGGAATTTTTTTATTGAAATTGTTCTAGACTGATATTTAATGTACATTCACAAACTGGCTCTTATAGTTGTATTTCTTGGCACTATTAGGTGTGATAAAAAGATAAAGAAATTCAAAAATAGGGAAGTTTTTTTAAGTGCGGATTTAGATAGAAATCTTATGAAAAGTTTGGAAGATATGTGTTTCAGATGTATTTTTTGGCACTATTAGGTGTGATAAAAAGATAAAGAAGTTCAAATAAAAGGAAATTGTTTTAAATTGCTCCAAACTGATATTAATGTCTATTCACAAACTTGGTTTTTGATCTATCTGATTCAATCATTTTTTTAATTCAACTTCAGGTTGGAAGCGATAAAATAGCTTTTCGCTACAACCGGAAGTTGATTTTTTTGATATAGCGAGATTAGGGCATTGATATGCATTGTGTGCATTTCACACAAAAAACATACTTTTCTGCGATCGGCTAATCACGTGACAGCACCACGTGGTTTTTTCTCTGGTGAATTATCCAATGAGCGGTCTCACTGCCTCACCGTCACACCACGTGGTACTCTTTCCCGCGGTTTATTAACCAATGAGCGGCTATTTGTATTTCTCTTAGTACTATTTTACTTACGTGTTCATTCACGTATTTTTTACATTGGCTAGGTTACCCTCCGCCATTTTGAATATCGGTTTTGCCGAAATTTGCACCCCGATTTCAAAGCTTTCGTTTGTGGCCATCTCTAACTCTAAAATTCTGAAACCAAAAGAATTAACAAGCCAAGTATCTATATTATTAAGATTAATTCTTTTGGTTTCGGAAAATCGAAAATATTTTGAGATATTTGTCAACACGCATCGATGGTGGCGTGAACATGGCGATGGGTCGGGTTTGACGAAATTTGCACCCCGATTTCAAAGCTTTCGTTTGTGGCCATCTCTAACTCTAAAATTCTGAAACCAAAAGAATTAACAAGCCAAGTATCTATATTATTAAGATTAATTCTTTTGGTTTCGGAAAATCGAAAATATTTTGAGATATTTGTCAACACGCATCGATGGTGGCGTGTTGACCACGGCGATTAGTACATTCTCAATGGTACCTCGCCGATTCCTGTCAATTTCATCAAGCTATCTCCCCCCGATCACAATATGACTACCTACCTGGATAGATGAGATCCTCATCTATCTGATTCAATCATTTTTTTAATTCAACTTCAGGTTGGAAGCGAAAAAATAGCTTTTCGCTACAACCGGAAGTTGATTTTTTTGATATAGCGAGATTAGGGCATTGATATGCATTGTGTGCATTTCACACAAAAAACATACTTTTTTCAATAAATTGTCACGTCGCCGTTTCTGGGTCAAAATTTACAAATGGCCCATCAAAGTGTTCGCAACAAATAGGGCTTTTACCCTATTATCATAACTTGTTGCTTATATTTGTAATTTTTGAAAAAAAATGGCGACTTCGGAAAAAAACGGCAAAAACGGCTTTTTGGAATGTTGATTTAGGAACCCTGGCGAAATTCTAAATTTACTTATTAATTTCGCCACTAAAACCGGAAAAAAAGTTTCAACTTCAAGAAAACAGACTCTAAATAATCCATCCTGCCCATTTGTGGATTTTCTTTGATCCCCACAATCGTAAGAAAACAACTTTGAAAAAAACGGAAGTAGTAAATATTTTTATCGCGATTTCAGCAGTCAGTATATATACCCTTCTCACCATGAGTGTAGTATGCAGTCCTGAAGTTAGCAGACCTTTAATCCTGCCATCCCTTCCGTTCTCACTGTTGTTGTATTTTAGATAAAGATATGATTTTAATTGTTTTGGGTGACAGGAAAAGTGTGTACTGTTATAATTTATTGGTCACAAACTTATAAGCCCAAAGAGCATGTAATGCGAATGCATGGGATGGCAGGGTTAATGGTCTGCATACTTCAGGATTGCATTTTCACTCATGGTGAGAAGGGTGTCAAGGGACATAACTGCAGGCAGCACTCATAGAAACTGGCTTCGACATCATACTGCATCTACACCAAAGAGCATCATAGGAACTTGATTCACCTGACAACCCAAAATAGTAAGCATACATTAAATTGAAATAAATACAAAAGTATCAATACAAAACTATCACTCAATATACAATTTTATAAAAACACATCCACAAAATATAGAAACCATGCAAATCTTCACTGTCCCTCAAACAAAACAATTACTGTTTAAAGAAGATATTGTGTCGGTGTGATAATATAAGATTGCATTTGGTGAGATATGTTTTGTGTTGATATTTTTGTGTTGCTTTGATGGTATGTATGACTCTAAATAATCCATCCTGCCCATTTGTGGATTTTTTTTGTTCCCCACAATCGTAAAAAAACAACTTTGAAAAAAACGGAAGTAGTAAATATTTTTATCGCGATTTCAGCAGTCAGTATATATACCCTTCTCACCATGAGTGTAGAATGCAGTCCTGAAGTTAGCAGACCTTTAACCCTGCCATCCCTTCCGTTCTCACTGTTGTTGTATTTTAGATAAAGATATGATTTTAATTGTTTTGGGTGACAGGAAAAGTGTGTACTGTCATAGAAACTGGCTTCGACATCATACTGCATCTACACCAAAGAGCATCATAGGAACTTGATTTACCTGACAACCCAAAATAGTAAGCATACATTAAATTGAAATAAATACAAAAGTATCAATACAAAACTATCACTCAATATACAATTTTATAAAAACACATACACAAAATATAGAAACCATGCAAATCTTCACTGTCCCTCAAACAAAACAATTACTGTTTAAAGAAGATATTGTGTCGGTGTGATAATATAAGATTGCATTTGGTGAGATATGTTTTGTGTTGATATTTTTGTGTTGCTTTGATGGTATGTATGATTATTTTTTCAGGTTGCATGGTGTAGGTGAAGTAGCAGACCTGAAGTATGCAGGCTTCTACCCTTTGATGCCGATGCCGGTCCCATACCCCTTCAACCCAGTGCTCGGGCCCAAGCAGCATCTCCCTGCATTTGTATCGCCCAAGATGCAAAACAAACGAAAATACTGATCAAAATAAAGGGAAAATTACAAAGTTTGTGTTTCTGATGTATTTTTTAACACTATTAGGTATGATAGAAAGATAAAGAAGTTCAAAGAATGGGAATTTTTTTATTGAAATTGTTCTAGACTGATATTTAATGTACATTCACAAACTGGCTCTTATAGTTGTATTTCTTGGCACTATTAGGTGTGATAAAAAGATAAAGAAATTCAAAAATAGGGAAGTTTTTTTAAGTGCGGATTTAGATAGAAATCTTATGAAAAGTTTGGAAGATATGTGTTTCAGATGTATTTTTTGGCACTATTAGGTGTGATAAAAAGATAAAGAAGTTCAAATAAAAGGAAATTGTTTTAAATTGCTCCAAACTGATATTAATGTCTATTCACAAACTTGGTTTTTGATTAAAAAGTCTGTAAGTATCATCAGCAGCATTACAAGTGTGTATCAGTCTATTTTAGGTTTAAGTACAAAGTTATTGCATGCATATTGGGTTTCTGGTAGTGCTGGACCTGCTTTAGTGGCGGAAGATCATGGCCAGGGGCATATGTCCCTTAAGGGGCCATATGGTTGATATTTGTGCATGTTTGCATTCAGGCAGTGTTTGGCCATTTTCATGTAAAGGTAAGTCACGGACTAAAGTTCTTCAGGCAGCAGCATATTAGTTGTGGCAAGCATGCTGCTGGTGGGGTTTTGTTGGCTGTCATTTGCAGTGCTGGTTGTAGGCTTTTCCCATTCATGTTTGGTGATCTACTGGATTAGTGGTGGTGAGTTTGCCATAGTTTCTTGGATAGCTAGGAGTGGGTTATAGTTTTCGAAAATATTTGAGGGAGGGTTTTAGATAGAATTCTTTTGAAAAAATTGAGGGATATGTGTTTCAGTTGTATTTTTTGGCACTATTAGGTATGATAAAAAGATAAAGAATTTCAGTGGAAGGGAAATGTTTTAACTGTCCAGGTTTGGGGGTTTTGGAGCATTTTTCCAGGGAAAAAATTGAATAGTTTGTGTTTCTGATGTATTTATTGGCACTATTAGGTATGATAAAAAGATAAAGAAGTTCAAGAAAGTTGAATTTTTTTTAAAATGTTCTAAGCTGATATTTAATGTCCATTCACAAGCTTGGCTCTTATAGTTCATCATCAGGTAGCAAAATCACATAATCCAGGAACATATGCCCCTTAAGGGACCATAAGGTTGATCCTTGTGCATGTTTGCACTCAGGCAGTGTTTGGTCATTTTCATGTAAAGGTAAGTCACGGACTAATGTTCTTCAGGCAGCAGCAGGTAAGTTGTGGCAAGCATGCTATTGGTGGGGTTTTGTTGACTCTCATTTGCAGTGCAGGATGTGGGCTTTTCCCATTCATGTTTGGTGATCTACTGGATGAGTGATGGTGGGTTTGTCATAGTTTCTTGGATAGCTAGAAGTGGGTTATAATTTTGGGAAATATTTGGGGGAGGGTTTTAGATAGAATTCTTATGAAAAAATTGTAGGATATGTGTTTCAGATGTATTTTTTGGCACTATTAGGTATGATAGAAAGATAAAGAATTTAAGGAAAAAGGAAAATGTTTTAAAATGCTCCAAACATATATTTAATGTCCTTTCACAAAGTTGGCTCGTATATTTTTTCATCTGGTTGCAATATCACATGAACCAGGGGCATATGCCCCTAAAGGGTACATAAGGTTGATCCCTGTTCATGTTTGCTTTTAGGCAGTGTTTGGCCATCTTCATGTAAATGTTTTGTGTTACTTTGATGATATGTCAGATGTCAAATTTTTAACCCCGCCCCCCATCGCTCTCTTTTTCTGAAGTATGTGTGTTAAAATGTTCATGTTTATATTTGGCGGATAGGCTTAGTGATTAGTTTAGTTTGTCAAAAGTTGCATTTTATTTATGCGTGCTGAATTTTAGGTTATGATGAAATTTTTTATTCGCTGTTTAACTGTTGGTCTTTTTTAATATTTGAGAGCCGGCACTTATTTTAATGCATGGGCTTTGTTGTATATACTTAGCTTATGTGTTAACATTTTGTGTTGTGGGGGAGAGTCACAAGCCTCTGTTAAGGGGGAGTGGATTTTTGGCTGTTGGCAACATGTTTGATTTTGATGTGGTGTTATTTGCAGGCAGCCAGTCAGTTTGTTACATGCATCAGTGATTGACTTTAACATTTTCAGACAGGAGCAGATTTGGCTCCCAGGATTTTAAGTTTAGGGGCTATTAAATTCCTGTGCGGCCACCACGACGGTATGGTTTTGCCAGGGGTGCATTGTCCAGGTTTGGGGATCTTGGGGCATGCTCCCAGGGAAAAGTTTGAAAGGTTTGTGTTTCAGCTGTATTTTTTGGCACTATTAGGTATGATGAAAAGATAAAGAATTTCAAAAAAAGGAAAAGTTTTTAAAATGCTTTTAGCTGATATTTAATGTCCGTTCACAAACTTGGCTCCTATAATTCATCATCTGGTAGCAAAATCACATGGTTCAGGGGCATATGCCCTTTAAGGGACCATAAGGTTGATCCCTGTGCATGTTTGCATTCTGGCAGTGTTTGGCCATTTTCATGTAAGGGTAAGTCACGGACTAAAGTTCTTCAGGCAGCATTAAGTAAGTTGTGGCAAGCATGCTATTGGTGGGGTTTTGTTGACTGTCATTTGCAGTGCAGGATGTGGGCTTTTCCCGTTCATGTTTGGTGATCTACTGGATAGGTGATGGTGGGTGGTGAGTTTGTCAAAGTTTCTGGATAGCTAGAAGTGGGTTATAGTTTTGGAAAATATTTGAGGGAGGGTTTTAGATAGAAATCTTATGAAAAATTTGAAAGATATGTGTTTCAGATGTATTTTTTGGCACTATTAGGTATGATAAAAAGATAAAGAATTTCATAAAAAAGGAAAATGTTTTATAGTGCTCCAAACTGATATTAATGTCTATTCACAAACTTGGTTTTTGATTAAAAAGTCTGTAAGTATCATCAGCAGCATTACAAGTGTGTATCAGTCTGTAACCACTAACGAAAAAACACAAAAATCAGAAAAATTTCAAAATAGCAAAATATTAAAAAAACAAAAAATTGCAAATGATTAACTACAAAAAGACATACAAGGAATCAACCTCTTGACGCCACTGGCGTCTATCTTGTTAGACATGCTATCGATGGGTGTTTGTTCAACTGGAAGACGTCCGGTGGACTGGTGCAAGAATTAGATATCTGTGCTGTAGTATCTATACCATTGATTCTCATGGTGATTCAAAAGCAGTTGTATATTTCTGATATTCCTGACCTTGCAGGCAAAAGCTAAGTCGGGACATCTCCGATAACTCTAGGTTAAGCATTTTCATTCCAGACAACAATTTCTGGAGAAAATCTTATTATAAGCCTGTATAGGGCTCCTGGTTTAAACAGACAGTAAGACGACGATAACTTGATTTATTGGTTCCCGGATCTACAGATCAAAGTGGAATAGATCCGATGAGAAAATAAATGTAATCCCTAGAGCTGCACTCATCACTCACAAACTCGAGTGGCTCGAGCCCTGGAGCAAACTCGCCGAGCTCGAGCTGACATGTTCAAATCGTGAGCGCGCGTATTTTGGAAACACATACGTAACACAGAGCACCTAACACACATTAATAACATACACAACTGCTTATCGCTATTATGTCTTCTTAACAATCTTCAATATATACAATTAAGCGGTGTTGAGTGTTAAACTGACCTTTGTTCCTCGTCAGCACGTTTTAAAATCAAATAAACATGCCAATGTTAATAAATGTCCACCAATAAATATTCATTTATTAATAGCTGGGCTGGAAAATAAGTATTTTGGGGGGAAATCGGAACATCCGTGAACTCATGAGCTCACGAGTCAAACGGGTGGTGAGCTCATGAGTTGATCTCCCTCCGTGAGTGCAGCTCTAGTAATCCCCCCACTTTATTTTGTGCTGTGCCGCCGAGCCATAAGTAGGTACACCAAACCTCCAAAAACTTACCATTGATGGTAACAAAACTACAGAATTACAAGAATGTCAATACCAGAGCAGGACAACATTATAATAGCAATGCAATGGTGTTGTTGAAAAGCATCATCTTATTAAAAAGTCATTCTTTTAATATTCAAAAATATGGTTTAAGTATGTATTTTAGTACTAGCCAAAAAAATCACTTTATTTTTTTACCTCCCTCCCGACTGTTTGCCTACTTAGTTTTCCGTGTGTTAAAACAAAGAATAGAAAATCATTTTTTTAATTATCTCCTTCCCGACCCTGTAAAAGAAGGGTAATTTACATTAAGGCCATGTCTTCAATGATGGTTTTACCCACAAAAAAAGTCAATAACTCACAGTTGAATTTTTTTTTCAAATAAATTTTTATTCATTTTTCGAATGTCAATCAGAGCACATCCATTACATGCTGTATATGTGAGAACACAGTGTCATAAGGAAATAAGTTATTACATGATTAGATATCAAGTTTCCAAGGAAAACAGAGAGTGCATGTCACGGCACGTGCAGATTATCATTGTAGAACTAGCACATAAACGGCCTCATGCAGAATATGTTAACCCTTACAATGCTGAGGGTACCTTCGCCCAAGGCACAAAAACGCAAAAATCTTTGAAAAACATCTAAACCATGTCATGTTGGTACTCATTGGAAAGCTCTCGCTGAGTACTCTCAGATGAGTACCCATTTGCCAGGGTTTTGGTGATTTTTCAGGTTTTTTGCGTTATTTTGTTTTGGTAGAATTAGCCACCAGCAGCATAAGGGTTAAGCTAGCTATTTCTTTTCTTTTTGAAGCCAAATTCACAGGATGAGAAAGATCTAAGATAAAAAAAAATTAATTTCTGGAAAACTCATGTTTTTTATTTCTTAAACAAGCCCTGCGGGGAGTCTGCTGGCAGTTACATTGCTCTCAGAGAAATATTTATATAAATTATTGAATGGAAAATATGAAATATTAATATCACTGGCAGTGGCAGGACAACCCTAGAAAAACGATGCGAAACCTTTAATCATTGGTAAATGCGGGTTAACAATCAACCATGACGCTAAAAATTTACATATTTGTTCGTGATTTCCTAATGCTACGATCTCTTTTTAATCAGCCGCAGACAGGTGGCATGCGGTCTCGACCGCAGTGTATATATTGTATATATGTATATATTTGTATACATGTGTATATATATATATATATATATATATATATATATATATATATATATATATATGTATATAAATATGTATATATGAATATTTATATATATATGTGTATATGAATATATTTATATATATATATGTGTATATGAATATATTTATC